>CM057343.1:128984061-129201561 GCA_030015575.1 Agapanthus africanus
TTTGACCGCGGATCCGCCGCAGATCTGAGAGGTTGGAAGCTGAGATTTTTTGGGAGAATCTAAACTATTGGCTTCCAAATTTGGATGCTAGACTTCTGGCCTTGGGACTATAAATAAAGACCGAGAGCCTCTTGGAAAAAACATCAAGCCGACGAGATCACGAAGTCTAAGACGGCTCACACATCCAGACTGATCATCAACTGTTCGTCTACCTCCTTAAAAGAGATCGAGAAGCAACTAGAAATTGTAATCATTTTCTAAGGATTCAAGTGTAATGAATATTGTTGATTAATAAAGGTAGCTTTCTTTTTCTTATTCTATTTCTTCGTAGTTTAATTATGCATTTTCTCTCCATCTCTTTTTCTCCCAACATGCGCGAGTAATTCTCCGCTTGTTAGGTTCGTAGGATTAGGGTAGGTTAATGGATGATGAAGATCCCTAAACCCTTTTTACGTCCTATAAAGTTTATAAAATTTATTAAAAGAATCATTAACATTCTAATTGGGCGTGCTAACAATTCTTTGTTAGTCCCGACCGCGATTAGAGATTAGATTAATGATTGTTTTGTAAAGGCTAGATATGAACGGAGTTCCGTGTCGAGATAAGGGTTAAGAGTGGGATTCATTTTCCCTCCAGAAACCCTAATCTACACGCATCACCGTCGTTCTAGTTTTAAATCTATTAAAGGATAAAAAGAGTAACTTTTAATTAATCATCCATAATTACTAGATCCTAACGAACCCTACAAGCCCTCTTCTTATATAAACTTACATCTGTAGTTAATCTAGATCTATATTTTGCATTAGTGCTTAAACGTAGATCTAGATCCTACAACCTTTCTTCAATATTCTTTATTCCTCCTCTCTCTTCACATCTAAAGTAAGATTAAAATATTCAACGTTTCCCTGAGGACGACCCGTACTCACCTCGGTCTAGCTACGCGCGACACCGTTCTGATTGCAGTTATTCTACAAACACTCTTTCGAATCAATCAAATGATGAAATCCCCTCTACTAAATATTATTTGTTGAGATTGTGAAAAAATTTTCAGGTCTAAAATCAAGGGAATCAAAGTTGTTAAAGCAAACCTGTCTAATTAAGAAAGCAAACTAAGAAATCAAATCTGGCAGAAGTAAAGAAAAGATTTTCAATTTTCAAAAGTTCCAGAGATCTACAAGTGTCACAAGAAGAAAAACGCAAAAGAGAAAATCCAAGGATCACTATACAAGACCGCGGATCCGCGGTCCAACCTACCCTTTGACCGCGGATCCGCCGCAGATCTGAGAAGTTGGAAGCTGAGATTTTTTGGGAAGAATCTAAACTATTGGCTTCCAAATTTAGAAGCTAGACTTCTGGCTTTGGGACTATAAATAAAGACCGAGAGCCTTTTGGAAAAATCATCAAGCCGACGAGATCACGAAGTTCAAGACGTCTCACGCATCCAGGCTGATCATCAACTGTTCGTCTACCTCCTTAGAAGAGATCGAGAAGCAACTAGAAATTGTAATCATTTTCTAAGGATTCAAGTGTAATGAATATTGTTGATTAATAAAGGTAGCTTTCTTTTTCTTATTCTATTTCTTCGTAGTTTAATTATGCATTTTCTCTCCATCTCTTTTTCTCCCAACATGCACGAGTAATTCTCCGCTTGTTAGGATTCGTAGGATTAGGGTAGGTTAATGGATGATGAATATCCCTAAACCTTTTTTACGTCATATAAAATTTATAAACTTTATTAAAAGAATCATTAACATTCTAATCGGGCGCACTAACAAACACTTACCAGTAAATCTCTAAATCAGCCCTGGCCAGGGACTTCCCTGTTATGGCCAATCGAGCACAGCGCAACATCAACCCCCAATACCGGGTGAGACAAAACCCCTCCTATCGCTCATTGCCTCCATGCGACTCGGGACTGTACCCAAAAACCACCGTTTTGCACGCCCTCTTGGACGTGGTAAGGTGGAAATCAAAGCACAGTGGGAATCACACAAGACTCTATGACAATCTCGGGTCTACAGACTAACCTGCACAAGTGTCACCAGAAAACTGCCATCTGACGTGAGGTATAATACCATCTGGGAGTTCTCGGCGAGTCCGTCCAGTGTACACAGTCTCCACTGAGCACCCGTATACTATCTCTGATGTCAAACACCAATGGATATGGGATCATCCATCGCCCATCTCATGGGACGAGAAGCGTATACGCTAGTCTAATCTGGTATATCGATGCCCTGTCTCGATACACCTACGACTAGGAACATTAAAGGATGAACTTATGGGCTACCATGGCCCCACTAGTATGATTTGCATCATAATCCTGGTAGTCAAGTACACATCCTAAGGGTTTTACCAACATGTAAGTATAAGACAGTATCAAGAGACAAGTATACATAATAAGATAAAGAGCAACCAGATAGCATACTATCATATCGAGCAAGAAAGTCCTCTCTATATATGTCCAAGCATCCAATATAATATACATCATCTGTACAATACTGGCCTCTAGGGCATACATACAACTAACAACAACAGTAGCAATGAATGGTCATATGTAATGCAACAGTCATGAAAAGTATACTAGTAGGTACTACTAATACATGAAGCAATAATATGACAATTTGTATGCAATAATCATGTAAGGTACTCTATCAGGTACAACTAATACATGAAGCAATACATATAATAGTATGTAAATGCAACAGTCATGGAAAGTACTCTATCGGGTACTACTAATACATGAAGTAGTGCATAAACAATAAATGTGGAGTATGGAATAAAACATGTCATTTCCACGAAAATCCTAATCTCGTGGTAGGACCAAAATCCAACAACACAATCCAAATCCCAATTTCCACAAATCTGTTAGTTATATGTATGCCCTAGAGGCCATTACTATACATAGGATGTATATTGTAGTGGATGCTGGGACATATATAGTGAGGACTTTCTTGCTCGACATGATAGTATGCTATCTGGTTGATCTTTACCTTAACGTGTACACTGATTGTCTCTCTATTACATGTTAGTAAAGCCCTTAGGATGTGTACTTGACTACCTGGACTATGATGCGGATCATACTAGTGGGGACATGGTAGTCCATAAGTACATCCTTCAAAGTCCCTAGTCGTGGGTATATCGAGACGGGGCATCGATATACCAGAGTAGACTAGCGTATACCTTCTCGACCCATACAGATGGGCGATGGATGATCCCATATCCATTGGTGTTTGACATCAGAGATGATATACGGGTGCTCAGTAGAGACTGGGTACACTGGACGGACTCGCCGAGAACTCCCAGATGGTATTATACCTTACGTCAGATGGCAGTTCTCTGGTGACACTGGTACAGAGTAGTCTGTTGATCCAAGATCGTCATAGAGTCTTGTGTGGTTCCCACTGTGCTTTGATTTCCATCTTACCACGTCCAAGAGGGCGTGCAAAACGGTGGTTTTTGGGTACACTCCCGAGTCACATGGAGACAATGAGCGATAGGAGGGGATTCGTCTCTCCTGGTATAGGGAGTTGATGTTGCGCTGTGTTCGATTAGCTATAACCGGAAATCCCTGGCCAGGGTTGCTGAGATTTACTGGTAAGTGTTACCAGTAGTTTCTCGAACTGTTATAGACCTCATATCGACACGACTTATCGAGCTATTGGGGTCTGACGTTTACTACCCCTAGGCGAGATATGCGACATATCAGACGATCAAACCGGACTGTACGGTAGTGTTACTGGTTGGATTCACTGGAGTGTGAGCGGGCTTGCTCGTCGATCTTCTGATCGCTCAATACCCGGGTGGCCGTTACGTTTAGCAGACCGCTTGCAGCTTGTGGATGCTTGATATGATCATCATCTGCTGCCGGCGTATTGATGAGTCTTTAGAGTCCTACACAAAGGTTTTCTGGCTCAAGCAAAACGAAATAGGAGCGCATATGAGATATGTGCGGGACCGAGAATAATACCAGTATGTGATACTGTATTCGATTCTCACGATGTGACATGTTCATATCAGATTTTTGCATTTTCATACCGCCCAATTTTTGTCACATTGCATATCGGTAGATACTTTTGAGCCGTGTTTGCTAGTCAATTGCAGGATACAGGTTCTCGGTTCAAAAACGGTAAAATTCATGGAAAACACGAAAATATCCGGGTTCCTGCCAACCACTGAGAAAACACGGTCTCCGCTCTTCATCCGTATGTTGCCAGATACCAGTTTAGGAAGATAAAATGTAAAATCAATGTCATTCTGATGCACAAGGCTCAATGGTAGCACAAGATCCAAGAGATCTACGCGGAGCTCGAGGCAATCATGCCAAATCTTGACAAAAAGTCAACCTTTCCCTCAACAGAAATTCTGGAAAATTCGTGAAGAAATTATGAAAAAATACAGATACCAGAATAAAAGGCACAGAGGACCAGGGAACCACAGCAAATTGGGGGGCCCAACTCAACTAAACGGCCGCGGATCCGCGGCCAAAGGGGGGTCTAGGCCGTGGATCCGCGGCCGTTTAGGCGCCAAGTCTGCAGAGCTTTTGGGGGCAGTTTGGTATTTTCATCATGGTTCTGGTGGTTACCCTAGGTTTTCATTTTTTGGCCTATAAATAGCCCAGAACTTTGTGAAGGAAAGGGTCCATTCTTGTATTTTCTTTTTGCTAGGTTTTAGTTTACATGTTCTTCTTCTTCTCATCTCTTCTCCATTAAACTTGTAGTGAGCTTTGTGAGTGAGGAATGGTGAATAAAGAAGATCATTTTATTATCATGCTTGTCTTACTTTTGCTATAATTGTTGTAACTTTAATTCGTTAAGTAGTTGTTGTTATTTTCTCGTTGTTTCTTTCTTCTCTCTTTTTCTTTATCCTTACATACGACAATGATGCTTACGCTCGATCCTCGCCAAGGTGAGGTCGCAAATAGCTAGTCGTATTCTTCTAATCTCCTTCTTTCTATCTTCCTCTTTTGTTTTGTTTTATTTTTCCGTATTATGATGTGTGAGTAGTTCATTCTTGTTAGGGTAGGATAAGGGAAGTTTGAGAGAAGGAAATCTCTCTCACTCTTTCCTTGCCCAACAGCTTAAATCAACTCCCGTTAATTGAACCAAAATCCGCTCCTTATGGCACCCTATCCTACATGATAGCGGTGATTCCGTAGTGAGACCGGTTGTGGTTGAATTAACCGGAGGTTATGGCTAAGAGCCAAGAACGGACGGACAAGCACCAAAAGGAAGGACTTATGCGTTGGAAAGCCTAGCTTATACTCGCAAGTTCCTTCCTAGTCGTGCTAATCCCCCTTATTGCCGATTACCGTAACACCGATATTAAGAGGGGCAACGAAAGATGTGGAGACTCCTAACTCAAACTAACCTAATCCTAATCCTAACAAGCTCGCTTTAAATATCAACTCAACACTTAGATAATCACAAACAAAATCTGAACAACCGGACTTAACTCGTTAAAACACATTGAAAAAGACTCCCATCTCCCTGCGGACGACCCGTACTCAACCGGCTAGCTACAAGCGAAACCGTCTTGATTGCGGTATTTAAAACTAAACTTGAACACGAACATACTCTATCAATCAAATGGCGCCGTTGCCAGGGATCGAACCCGGGTCACCCCCGTGACAGGCGCGAATACTCACCACTATACTACAACCATTTGATTGATAGAGTATGTTCGTGTTCAAGTTTAGTTTTAAATACCGCAATCAAGACGGTTTCGCTTGTAGCTAGCCGGTTGAGTATGGGTCGTCCGCAGGGAGATGGGAGTCTTTTTCAATGTGTTTTAACGAGTTAAGTCCGGTTGTTCAGATTTTGTTTGTGATTATCTAAGTGTTGAGTTGATATTTAAAGCGAGCTTGTTAGGGTTAGGATTAGGTTAGTTTGAGTTAGGAGTCTCCACATCTTTCGTTGCCCCTCTTAATATCGGTGTTACGGTAATCGGCAACAACGAGGATTAGCACGACTAGGAAGGAACTTGCGAGTATAAGCTAGGCTTTTCAACGCATAAGTCCTTCCTTTTGGTGCTTGTCCGTCCGTTCTTGGCTCTTAGCCATAACCTCCGGTTAATTCAACCACAACCGGTCTCACTACGGAATCACCGCTATCATGTAGGATAGGGTGCCGTAAGGAGCGGATTGTGGTTCAATTAACGGGAGTTGATTTAAGCTGTTGGGCAAGGAAAGAGTGAGAGAGATTTCCTTCTCTCAAACTTCCCTTATCCTACCCTAACAAGAATGAACTACTCACACATCATAATACGGAAAAATAAAACAAAACAAAAGAGAAAGATAGAAAGAAGGAGATTAGAAGAATACGACTAGCTATTTGCGACCTCACCTTGGCGAGGATCGAGCGTAAGCATCATTGTCGTATGTAAGGATAAAGAAAAAGAGAGAAGAAAGAAACAACGAGAAAATAACAGCAACTACTTAACGAATTAAAGTTACAACAATTATAGCAAAAGTAAGACAAGCATGATAATAAAATGATCTTCTTTATTCACCATTCCTCACTCACAAAGCTCACTACAAGTTTAATGGAGAAGAGATGAGAAGAAGAAGAACATGTAAACTAAAACCTAGCAAAAAGAAAATACAAGAATGGACCCTTTCCTTCACAAAGTTCTGGGCTATTTATAGGCCAAAAAATGAAAACCTAGGGCAACCACCAGAACCATGATGAAAATACCAAACTGCCCCCAAAAGCTCTGCAGACTTGGCGCCTAAACGGCCGCGGATCCGCGGCCTAGACCCCCCTTTGGCCGCGGATCCGCGGCCGTTTAGTTGAGTTGGGCCCCCCAATTTGCTGTGGTTCCCTGGTCCTCTGTGCCCTTTATTCTGGTATCTGTATTTTTTCATAATTTCTTCACGAATTTTCCAGAATTTCTGTTGAGGGAAAGGTGGACTTTTTGTCAAGATTTGGCATGATTGCCTCGAGCTCCGCGTAGATCTCTTGGATCTTGTGCTACCATTGAGCCTTGTGCATGAGAATGACATTGATTTGACATTTTGTCTTCCTAAACTGGTATCTGGCAACATACGGATGAAGAGCGGAGACCGTGTTTTCTCAGTGGTTGGCAGGAACCCGGATATTTTCGTGTTTTCCATGAATTTCACCGTTTTAGAACCGAGAACCTGTATCCTGCAATTGACTAGCAAACACGACTCAAGAGTATCTACCGATATGCAATGTGACAAAAATTGGGCGGTATGAAAATGAAAAAATCTGATATGAACAAATACCCCCAAACTTATCATTTGCTCGTCCCGAGCAAAGCCCATTTATTCACAAAAAATTTCCTAACCTCACTTTCGCAGGGAACGCGATTGCACTGAGCATGTGCAACAAGCCGTTAAACCTCTAGGTGTCCCTAGTAGGAGGAGTGTTGTCTCCTGAGGGTTTTCAGCGGATACTACCCACAAAATCCGGTCAAGTTGGTTTTGTAAAATAACTAAGATTCAAACCCTAAAGTTTTTGTTTTAGAAAATAACAATTCTATAATCCTAAGTCTAGACCATCGAACCTTTATTTTTCACACCTCGCTTCTTATTTAACTACAGATTTTACATGTCTTTACGTGCAGTGCAAATAGTGTCGTTAAGTTCCCGAAAGGTCGAATAAAGTCATCATGTCGCACAATAAAGCCCAGATATCAATTTAAAAAGGATCACATAAGTTTTATAAAGAGTTAAGCATTTTTCAAGTTTCGTTTTCCAGTAAGGTTTCAACTTCAGAATTTCTATCTTCCATAACAGAAAACTAAGTCGTATTTTTCACTCCACCTTTTTCTTGTTTTCATTTCATACACACCTCTGTGAACGTGCAATAGTCTTTATCATAGAATAAAACCTTCATATCTCCGTTAAATTTTTTTATAAAAGCCTGTCTTTTATCAAGATTATTCTCACACAAAGAACCGTTAGGAATTTTAACTCGGAGAGAACACTTGCTTGACTTTGTTTTAACCTGGACTTTCTAGGCTTCTTAGCGAGCTTTGGGCCAATGCACCCAAATCAGTTGGTTTTAGGGCATTAGGTGTAGAAACACCCCAGCGGACTTAATTACTCAAGTTACCTAGGTCCAAAAACAAAAGACAGTTTGGCGTGAAAATCAGATGATTTAATACGAACGGAGATATAACCGGCAGTTCAATTATTTTTTTGGATAAAAGACGTGTTTAGTGGGTTTGGTGTGTAATCATTCCAATCAAGTTTCAGATGGGTTATTTTTCCGACTTAGCTCCAATTACGGCATCAATAACATTCCTTCATATTCGCTTTACTTCATAAACTATTCTTGATATTACTTATTTCCGAACAAACCTATTTGATCCTCAGAAAATCATTTATCCGTTTAAAAGTTTTTTAAACATAACAGACTTGTCATCTAATTCCCAAAAACTCACGACACGTGTAGTGTAATGTAAAGACGTATATCAGCTATAGTTAACTTCAAAGGAGAGTTATCTTTCAGGTTTTCAGAATCTAAACATAAGATTTAGGTATTCCTATTTTTTCAAACAAAAACCGTCGAAATGTTGAATCAGAGTTCTTCCACAAGCTAACTTGACCGGATTTTGTGGGTAGTATCCGCTGAAAACCCTCAGGAGACAACACTCCTCCTACTAGGGACACCTAGAGGTTTAACGGCTTGTTGCACATGCTCAGTGCAATCGCGTTCCCTGCGAACGTGAGGTTAGGAAATTTTTTGTGAATAAATGGGCTTTGCTCGGGACGAGCAAATGATAAGTTTGGGGGTATTTGTTCATATCAGATTTTTGCATTTTCATACCGCCCAATTTTTGTCACATTGCATATCGGAAGATACTCTTGAGCCGTGTTTGCTAGTCAATTACAGGATACAGGTTCTCGGTTCTAAAACGGTGAAATTCATGGAAAACACGAAAATATCCGGGTTCCTGCCAACCACTGAGAAAACACGGTCTCCGCTCTTCATCCGTATGTTGCCAGATACCAGTTTAGGAAGACAAAATGTCAAATCAATGTCATTCTCATGCACAAGGCTCAATGGTAGCACAAGATCCAAGAGATCTACGCGGAGCTTGAGGCAATCATGCCAAATCTTGACAAAAAGTCCACCTTTCTCTCAACAGAAATTCTGGAAAATTCGTGAAGAAATTATGAAAAAATACAGATACCAGAATAAAGGGCACAGAGGACCAGGGAACCACAGCAAATTGGGGGGCCCAACTCAACTAAACGGCCGCGGATCCGCGGCCAAAGGGGGGTCTAGGCCGCGGATCCGCGGCCGTTTAGGCGCCAAGTCTGCAGAGCTTTTGGGGGCAGTTTGGTATTTTCATCATGGTTCTGGTGGTTGCCCTAGGTTTTCATTTTTTGGCGTATAAATAGCCCAGAACTTTGTGAAGGAAAGGGTCCATTCTTGTATTTTCTTTTTGCTAGGTTTTAGTTTACATGTTCTTCTTCTTCTCATCTCTTCTCCATTAAACTTGTAGTGAGCTTTGTGAGTGAGGAATGGTGAATAAAGAAGATCATTTTATTATCATGCTTGTCTTACTTTTGCTATAATTGTTGTAACTTTAATTCGTTAAGTAGTTGTTGTTATTTTCTCGTTGTTTCTTTCTTCTCTCTTTTTCTTTATCCTTACATACGACAATGATGCTTACGCTCGATCCTCGCCAAGGTGAGGTCGCAAATAGCTAGTCGTATTCTTCTAATCTCCTTCTTTCTATCTTCCTCTTTTGTTTTGTTTTATTTTTCCGTATTATGATGTGTGAGTAGTTCATTCTTGTTAGGGTAGGATAAGGGAAGTTTGAGAGAAGGAAATCTCTCTCACTCTTTCCTTGCCCAACAGCTTAAATCAACTCCCGTTAATTGAACCACAATCCGCTCCTTACGGCACCCTATCCTACATGATAGCGGTGATTCCGTAGTGAGACCGGTTGTGGTTGAATTAACCGGAGGTTATGGCTAAGAGCCAAGAACAGACGGACAAGCACCAAAAGGAAGGACTTATGCGTTGGAAAGCCTAGCTTATACTCGCAAGTTCCTTCCTAGTCGTGCTAATCCCCGTTGTTGCCGATTACCGTAACGCCGATATTAAGAGGGGTTACGAAAGATGTGGAGAATCCTAACTCAAACTAACCTAATCCTAACCCTAACAAGCTCGCTTTAAATATCAACTCAACACTTAGATAATCATAAACAAAATCTGAACAACCGGACTTAACTCGTTAAAACACATTGAAAAAGACTCCCATCTCCCTGCGGACGACCCGTACTCAACCGACTAGCTACAAGAGAAACCGTCTTGATTGCGGTATTTAAAACTAAACTTGAACACGAACATACTCTATCAATCATGACATTGATCGGTTATATGCGATATAGCCAGGTTATCGGATCAAGTGTTGATTCGATAAGTTGTTACTAATGATACTAGTCGGTTATATGCGATATGACCAGATCGTTAAATCAAGTGTTGATTTAATGATTTAATGCATAATTATATATTTGATATATTACTTTGCATTAACTAGTATCGGTTCACTTTAAATGGATTTTCTCGCTCGGATGTGCGCATTATATATGTGATATGATTTTGTGCACATGCTTGTATCATGTTTGATGATACATGCTTTTTAGTTAAGTGCAAAGAATTAAACCAAGGTTAAGTTGTTGGTTAGGGTTTTACTTATTCATTTATCTTATTTATTTATTCATTTTGAATAAATTGAAAGATAAATGAATGGTGGCTTCATTTGTTTTTAGTTGAAGCTTCATGAAGCTTTGACTTGATGACCTTTTTGTTCTCATCCTTAACCTTAACCATTCAACCCAACCTTAGTCAATTCTCTACACTTAACTAAGGTTAAGATTATGATAAGTATTCTTTTATTTTTCTATTTTCTAATAACTTATCATAACCATTAGCTTCTTCTTCTTCATCTTCTTCAAGGAAGAAAAGCTTGCTTCATCAATGGTGGATTGATGAAATGAGTGAGAAATCCAATTCTAAAGTCTACCCACTTCCTATTTCTTCATCCTCTACCTCTTGCCAAGTAGTAGAGTGTGTTTTCTTCACAAGTTTCATGACTTGGTGAAGTGAGAGCTTGATCTAGTGATGCTTCGACGTAGATCATCTTCGGCACGTCGTCGATGACCTAGCCCGCTTCTTCTCCGATGAAGCCGACGCAAGAGCCCGGATTTCGATTTGGACAGCGAGGATACTTCGTTGCGGAGCTATGGAGGTGGAGAACCGGATCTACAAAGGTTGTATTTCCGTTCACTTAGTTAAAGTAGTTAACTAGTTGCTTTTTCGCCTAGACATCTAGCCAACGATCCGTACACTAGGGTTTCTCGGCACCATAATTTTTGAAATTGGCATGGTTGATGCCTTGTGAGACCTCTTGAGAGTGCCTAGGAACCCTACAGTGGTATCAGAGCCTAGCTAGAGCCTTAGGCGAAGTCTAGACGCAATTTGAAGGCCGAACGAACCCGAAACCCAACCCGGAAAATGCTCTCTGTACTTTTTCTAAAAACGTGGATTTTTCCAAATTAAAAATTGCTAAAAAATTCATCAGGGAAATCTAAGAATTACGGTGCAAAAAGTTTCTCATGAACAGTAAAACATGCGGCGGAACCGCGGCAGAAGCTTGGCTTCTGCGGCGGTTCCGCGGCCATATGCTGACATCATCAATTACTGTTTGCACAGTAACTCCTATTTTATTATGCTTGATTTTCTGGGATATTTTAATATTTATTATAGAGTTGAATTTTCTGGGATTGATTTGGGGATTCGGAGTTTCGATCGGGGTATCAAATTTTGTCTATTTGGCTTTCCGGATAATTTTAGAATATGTTAAAAAGTTCGACCGGATATAAATACCCAATTTTTCCCCTGTCAGGAAATTTCCAAGTGTTGGATTTTTCCGTAGTTTAACGACGTTCTAAGTAGTGCAAGTAACTCGATGGACCCTCTAGAAGACAACAAACCTTAACTCGATTATGTGACCGTCTTGAACTGCCCTTTGAACCTTCGGGTTTGGGGCAGTACGGCGTGCCACATGTGAGGCGTTGGCTTGACCCTTCTACGGCTGGACCGTTGGTACTGAGGCACGAACTGAATGTTGTTAGACTCATATTTCATGTGTTGATCTGTATCGGGAAAACTTGGGTGTTCGATTGTTCGATCGGAAAGTTTAACATTTTCTATTTATCCGGAATGAGATACAATAATTGGAATTCACAAGTAGTTATGAGATAACTGAATGAATGTTGTAAATCTAGCAATTTAGTCTCACTTGATCGGTTGCCACGGAATTTTGATGTGATCAAAAGTCCGTCGCAATCACGTAGCGTACGCGGATACTCGCCGGGTAAACTTAATAGACAGCCTCGCTCCATAGCCCCGACCAAGTGACTGTAGGAGAACCCCGTCGCCGAAAGCATCCGTTCGGGTGCTCGCGGCAGCGGTGTTCCGCCTTGGTGCACTTCGTCGACGGTATCGGGGGTGCAGCCGCCTACTAAAGTTTGCGACGAGCATTCGATCAGGATGTCGGGAATCTTACTGAATTCCCCGACTTGGTATTGAAAAGTGTTTTCGATAATGAGACTAAAATGCGGGGTTTATAATTGTTAGGCATGTGATGTCTAAGGAATTCATTTGGTCAGGCATGCGATGTCTGAGATGGTTGCGGATTCCAACTGTTGTAGTTTTACACTTTCTTTTCTGTGACCGTAAGTGTAATATGTGATATCGCCGGTTTCGTTGCTATATGTCAACGACAATTGGGATGCGCATATTTACTTACGTTGATGACATGTGATGTTATGTGTTGCTGGATATGTTATATTGGATCGTCGTGTTTGAATAGCCGGGGGTTTTTATGTGAGATGAATGTTTTTTCATTTTCATTCATGTAAAAACTTGTATGTAATATTCTTTTATTGGGACGCTTCCAGGTTGCGGAAGTAGTCACCTTTTGTATATTATTTACTTTTCCGCACTAGGATAGACCCAAGGAGGGGAGCACAAGTAACCGGGTTCTGGAGTCCAGTGGGAGATCAACTCGAGGAGTCGGGTCCGGGTCTCCTAACTCCAGAATTGGTAGGGTTGCTTGCCGCTCTCGTAGGGTTCTAGGGGTGTGGGTTTGGCTATTCATCGCGACCGTGGAATCCGTGTTTTATACTGGCTCGTATTGAAAACACGGACGTCCTAGTATATCCAATATTTCATATGATATTCTTCTGCTGCGATATCTGTGATGTGATCATGTGATGTTCTGTGATAGATACAGCATATAGTATATATGATATATTATATAGACGTTACTTATGTTTTACACCCGTGCTAGCCCTGCCCCGCTCTGCCGTTAGTTACCCAACCTAACGGTGCACGAGGGGACATCGAGGCGAATGCGGATGGTATAAGTGTACGTCGTATTTATCTGTGATGTTTAGGTACTTAAATGATGGGACTTCATTAATGAGATTAATGAAATAAAAGAAACCTAAGATGTTGTAGAATCGAATTTCAAAATAAAACAGGTAGCTACAGTTCTTGCTTTGCACAGCGGTATATATGATATATCCTGCACCTTATTCGATGAGGAAAGGACCGAGATCCCTTCACCGGGAGTGACTCCTTTAGCAATAACTGGCAGATGCTACACACTCGGTTTGTCTTTTGATTGCTTTTAAGTATTTTTGCTTTGCACAGTGATATATATGATATATCCCGCACCTCATTCGACGAGGAAAGGACCGACGATCCCTTCACCGGGAGTGACTCCTTTAGCAAAACTAGAAAAGCCTCAAAAGCACTCCATTTTAAAATCATTTGATTCTACAACGATATCAAGTTCATTACGCAATAGGTTTTCAGAAAAACCTGTCGTAGCCCTCCGTCATTTCAGATAAGTACTAGTTAGTATTCGTGCTACGTTTGTTGACTATGTTAAGGCGTAGTGTGCGGTAGCTAATTAGTGCTTATCTACATAAGCATATGATGTGATTGGATTAGGGTAGTCGTGCGACTTTGTTGACTATGTTAAGGGTCGTGTGGGTGGGTTTAATTCAATCGGGAAATGACGGGTTGAACTTGACTAGCACTTATGATTTGTTGACTATGTTAAGGTCATATAGCTGCTAGGGGCAAAATATTATCGGGAATTTCAAGTGTTGAAATTTGCAATGAGATTGCATACCTTCTATGAGATAGTTGGATCCCGATACCCGCTGCGAGTAAGTGTTACTCCTGGGAGAGTTTTATACATTACAATTAGCCGATCAAGTAGGTGTCTAGAAAGGTGTCAACGGGGTTACGCCTCTGGGAAAACGAGGTTTACATTAATTAGGTTCGTGCGAAAGCACGGGGGACCTCCCTCAAAGTACCGACACTGGCCTGGCTGAAAGATTAGCGAACTTGTAGTGTGTAATTAATCCCGGCTAGTCTTTCCTTTTAGGGTTTGAAGGAAGATTTGATAAAAAGCAGTGGGAGCCATCCTGATTAGATAAAATAATAACCAATCTATTCTTGAAAGAGCGCACGCTGAGTGTTTTCTTCTCTCTCTCTCCAGGTAGCGACCATATCACGCCTTAATTAAGATAATAATACGGAATATTGACCGAACCCGCTTGTTATACTGAGCTGGGGAACGTTGGTCCCGCTCCAACTTATAATTGTTATAAGACAGAGCAGGAAATTGGGGAATACCAGAATTCCCGTGCCGCCCAAACGAAGAGAGTGCATGCTGATGCATCATCTTCGGGTGTGTTCATTACAGAGAACTGTTTCTCAGTGTTCTTTACGTCCTGGGTATGTGATACCAGATCAGGATCCCAGATATGTAATATGTTACATAGGGATACAGAAAGGTAGAGAACTGAGATCGGGTGATAAGTTTCATGAGACAGAAAACGGGGCATGTGTTGCAGCCAAGTCTGTTGGTCACTGTCACCCTGTATTATCAGTACATTGATTCTGAACAAATGCTATTAGATACCGAACCTGATATACAAAATCATATCAGTCTCTTTATCAGTAAAGAAATGATAAAATTTTGTATAGTTGGATAATGTTTTGAACATTTCCTATATCAAAAGTTGATCGGTTCAGGCACGTTATCTAAAAGCGTTGATGTTCTAAATCAAACTACAGTTCTTAGTATACAGAACACACACAAGAGGAAGAGTTCAGAAATGAACGAATCCTTCTTGAGGTATTGTAGACTAGGTCAGATCAATGCGACCCGACTGGCTGAAGTTACATTTAGATGCATATTTAAATCAGTTTGAATTTACATCTTGTGAAACTCGCCAGTCATGTCACAAAGATAAGATGACCACAGCTCTATTTATTGGAAACAGAGAAAGAGTTGGTAAACTCTTGGGATGATACATGTTGATGTATGTAAGGTCTCCTGTCTACACATGCCAGGACAGGTTCTTTGTACTTCATTACATTCTCTGATAATCTCTCAAGATTCAGACATATGTTCCTGTTGAAACATGAGTCCGAACCTTTTGAGATATTCACAGAATATAAGCGAGAAGTAGAGAACCAAAATAAGGGTATAAGTATTATGTCCTATGATGAGTTCAAGGAGGAGAATACTTGTGCATGGAATTCATGGACTATTCTAAAGGAAAATGAGATTCTCTCTCAGCATTACTCCTCTGTATACACCATAGCACGATGGTATATCGGGGCAGAGCAGATACACCCTATATGATAAGGTGTGCTCTATGATGAGTACTACTGAGTCACCTATTTCCTTTTTTGGGAGTTATGCACTTGAGAAGCTGCATACCTATTGAATAGGGTTCAAATCAAATCAGTGCCTACCACTTCATATGTGATATGGAAAGGGAAGAGCCCATGTCTTAAGTTAGTTAAGATTTGAGGTTGTCCAGCCTATGTCTGAAAAGCAAAATCCGGACAAGCTCGAGGCAAGATCTGTTATGTACAACTGGAAAGGTTCCAGCTATACAAACAACAGCAGATGATTTGGTAGAACCAAAGGATTCAGTAGATTCCAACGAACCTCAGCCTCTCCGCCGATCTAGTAGGGTTCCTCACCCACCTAAGAGATACTTCGGTTTCTCTATGACAGTGGGAGCGAGGATTGCATCATGAGATGATGACCCAACTAGTTCCGAGCTGGCCATCAGGAGTGTGACTCTGTAAGAATGGCTGGATGCTTAGTGATCTGAGATGGAATCCATGTACACCAACAAAGTATGGACTTTGGTTGCTATATCTGAAGGGTTAAATCCCCATCAGGAGCAAGTATATCTTGAGAAGATTACTTGGTGTACATCGAAAAGTTGAGACTTTCAAAGCTAGACTTGTTAAAAGTGTGCATCATTGACCAGGTGTGGATAATGATGAAACCTTTTTCAAGTAGCTATGCTTAAGTCCATCCAGATCCTACTTGTCACGGCTACATATCATGACTACGATATCTGGTGGTTGGGTGTCATGACTGCTTTTCTAAATGATGTTTTAGAAGAGTGCGTCTATAAGAACACAGCCAGACAACTTCGTAGACAGTGGGAGCAGCGGAAACGTGTGCAAGATGCTTTATAAGATAAAGCAGGCATCGCGGAGTTGGAACATCTGTTTTGATGGATTAGTCAAAGAAGTTGACATCATCAAAATGGTAGATGAACCTTGTATAAAAAAAAGGTAGTAGGGAGTATTGTGACGATTCTCGTAGAGTACGTGGATGACATACTCTTGATAGGGAAGGAGTTTCCTATGCTACGCTCGATCAATCTCCGCTTATCACTATGATTCTCCATATAGGATCAAAATGATACCTCCTAAAATCCAGAGTTTTGGATCTATGAGATAGATTGAATTGGATGTTAGGATTCCCACTAGTTGTAGTGAGATGGTATCAATCGATCCTGGGGAGAATCACTGGAAGGGTTCCAGGGTGATAAAGACGACTGAATGTCAGTCGCAGGCATTGTCTTACCCTCAGTAAAGGGACGGTATGTTGGAAGAGTTCCAAGCTAGATACCGTGACATACTAGACGATAAAGGCAGGATACATCGCTACTTAAGATGCTACCAAAGAGGCTGTTTGGGTGTATATTGGTTCATGAGATGAACTACGTTCCTACCATTGTGAGACAATGGAGTTGTGGCTTATGCCGAGGAACGCCGGTCCCATCAGTGATCCAGACATATTCTAAGGCAGTATCACCTGATCATGGAGATGGTTGATCTCCAGGGGATCGAGGTCAGGAGAGTAGACTCAGAGGGCAACACAGCGGATCCACTCACAAAGGCCTGTTCCCAGAGAGAGACTTTTATAGGATGGTTGAGTATGAGATACTTCAAACCACTGCTACAGATGGCCCTAGTGCAAGTGGGAGATTGTTAGTTATATGTATGCCCTAGAGGCTATTACTATACATAGGATGTATATTGTAGTGGATGCTGGGACATATATAGTGAGGACTTTCTTGCTCGACATGATAGTATGCTATCTGGTTGATCTTTACCTTAACGTGTACACTGATTGTCTCTCTATTACATGTTAGTAAAGCCCTTAGGATGTGTACTTGACTACCTGGACTATGATGCGGATCATACTAGTGGGGACATGGTAGTCCATAAGTATATCCTTCAAAGTCCCTAGTCATGGGTATATCGAGACGGGGCATCGATATACCAGAGTAGACTAGCGTATCCTTCTCGACCCATACAGATGGGTGATGGATGATCCCATATCCATTGGTGTTTGACATCAGAGATGATATACGGGTGCTCAGTAGAGACTGGGTACACTGGACGGACTCGCCGAGAACTCCCAGATGGTATTATACCTTACGTCAGATGGCAGTTCTCTGGTGACACTGGTACAGAGTAGTCTGTTGACCCAAGATCGTTATAGAGTCTTGTGTGGTACCCACTGTGCTTTGATTTTCATCTTACCACGTCCAAGAGGGCGTGCAAAATGGTGGTTTTTGGGTACAGTCCCGAGTCACATGGAGACAATGAGCGATAGGAGGGGATTCGTCTCTCCTGGTATAGGGAGTTGATGTTGCGCTGTGTTCGATTGGCTATAACCGGAAATCCCTGTCCAGGGTTGCTGAGATTTACTGGTAAGTGTTACCAGTAGTTTCTCGAACTGTTATAGACCTCATATCGACACGACTTATCGAGCTATTGGGGTCTGACGTTTACCACCCCTAGGCGAGATATGCGACATATCAGACGATCAGACCGGACTGTACGGTAGTGTTACTGGTTGGATTCACTGGAGTGTGAGCGGGCTTGCTCGTCGATCTTCTGATCGCTCAATACCCGGGTGGCCGTTACGTTTAGCAGACCGCTTGCTGCTTGTGGATGCTTGATATGATCATCATTTGCTGCCGGCGTATTGGCGAGTCTTTAGAGTCCTACACAGAGGTTTCCTGGCTCAAGCAAAACGAAATAGGAGCGCATATGAGATATGTGCAGGACCGAGAATAATACCAGTATGTGATACTGTATTCGATTCTCACGATGTGACATTGATCGGTTATATACGATATAGCCGGGTTATCGGATCAAGTGTTGATTCGATAAGTTGTTAATAATGATACTAGTCGGTTATATGCGATATGACCGGATCGTTAAATCAAGTGTTGATTTAATGATTTAATGCATAATTATATATTTGATATATTACTTTGCATTAACTAGTATCGGTTCACTTTAAATGGATTTTCTCGCTCGGATGTGCGCATTATATATGTGATATGATTTTGTGCACATGCTTGTATCATGTTTGATGATACATGCTTTTTAGTTAAGTGCAAAGAATTAAACCAAGGTTAAGTTGTTGGTTAGGGTTTTACTTATTCATTTATCTTATTTATTTATTCATTTTGAATAAATTGAAAGATAAATGAATGGTGGCTTCATTTGTTTTTAGTTGAAGCTTCATGAAGCTTTGACTTGATGACCTTTTTGTTCTCATCCTTAACCTTAACCATTCAACCCAACCTTAGTCAATTCTCTACACTTAACTAAGGTTAAGATTATGATAAGTATTCTTTTATTTTTCTATTTTCTAATAACTTATCATAACCATTAGCTTCTTCTTCTTCATCTTCTTCAAGGAAGAAAAGCTTGCTTCATCAATGGTGGATTGATGAAATGAGTGAGAAATCCAATTCTAAAGTCTACCCACTTCCTATTTCTTCATTCTCTACCTCTTGCCAAGTAGTAGAGTGTGTTTTCTTCATAAGTTTCATGACTTGGTGAAGTGAGAGCTTGATCTAGTGATGCTTCGACGTAGATCATCTTCGGCACGTCATCGATGACCTAGCCCGCTTCTTCTCCGATGAAGCCGACGCAAGAGCCCGGATTTCGATTTGGACAGCGAGGATACTTCGTTGCGGAGCTATGGAGGTGGAGAACCGGATCTACAAAGGTTGTATTTCCGTTCACTTAGTTAAAGTAGTTAACTAGTTGCTTTTTCGCCTAGACATCTAGCCAATGATCCGTACACTAGGGTTTCTCGGCACCATAATTTTTGAAATTGGCATGGTTGATGCCTTGTGAGACCTCTTGAGAGTGCCTAGGAACCCTACAGAATCAGCCGCCAAATTGGCTATCATATCATGTAAGTCTCATATATCCTTAATGTACAACATCAAGTAAATCTCATATATCCTGAATGTCCAATATCAAGTATATCTCATATATCATGTATGTACAATATCAGTATATCCCACATATCCCGAATGTACAACATCAAGTAGATCTCACATATCCTGTATGTACAATATCAGTATATCTCACATATCCCGAATGTACAACATCAAGTAGATCTCACATATCCTCTATGTATAATACCAGTATATCCCACATATCATGTGTGTACAATATCAGTATCAAGTAAGTTTCATATAAGGTGAGTGTCTAACATCGACACCCAAAACATCATGAAACAAGTGTTAAGCATCGACACCGAAATACTGATCAATCAGGTGCTGTCACCACGACTGGCCCCCTGATAGGTACGTATCATACGCTATACCGAAAAGCCCAAGTGCCTAGCTCTGACCCTCGTCTCTCGACGTATCCATACGTACATGACTCCCGTCGGTATCCCCACGATAACCGCCGAGTCATAGGTAATGTCACCGGTAGGTATGGTTCCCCCACTAACTCATCTCCCCACTGAGATTCTTGCCCCAGGGTACCTCCGGCCCCCACCATGTACCCGCACACGGATCCCTCCTTTCCTCGCGTGGGGTATATATATCCGAACCAATAAAACTCATGGTGGGTGCTGAAATATCATATCAAGGGAAACCGGGTTTTTCAAATAATGCATGATTTCATGAAACTATCGCGGTCCCCAAATCCATAAAACATCATGAAAAATCCATATCTCAATGCGAAAATCCATGAATATAATATACGCAACATGAAACTGAAATGCGAGCATATAAAGGAAAAGCCGCTATTTAACTGCAACCAGTTAAAATATAAATCATGCGGTTCCTAAATCTCCAAGTCCAATATAACATCAAATAAAGGTGAACATATAGCTATAACCAGATATATGTGTATACATAGAGATATAGCAAAGTATAAGAATCTACCTATCAGTAATGATGTAATATACCCTCCAGGTATAAGTAAGGTATGCATGCAAGGTATACACATAGCTGTATCAATATGTGTGTATGTACCTATCGCTAATGGTACAATACCCTATAGGTATACAGGTAACTAGCATGTAAGCAAGTCACGGCATATGTGTAAGCATTTAGGTATACAGATATGCTATAAGTCATATGCATAAAAAAATATGAATCGATGTCTCAATGTCCCTAACCAGACATTATCATATCTATCAATGTGTTGTGCGTGACATGGCAATTATTGACGGTGTGGGTGGCATACAATCAATGCTCATACAACATAAGCCGTCAATAATAGTGCAGTGTCCTAAGGATACTAGTCCAGGCACAATAAGTAACTAAGCAATAGGGTGTATGCGCAACTCTAAATATGAAATAGAATATGCGACAAAGTAAAGTCATTTCTAGCCCAGACGCATAATGCCATTCGGGCGATTCCCCTATAGATGTTAAATCTACTCACCAACCGTCCTGGCTAAGTAAATCCAGCCACCTGTTTCCCCTTCTTCGCAGCGTTCGAAGTCCCCGCCTGCGAACCTAAAACAACAAAACGATAACACAAGTGTATATTAGCAAACGACCAAAAACACGTACAAACTACGTTTTACCGACACACCAACTCCAAACCTACTCCCAAGTGTTCGTATTGTGGCTAACGTACGTAGCGACACGACGAAACCAATCCAAGAGCAAAACCAGCACGAAGTGCACGGACCGTGTCGGATAACGTATCGCGCGTAGTCGTATCACTAGCAACTACCTATATGATCTCAAATTTTGCATACAGAGAAAACTCAACAACCAAACAAGAACAAACATACCTAAACCAAAGCAGACACCTACCCACAAAAACCCAAACCCCAACTCTTCTGGAAAACCGAGGTCGCCGGAATTTGGCTTCTCGTCGCCGTCCATGGTCCGAGCAGGGGGGCTCATGCTGGAGGTAAAGTCCTATGGTCATAGGTACAACACAACTACATTGTTTGGTTTTCTAGTAAACACTCCGGGTCACAGCAGAACTCAGATATCGCAAATCGACACAAAAAATACGATATTATGCACAAAACTTAACTTTAAATAATCTAAACTGTAACTAAAAGTCTACATATCACAAAAACTATATAAAGAACAGATAGGGATCGTTACCTAACCAAAAGAACTCAAAGATCCAAGCTTTACAAGCTCCAAGGCATCCAAAAGGCAAAATTAGATTAAAGATGTGATTTTGGTGAGATTTTGTGAATTTTATGATGGATTTGTGTTGGATAGGGAAGTGTTCATTTTAGAGTTGAGGGAGATAGAGAAATATGAAAGAATTAAGTGAGAAAGAAAGAGAGAGTGTGAGGAAAAAAGAGAGGGAAGTGAGTGTAGGGTGAGAGTGAGAGGTGAATGCACCTTGCATTAAAACACCATTAATGCCTTCACACTATCTCATCATGCCACCTCCTTTCTCCAAAACAAATATCTCTCTCTCACACAAACAATTATCAAGAGAATTAGGTTAAGGATTAAAGCAAAGAATGGATTAAGGCAAAGGATTAGAATTAGGGTTAAGTGTCATGGTCACTAATACTAGATTAGCACAAACAAACCCTCACATTTACGTGCACACGTGCGTGCATGCCCATAACAAATAATATTAAAATAATAATTAAATGTTATAAAATGTGAAGAACCCGAATTGGTAAACTTTTTACAGTAAACCCGCATTAACATCTAAACTAACACTAACCGCAATTTAAGGCGTTACACTAAGTTTTGCAAGTGTGGATCTCATTCCAAATGATTTTGAAGTATAATCTTAACCCAATGGTTACTTGATGTTTAATTACTTTAATTTAGTTAATTATGGTTCTAATTGCTAATTTGAAATTTCAAGAATAGGGTTTGAGATCAAGTTAGGGTTTTTATCAATTGGATATGGTTATATGTGTAATTTAACCCGTTTAAACATGCAAAACCTAACCTAGTTGTTATGTTTACAAATTGTTGCTTTTAAATTGTCCAAATTATATAAATTGCAAACTAAATTTTAGGATTAATGAAAATATGTGAGATTAAAATCTAGTTATTGTTTATGTGACCTAATTAAGATATTTAGTGAATATTATGGCCACTAGATTTGTTAAAACATCTAGAATTTGCACTAGAACGGTTAATGGTCGCTTACTAGGTTTTCGGAATAAATCGATTTGAATTAAAGTTGAGGTTTTGATGAGTTAAAACCTCTTTCTTATAATATATATTGTGTTGTGAATGAGCGATCGGTACGATCGGGTTCTAGGCTTGGTGGTTGTGTTTCTTAGCGATCTTAGTTGAGGTTGTGGCGATGTCGTATGCGTTTTATACACTAAGTGCACAATGTGTCTATCTTGTGGACGTTTATCCTTGCGTTTCGTTGTCTTTGTGTCGGCACGGGATATTTAGCCTTATGCATTGTGTTTGTGAAATTTTAGGGTCAATTGCAGGAACTTCGGACGCTACTAGAAAAGGAAGCAGGTGGTTGGATTTATCTAGATCGAGATCATCGGTGAGTAGATTTAACATCTACGGGGAAATCGTCCGTATGGCGTTATGCGTCAGGGCTAGATATGATATTATAGCCGCATGTTTATATGCATATGAGTTGATTGTGCATGAGCATCATTGCATATTATTTGCCTTGACTTAGTACCTATTGAACACCGCACCATTACTGACGGTTCATGTTGCACGAGCACTAAATTGTATGCTACACTCACACCGTTGGTAATTGCCATGACACGCACAACACATACACCTATGTGGTATTGTATCGTTATTGACATTGAGACGTTGACTCTTGTCCTATTGCGCATATGGAATGCATCATACATACATACTTATATGTATACACACATATCTTTCTATAACTACATATACCCCTATGTGGTATTGTATGGTTATTAACATTGAGACGTTGATTCTTGTGCTATTGCGCATATGAAATACATCATACATACATACTTACATGTATACACTCATACCTTACTATAGCTACATGTACACCTTTATATGATGTTGCATTTGATTTCGGAGGAATTGGGAACTGCATGATATATTTAAAAATTGGATTCATTTAAAAGAGCGGTTTTCCCTTGATATGTGCATATTACCGTTCTATGTTGCAAACATTATATTTCATGGATTTACGCATTGAGATACGAATTTCATGTGATTTATGGAATTGAGAACCGTGGGGATATTTCAAGAAAGTATGCATTGTTTTGAAAACTCGGTTTCTCTTGATATGATATTTCGATGCGTCCACCATGAGTTTTCTCGGTTCTGAGACTTGTGTTGAAACCCGATTCGAGGAGTGGTAGGCACCGTCTGTGGGTACATAGTGGACCCGGTATGGTACCCCGGGGCAAGAAATGGTTTTTGTGGTGTAGACAATGAGCCTGGCGGAAGGAGCACTACTTACCGGTGATAGTATAGAACCCAACGGATATCCAGAGGATACCGTTTGGGAGTTATGACATGAGATATATTGAGGGTCGATCTGGGTATGCGGCGCCTGAGAGATGAGTATTTACATGTCGTTGATGGACACGTGTTTTCATGATGTTTCGAGTGTCGATGTTGGACACTCAGGTTCCATGAGATTTATAGATTTGAGGGCCGATCAGAGTGACGGCGCCTGAGGTATTGGGATTTGGGGTTTCGTTGATAGACACCAGGATTTTCCACGATGATGATTCATTGATGATGTTATGTTTTATCCCATACTCAGCATTTATTTGATATGCATTGCTTCATGTATTTGTAGTACCTGATGGAGTACCTTGATCATGATTGTCACATATCCATATTGCCATATTTATGCTATCAGATTGCATGTTATAGATTATCGCTGTTCGTGCATACCTGCGATTATCGGTATGATGTTACTTACTATTCACGAGTTGGCAACTCACCCCCGTTGTGCCATAGTGTTTTGCAGGTTTGACCCTCAGAGTAGTCGCGACAGGGCTTCTTATTATCTCTATTTTTTGTGGATACCACTACGGTTGGTTGTGAGGCTGTTTGGTATAGGTGGGTTGCGGCTATCCGATTCTATCTATTGTACATCTTATTGTATCTAGTATTCTCCATCTATCATTTCCATGAATTGACTTAGAAACGAGTTGTGAGGATTGATATTGTATTATTTTGTTACTCTGGGTGTTGTGCTTGTGTGAGCCGGCTTTTATTATGTAGTTTTACCTCTTTATGTTGTTTTTCATTTATATTTCTTCGCTACGGCGTCGTATATATGCTTGTGGTGGTTGTTTCCACCGTAGGGCGTGATTTTCTCCCGTTTAGGGATGCTTTATTTATATTCTATGTTTGTACCTGTTTCGGGGCTAGTTTTTACAAAGGAGGTGCTGCCGAAATTTTTAAGAAAATAAACTTAAGTTTAAATATTTTTACTTGAGATTTCCAAATGTTTTTAACAATGTTTTCATCACTTATTTCTTTTGATGGTTTAGATTTCTGGGTTTTCGGCTTACTTATCCGATGCACCCAAATCAAATAATGCCAATGCAGGAAAATTATAGATAAGTAGGATACCTGAAACAACATCGTCTAAAGCATTCGTCTCCTCGGCCGTCAGGGTGAAGGCACGCCCCTGATTAAGCCTCTGAGTAATCTGCTTCTGTCCATAAAAGTCTACTTATGTGGTGCTTTCTGGACATCGCCCTTCAACTGTAGCTTTGAAGAGCACGTACCAATCAAATGATCAGCTAATCCACAAACTAAGCAGAGTCCATGATTCCTCTAACAATCCTTCTGCATATGGCCGGGTAGATGGCAGAAATCAAAAACCACATTCCTTTTCTGATTTGAGATGAAAGGCCTTTTCATAGTTACTATCCTCTGTCTACTGACCGGAATGCCCTTACATCTAAGAGCTCTGGTTAGTGCATATAAGGTCTTCCGCGCCATAACCTCCTGTTGTTGAGTACCTTTTTCGTCTCTCTAATAATATTTAATGTTCTCTAGCCGTCGTGAGAACTTGAGAAAAAGTAGTCAACCCAAACGATATGATATGCCTTTGAATCTCCACATCCAGACTGCGCATAAACCGCCTTACCCTATCCGCCTCGTTAGCAACCAAGGGCCCTGCAAATTGACTGAGCTGAGTCCACTCAGCCACATGAGTATAAACAGATCCGCTATGCCAATAAATTTCTCTTCTATTTCCTCCCTAGCGGACAGTGGAAAGAACTTCTCCAAGAAACTCCGTGTAAAAGTCACCCAGCTGATCGGCTTTGCCAAACGTGTCTTCTCAACGAACCACTATTCACGAGCATAATCCACCAACTGGATGCATACCACATCCACCCTTTTCTCGTCCGAGAACTGTACAGCAACTAAAATATTTTTCGTATCCACCAGCTACTGCTCTACCGTTAATGGCTCTTTCAATCCTGTAAACGTTGCCAGACTGAACTTCCTAAAGTCCGCCACAATACCTTCAGCTGAGCTGGTCTAGAAACTTCCGCTCTCTCAGCTACCTAATAGCAGTCTGTTGGGTTGTCCTCAATCTCTCTTGTAAAGCCTCAGCATGTCGCTGGTTCAGCTCTGTTTGACGTTTCTGGTTCTCCAACATACCGCGTATGACCCTAAATAGTGCGGAGTCGTCGACACGTCTCTGATACACTCGTTATTCTTTTCCCACCATGATTCTGAAGTCAAGAACAATTTAAGAAGATTAGCAATGGAAGCACGATTCAATAAAATAAGGAGCCAATAAACTGTAGATTGAAGAATAGCAAGGCAGTAATGTGGCAAGACACGTTCCTAATTCCAGATTTCAAGGTCAATGTATTGGGTACAATACCCAACTACAAATTGAACCAAACCCAGCTAACATTAAATCTAGGCTCTAATACCAACAAAACCTTGTCACGCCCCGCTTTCCAAAATACATAAATACGGAACGTAACAAAGCCAACCATGCTACCTATGGTGAGGAAATATCTTTCCATAGTCACATTGCGACTGTCAATCAGATATCAAGAACAGAAAATAAATATATAACTATCTCATAACCAAACTGCCACAATAAATTATAACGAGGAAAGTAGCAGAAATGAATAAAGATCCAATAAAAGAAACAATATCCTAGGCTTGTCCCTTATGAGATCACAATGATGAAAACGATAAATCCAGCACTAGAAAATAAATCTAAAGTATTAATAAACTAAAATAAGCGAAAAACTCTTCACTACTCGGCAATCCTGTCAAAGTATTCCTGATCCTCTTGTGATAAGGTTAAAGGATCTAGGTCATGCAAAACCCAGACGTCAGTGCGTCAAAGATATCATAATAATAATATGAACAGTATGTTATATAGGTTGCTATGTGCAAGAGTGAGATATCGTGAGTATAAACAACAACAATCACAGGTGATATAATAAGCAAGCTATAGGTAGTCAAATATGTCACGTACATCCTATGGATCCATGTTTCTAGGTTATCTATCCTACATGTATTTGAAATTAATTAATGCAGTTCTCCATGTAACTCAAAATTATATATCCCGTTACCCCCCGAGACCACGGTTACAAGATATATAAATCAAGAATTATTTTGTTCCGTTAACCTCCGGAACAACGGAAACATGTAATATCCTTTTGAGTTGCATTTCAGTTACACTTTTGATTTCCCCAGGTTTCGTTTTCCAAGTCAGGTATAAAGATAATATCTATCTAATGCCAACACAGGAACAAACAGATACAGAGTATGTCTATCAAGACAACAGGTTGCGTCTATCAACAAGGATGGTTGGCTTCAGTAAGTGTGTTCATCACGAAAAACTGCATTTCAATACCGGTTATTCATTATCATTTTTGTGATATATCGGTACTATTAATCCGTGTCTGCATAATAAATACAGATTATAGGTATTCATGACAAAACACCGGAAACACACTCAGATGAATAGATACGATATTTGGGAGCCGACACTGCAACAAGAACGGAAAACCGATTCAAAACCCAAGTTTGTGTAAAAACAATTCAAGTGTACATATTTTTATTCAAAATGGTCAAACATGATTCAAGGGTGAACACAACCTTTTTTAGATGCATGAACCATGATGGGGCAGCCTAGCACAAGTGGACACACAAAGTGACTATAAGAATCATGGTTTGTGGCATAAGTGGGCTTGTAATGAGTAGAGATAAAAGTTATGATATGATGGTTTACAATTTACCTCCAAAATCTACAGATTAAACTACAAATGTTTATTAAAGAATCAAACAATACTAGAGAAATTATGGAGAGGATATAAGATCACCACATGAAAACGAGCTCCATCTCTTGAAGAAAAACCGTCGGTTTCATCAATATTCCTACCGCCGGCGGTCCCTTAATCTCCAAAGTGCTTCATTTTTCTTCTGGTCATTTCACATTGTCACATCAATCTAATTTTATCGTTTGTTTATTCTGTGGAGATGCCTATAAATACCACACCAGAAGAGAGGCTAAGGGTCCATGTTTTTTAGTTTAGATCAAGTTTTTCATTTTTATAGATGTTAACTTGTATTTCCATTTGCACTCTTACGTTCTTGCCCTCTATCTTGACCCTGTAACTTCTTTACTAAACTTACAAGCTTAAAATTTAGATTCTTGAATTCAATTTAGTTTGTATCTTCAATAACAATCAATAAAAGATTCCCTTTTTGCTCATTTTCATGTCATTACTTGCTACAATTGTGATTTAGTGAAATCTCTTGCTTTTCTTTAATCTTGCAACCTCTTAAGTGAGCTTACAAGTTTAAAGTTTGGTATTTAATTTCATAGTAAGATTCGGACTCAAGAACACGCGAAGATTGCATATCGGACATATCGGTTCTTACTTTCTTTAACCCTTTGCTTTACTTATTTTCTTTACAATTTTACTATGCACCATTCTCTTTTTGTGTTTTATTTGGTTTTTGTGAATATGTGTGAGTAAGTGTTTAACTTGTTATGGGTTGAATATGGTTAGCTTTTGATAGGAGAAGTGTTTGCTAAAATCCTTTGAAAACCCTTAACTTGTAACTGAACATCCGACCAAAACTATTTGCAATCCACTCCGTTGGGCACCCTATCCTACCACGATAGCGGTGACTCATAATCGTGACCGGTTGCGATTGGTTTTCCGGAGACAAAAGTTAAAAGAAAAGAACGGAAGGACAAGAGACAAGAAATACGGATTTAACGCACAATCTCAAATACCGTACTTCAAGTTCTCTAATCCACGTTGTTGCCGATTACCTTAGCATCAATATCAAGTTAGGATTATAAGGAAATGGCAAACATTATCCTAACTCAAGGTTACCTAAAACTACCCCTCACAAGTCCTTTTTCCTTGAACATATTATATTTACGACACTTAGATTATAAATAACTCAAAGTATAGACTTAACTCGTTAAAACAAGTTTAAAAACCTACCATCTCCCTGCGGACGACCCGTACTCATCTCGGCTCGCTACACGCGACACCGTTTTGATTGCGGTAATTTCAAACTTTAAAACTTAAGATACGACACGGTAAATCTCTACCGATCAAATGGTGTCATTTCCAAGAAGACGGTAACGCTTTTATACTTGTAGTCTCGGGTTAATTTGTGAATATTTTGTGGATAAAATAAACTAACTTTCTAACAAATTCAACAAAAAAACATATTTTTTTCAAAAACCGACACGAGAACTAAAATTGTGACATTTGTTCTCCGGAATTTGATCTGCTAACACTCTGTGATTAAACTAAAAAATCAAAATATAATAGTGGAATACTAGTATAACATAGAGGACCCACACAAAATTTGAGCACCTAAGTTTTACATTTGCCCGCCGGTTTCTTCATTTTACCCGCTACTGCCGGTCTTTTTGAGGGTGTTTGGAAATTTTCTTTTTGGGTTACCTCCATTGTTCTGTTAGTATTCCATTTTTATTGTTTGATTTTCAAAGTTTCTTATGTGCAGAACTTTGTCTATCTATATCGCTTTCTAGCTCAAATATCTGTATTTTCCGATATTTGTATATTTGGATGGATTGGCGAGCAGCGATCGTGCGGAGCAGGGGGCGTTTTCAAATATAAGGTGATAGAACACTACAGTACCAAAGATCCGGGTAGTTTGACCCGCGCAAGTGAACCATTCAAGTATTCGGAGACGATATCAACACGAGTTTCTTAACTCGACAATTTTTGTGCGTATATTTTTTTCTAAACTCCTTCTTCTCAAATCCGACGCTCCAATATTCTTATCTTTGCAGGATTCTTTGCAATATCACCGCAAAAGCCAAAGGAGAACTAACCGTATTTGTTGCAGCGCCACACTTAAATTAAAAAATTGATTGATTGATAACAAAACCTTTTTGATTTGAATTGCGCATTGCATTATTAATACGGACTTAAAGGGTTATAACACCAATTCAGATTGGATGGGGATTCATCACCCTTCCTAAGACCCCGGAAATCACTAATTGCATAAGTATCACCTTGAGCTTAATAAAAAATATCTAGACCCGACCAATTAAAGACCTGTCGCTCTCAATAGGACAGAGAAAGATTGTGGGTATTAGGTCATTTATCTAAACGTGACTTTTGTGATGCCTAGGCTAGACAAGTAAGGAGGTAATTTTAAAAGGTTCGTCTCATGGTGATTCGTGAGCGGAACCCTTCTTACCTCACTTGTGCTTACCTGGCCACAATTAACTGTGAAGAGACGATTTGAGGGTTATCTCACAATTTGTCACATTGGAACAGTCAGGAGCAGGTCTAGTGGACTTTGAGGACCCTAGTTTAGGTATTGATTGTGCATTTGTGACTGTGCATTTTTTATTGTGTTTGTTTAAGCTATCATTTTTTTCACATAAATACGAAACAAAACACAAGTTCGCCATTTTGACCACATTTATCACCTTCACCCACATTGTTCTCCATTTACGTTTTCTTACCCTCACATTCTACGCTTTGACTACAGTAAACTCGTTTAGTGTATGTCCGTTTGAACTCGGGACCCTAATGCCCGTTTAGTCCACGTTTCGTTAATCACTACCGACTACGCGATCGACTCAAAAGTTGAAACTCCTTCCACGCCTTTTCCACCTTTACTTTTGCTGGTCAACTCCAACATTAACCGTGATTCTGTCTATACTTCTTCACCTTCACATTCACCAAGCTCTTCTTCCGAGATGTCAAGATTTCCTCCTAACATCACGGGAATGATTCCACCTCCACTTGGTGTGAATAGCCTGCAACCACCTCTTGTTACAGCGCCATAGCGAATTGCGCTTTAAGATCGTTTCTACCCAACACGCGCTGCGCTTCCGACTTGTCTTTCTCTTTCACCAGCCAATAGGGACAACTTTGAGATTAAACCCCATTTCATCAACATGCTACCCAAATTTCACGGGCTTGAATCTGAAGATGCTTATATCTTCATAAACAAATTCCAAAATGTGTGTGCGATGATGAAGACAACCCAACTGTCTGATGATGCTATACGGCTACGCGTTATACCTTTCACTCTCTGTGACCTTGCTGAAAAGTGGTTGTATAGCACCGCATCTCATTCGATAACCAGTTGGGACGAATTTGTGAAAGTGTTTCTGAAGAAATTCTACCCGAATCATAAAACCGCCAGGATCCGAAACGAGATAAACCAATTCACCCAGCTTCCAACTAAACCTTTTTGGAAGCGTTTTGACCGGTACAAGGACCTCTTTATTTAATGTCCTCATCATGGTATTGAGAGATGGCAACCTTGCCAAACTTTATACGAGAGCCTGAATCCAGCAACTAAGCAGTTGATGGAAACCATTTATCAAGGCCACTTCCAATCCAAATCCGACGAGGAAGCTCGGCAATTATTCGATGATCTTGTGGAGCAGACGCTATAATGGGAGAGCACCAAACCGAATGCTTCATCTTCTTCTACTTCTTCTTCTGGTCAGTCTAGGGCAGGCATTCACCAGCTCGATATCTCTATTGCAATGAAAGCCGAAATGGATACAATCACGAGAAAACTTGAGGCGATTGAAAGCAAATTTTCATCTCCCTCTCCTAGCCATGTGGCTCCCCTTCGCACCATCTGTACTTGTTGTTCAGATCCATCTCATTTGACCGAAGAGTGTCCATACAATTCACCATCTTAAGGACAGGATCAGGTTAATACTGCATTTCAGTAAAGACCAATAAACGATCCATACTCTTCCACGTATAACCCTGGATGGAGGAACCACCCTAACTTCGTCTGGAACCAGAATCAGAACCAGAACCATTTCTAAGGCCAGAACAACTTTCAGAGGGCCCTTCCACAACAACAAGCTCAGCACAGCAACCTTTCCAACCCCAACCATTTCAAAATCTGACGAACAACTTTGCACCTTACAACGATTCTTTTCCTCAGAACAACAACTTTGTTCCGTCAAATAACGATAAGGTTTTCTCGCTAGAACGGAGTCTTGATGCTTTTGTGAAGCAATCAACTCAATCTACCACGAACATTCAATCTTCCATTCAATCACTTATGCAACACACAGCTTCTCATGGGCAGAGCATCAAAACCATCGAGACCCAGATTGCATAGCTGAACGCGGCATTAAGGGAGCGAGAAAGAGGAAAACTTATGTCTCAACCATTATCCAATCATGATCACCCACATAATGCACATATTGCTTTCGAACAACAAAACTATAATGTGAGTGCCATGACTACGTTGAGATCAGGAAGAATGCTGAACAACAATATCGGCGCAAAGAATAATAAGGATGATGACACTGCAGCTGCTGTTTCATCTTCTTCTTCTTCTTCATCTGAGCCCATTGTCCATTCTTCGCAGGGCTCTTCTTCAAAAATCACTGCTTCGAATGGACCCATCTCCCACTCCACTCAAACTCTAGGTTTGGATTCCATTCCAACTCCACAGTCTTCTCCACAAACATTGGACTCAACCAATTTAAACAAAGCTCCATTTCCAAACCAGTTGAGATCCAATAAGCAAATTCCACAAATGGAGAAGGTTGTGAAGTTATTCAAACAGGTTAACATAAACATTCCTCTCTTAGATTCAATCCAACAAGTCCCCTCTTATGCGAAAATCTTGAAAGACTTATGCACTAAGAAGAGGAAATCCCAGGTACCGAAGAAAGTTTTTTTGGTAAGTAACGTGAGTAATGCTCTTACCCAAGATTTACCACAAAAACGGAAGGACCCTGGTTGTCCTACGATTTCAATTACCATTGGGGATAAGAACATCAATCGCGCTCTTTTGGATCTCGGTGCTGTAGGGTTCCTAGGCACACTAATGAGGTCTCACAAGTGATCAAACATGGCTAATTCAAACTTTTTCATGTGCCTACAAACCCTAATAGGGATCGTTAACTAGATGTATAGACGATGCAATGCAAATAAACAACTTTAACTTAAAAGGAAAGAGGCTACAACCTTTGTAGATCCGGTCCTCCACCTCCTAGGCTCCGTGATGACGTCCCTCCGCTGTCCATATCGAATCCCGGACTCTAGCATCGGCTTCATCAGAGAAATGGGCGGGCTAGGTCGTCGACTTCGATGCCGAAGATGATCTACGTCGAGGCAACTCAAGATCAAACTCCAACTTCACCAAGTCATGAAACTTGTGAAGAAAACACCCTATACTACTTGGCAAGTGGTAGAGGATGAAGAAATAGGAAGTGGGTTCACTTTAGAATTGGATTTCTCACTCTTTTTCTCAAGTTGCCATTGATGGTTGCAAGGTTTCTTCATTGTTGAAGATGAAAAAGATGAAGAAAGAATATGATAAGTCTTATTCAAAAAAGAAAATAATATGAATACTTATCATATACCAACCATGGTTAGATGTAGAGAATAGACTATGGTTAGTTTGAATGGTTAAGGTTAAGCATGAGACAAAAATGGTGGACTTGTTCAAAGCTTCATGAATCTTCAACAAGCAAACAAAGAAAGCCACCATGTCTCTTTTATCTTTTCCAAAATAAATAAATAAATAAGTAAGTAAGTAAATAAACAAAACCCTAACCATTCCTATAACCATGGTTTAATTCTTTACACAAACCCAAGTGAGCATGTATCATCAAACATGATACAAACAAGTGCACAAAAGTATATCACATATACAACTTGTGTACATCAAGTGAGAAAATCCATTTAAAGTGAACAAATACTAGTTAATGCAAACTAATATATCAAATATATAATTATGCATTAAATCATTAAATCAACACTTGATTCAATGATCCGGTCATGTCGCATATAACCGACTAGTATCCAATGTATCGACTTATCGAATCAATCCTCGATTCGATAACTAGGTTATATCGCATACAACCATTCGATACATACATCGCGAGAATAGAATACGGTATTACATACACGCATTATTCTCGGTCCCGCACATATCTCATATGCGCTCTTATTTCGTTTCGCTTGAGCCAGGAAACCTCTGTATAGGACTCTAAAGACTCATCAACACGCCGGCAGCAGGTGATGATCATATCAAACACCCACAAACCGCAAGCGGTCTGCTAAACGTAACGGCCACCCGGGTATTGAGCGATCAGAAGATCGACGAGCAAGCCCGCTCATACTCCTGTGAATCCAACCAGTAACACTTACCGTACAGTCTGGTCTGTTCGTCTGATATGTCGCATATCTCGCCTAGGGGTGGTAAACGTCAGACCCCAGTAGCTTAATAAGTCATGCCGACGTAAGGTCCATAACATTTGTGAAACTACTGATAACTCTTACCAGTATATCACTGCAACCCTGGCCAGGGATTTCCTGTTATGGCAAGTCGAGCATAGCGCAACATCAACCCCCAATACCGGGAGAGACGAATCCCCTCCTATCACTCATTGCCTCCATGTGAATCGGGACTGTACCCAAAAACCACCTGTTTGCATGACTCAGTAGAGCCGTGGTAGGGTGGAAATCAAACCACAGTGGGAGACACACAAGACTCTATGACGATCTCGGGTCAACAGACTAAGCTGTACCAGTGTCACCAGAGAACTGCCATCTGACGTGAGGTATAATACCATCTGGGAGTTCTCGGCGAGTCCGTTCAGTGTACCCAGTCTCCACTAAGCACCCGCATACCATCTCTGATGTCAAACACAAATGGATATGGGATCATCCATCGCCCATCACATGGGTCGAGAAGATATACGCTAGTCTACTCTGGAATATCGATGCCCCATCTCGATATTCCTATAACTAGGAACATTGAAGGATGTACTCATGGACTACCCAGGCCCCACTAGTATGATCTGCATCATAGTCCTGAAAGTCGAGTACACATCCTAAGGGCTTTATCAACATGTAATAGAGAGACAGAAAGTATATATGTTAAGATAAAGAGCAACCAGATAGCGTACTATCATGTCGAGCAAGAAAGTCCTACCTATATATGTCCCAGCATCCACTACAATATACATCCAATGTACAGTAATGGCCTCTAGGGCATACATATAACTAACAATCTCCCACTTGCACTAGGGCCATCTGTAGCAGTAGTTGTAGTATCTAATACTCAACTATCCCCTAAAAGTCTCTCTTTGGGAAAAGGCCTTTGTGAGTGGATCCGCCGTGTTGTCCTCTGAGTCTACTCTCCTAACCTCAATCAGCCTGGAGATTAACTATCTCCATGATCAGGTGATGCTGCCTCAGAATATGTCTGGGTCACTGATGGGACCAGGGTTCCAGGGCCAAAGCCACACTTCCATTGTCACACAATGGTAGGAACCTAGTTCATCTTATGAACCAATATACACCCAAACTGCCTCTTTGGTAGTATCTTTAATAGCGATGTTACCAGCCTTTATCGTCTAGTTTGTCACGGTATCTAGCATGGAAATCTTCCAACATACCGTCCCTTTACTGAGGGTAAAGACAATGCCTATGACTAACATTCAGTCGTCTTTATCACCCTGGAACCCTTCCAGTGATTCTCCCCAGGATCGATTGATACCATCTCACTATATCTAGTGAGAATCCTAGCATCCAATTACATCTATCTCAAAGAAGAAAACTCAGGATTTAGGAGGTATCACTTTGATCCTATTGGAGAATCCTTGTGATAAGCGGAGATTGACCAAGCGTAGTATAGGAAACTCTTTTCCTATCAAGAGTATGTTGTCCACGTACAATACGAGGATGACCACCTTACTCTCTACTTCCGTTTTGTATATACAAGGTTCATCTACCATTTTGATGAAGTCAAACACTTTGACTACCACATCAAAACAGACGTTCCAACTCCGCGATGCCTGCTTTATTCTATAAAGCAACTTGCACACGTTTCCGCTGCTCCCACTATTTACGAAGCCCTCTAGCTGTGTTCTTATAGACGTTCTCTTCTAAATCACTATTTAGAAAAGTAGTCATGGCACCCAACCACCAGATATCGTAGTCATGGTATGTAGCAATGGCAAGTAGGATCTGGATGGACTTAAGCATAGTCCCCTGAAAAGATTTCATCATTATCCACGCTTGGTTGATGACGAAAACCTTTAACAAGTCTAGCTTTGAAAGTCTCAACTTATCCATCTACACCAAGTAATCTTCTCAAGATATACTTGCTCCTGATGGGGATTTAACCCTTCAGAAATAGCCGCCAAAGTCCATACTTTGCTGGTGTACATGGATTCCATCTCAGATCGCTAAGCATCCAGCCATTCTTACAGAGTCCCTACTCTCGATGGCCTGCTCGAAACTAGTTGGGTCATTATCTCATGATGCAATCCTCGCTCCCACTGTCATCGAGAAACCAAAGTATCGCTCAGGCAGGTGAGGAACCCTGCTACATCGGCGGAGAGGCTGAGGTTTGTTGGAAACTATTGAATCCTTTGGTTCTGTCAAATCATCAGCAGTTTTGTATAGCTGGAACCTTTTCAGTTCTACAGAATTGTCCTTGCCTCGATCTTGTCCGGATTTTGCTTTAAACATAGGCCGGACAATCCTAAATCTTAACTTACTTAAGAGATAGGCTCTTCCCATACCATATCTTATATGGAGTGGTAGGCACTGATTTGATTCGAACCTAATTCAATAGGTATGCAGCTTCTCAAGTGCACAACCCCCAAAAGGAAATAGGTAACTCAGTAGTACTCATCATAGAGCATACCATATCTAATATGGTGCAGTTACTCCGCCCCGACACACCGTTGTGCTATGGTGTATACGGAGGAGTAATGCTGAGAGAGAATCTCATTCTCCTTTAAAATAGTCCAGGAATTCTATGCACAAGTATTCTCCTCCTTGATCTTATCATAGGACATAATACTTATACCCGTATTTTGGTTCTCTACTTCTAACTTATATTCTGTGAATATCTCAAAAGGTTCGGACTTGTGTTTCAACAGGAACATATGTCTGAATCTTGAGAGATCATCAGAGAACGTAATGAAGTATAAAGAACCGGTCCTGGCATGTGTAGATAGGAGACTTTACATACATCATCATGTATCAGTCCCAAGATTTCACTAACTCTTTCTCTGTTTCCAATAAACAGAGCTATGGTCATCTAATCTTTGTGACATGACCGGCAAGTTTCACAAGATGTAAATTCAAACTGATTTAAATATGCATCTAAAATGTAACTTCAGCCAGTCGGGTCGCATTGATATGACCTAGTCTACAATGCCTCAAGAATGATTCGTTCATTTCTAAACTCTTCCTCTTGTGTGTGTTCTGTATACTAGGAACTGTAGTTTGATTTAGAACGTCAATGCTTTAAGATAACGTGCCTGAACTGATCAACTTTTGATATAGGAAATGTTCAAAACATTATCCATCAATACAAAATTTTATCATTTCTTTACTTATAAAGAGACTGATATGATTTTGTTTATCAGGTTCGGTATCTAATAGCATTTGTTCAGAATCAATGTATTGGTAATACAGGGTGACAGTGACCAACAGACTTGGCTGCAACACTTGCCTCGTTTTCTGTCTCATGAAACTTATCACCCGTTTTCAGTTTTTCTACCTTTTGTAGCCCTATTTAACAGATTACATATCTGGGATCCTGATCCGGTATCAAATACCCAGGATTCAGAGGATACTGAGAAACAGTTCTTTATAATGAACACACCCAAAGGAGATGCATCATATGCACTTTCTTCGTTTGGGCGGCATAGGAATTCTGGTTTTCCCCTATTTCCTGTTCTGTCTTATAACAATTATAAGTTGGAGCGGGACCAACGTTCCTCAGCTCAGTATAACAAGCGGGTTCGGTCAATACATCCATATTATTATCTTGATTAAGGCGTGATATGGTCGCTACCTGGAGAGAGAGAGAAGAAAACACTCTGCGTGCGCTCTTGCAAGATTAGATTGGTTATATATTTTATTTAATCAGGATGGCTCCCACTGTTTTTATCAAATCTTCCTTCAAACCTTAAAAGGAAAGACTAGCCGGGATTAATTACACTCTACAAGTTCGCTAATCTTTTAGCCAGGCTGGTGTCGGTACTTTGAGGGAGGTTCCCCGTGCTTTCGCACGGACCTAATTACAGTAAACCTCGTTTTCCCAGAGGCGTAACCCCATTGACACCTTTCTAGACACCTACTTGATCGGCTAATTGCAAAGTGCAAAACTCTCCCAAGAGTAACAATTACTCGCAGTGGGTATCGGGATCCAACTATCACATAGAAGGTATGCAATCTCATTGCAAATTTCAACACTTGAAACTCCCGATAAAGATTTTTACCCCTAACACTTATGACCTTAACTATGGTCAACAAATCATAAGCACTAGTCAAGTTCTACCCGTCATTTCATGATTAATTAGACCCACCCACATGACCCTTAACTAAGGTCAAAAAAGTCACGCGACTGTCCTAACTAATCGCATCATATGCGGTATAGGAAGACATCACTTAGCTACCGTACACTGTGCCTTAACTAAGGTCAACAAACACAGCACGAATACTAAGTACTCTACTTTCTAAAATGACGGAGGGTTGCGAATGGCTTTTATGAAAACCTTTAACGCTTTGAACTTGATCTCGTTGCGGAATCAAATGGTTTTTAAATGGAATGTTATTGAGGCTTTTCTAGTTTTGCCAAAGGGGTCACTCCCGGTGAAGTGATCGTCGGCCCTTTCCTCGTCGAATGAGGTGCGGGATATATCATATATATCACTGTGCAAAGCAGAAACTATAGAAGCAATCAAATGACAAACCGAGGGCCGTAGCATTTTCCAGTTATTGCTAAAGGAGTCACTCCCGGTGAAGGGATCTCGGTCCTTTCCTTATCGAATAAGGTGCTGGATGTTCTACAATGAACACCGCGATGCAAAGCAAGAACTATAGCTACCTGTTTTATTTTGAAATTCGATTCCACAACATCAATTAGGTTTATTTTCTTACATTAATCTCATTAATGAATATCCCATCATTTAAGTCCACCTAAACATCACAGATAAATATAACGTACGCTTATACCATCCGCATTCGCCTCAATGTCCCGTCTGCACCGTTAGGTTAGATAACTAACGCCAGAGCGAGGCAGGGCTAGCGCGGGTGTAAAACATAAGCAACGTCTATATAATATATCATATATACTATATACCATATCTATCTGAACAAATCTCATGATCACATCATAGATAACGTAGCAGAAAATATCATATGAAATATTGGATATACTAGGACATCCGTGTTTTTTAATACGAGCCAGTATAAAACACGGATTCCATGGTCGTGATGAATAGACAATCCCACACCCCTAGACCCCTACGAGAGCGGCAAGCGACCCTACCAATTCTAGGGTTAGGAGACCCGGACTCGACTCCTCGAGTTGGTCTCCCACTGGACCCCAGAACCCGGTTACTTGTGCTCCCTTCCTTGGGTCTATCCTAATACGGAAAAGTAAATAATATACAATAGTGACATCTTCCGCAACTTGGAAGTGCCCCAATAAAAGAATATTACATACAAGTTTTTACATGAATGAAAATGAAAAACACTCATCTCACATAAAAACCCCCGGCTATTCAAACACGACGATCCAATATAACATATCCAGCAACACATAACATCACATGTCATCAACGTAAGTAAATATGCGCATCCCAATTGTCGTTGACATATAGCAACGAAACCGGCGATATCACATATTACACTTACGGTCACAGAAAAGAAAGTGTAAAACTACAACAGTTGGAATCCGCAAACTCTTTAGACATCGCATGCCTAGCCAAATGAATTCCTTAGACATCGCATGCCTAACTATTATAAACCCCGCATTTTAGTCTCATTATCGAAAACACTTTTCAATATCAAGTCGGGCAATTCAACAAGATTCCCGACATTATGATCGAATGCTCGTCGCAAACTTTAGCAGGCGGCTGCACCCCTAATACTGTCGACGAAGTGCACCAAGGCGGAACACCGCTGCCACGAGCACCCAAACGGATGCTTTCGGCGACGGGGTTCTCCTACAGTCACTTGGTCGGGGCTATGGAGTGAGGCTGTCTATTAAGTTTACCCGGCGAGTATCCGCGTACACTACGTAATTGCGACGGACTTTTGATCGCATCAAAATTCCGTGGCAACCGATCAAGTGAGACTAAACTGCTATGTTTATAACATCCATATTAGTTATCTCATAACTATTTGTGAATTCCAATTATTGTATCACATTCCAGATAAGATAGAAAAAGTTAAACTTTCCGATCGAACAATCGAACATCCAAGTTTTCCCGAAACAGCTCAACACATGAAATAAGTTTAAAAACATTCATTTCGTGCCTCAGTACCAACGGTCCAGCCGAAGAAGGGTCAAGCCAACGCCTCACATGTGGCACGCCGTACTGCCCAAACCCTAAGGTTCAAAAGGCATTTCAAGACGGTCACATAATCGAGTTAAGGTTTGTTGTCTTCTAGAGGGACCATCGCGTTACTTGCACTACTTAGAACGTCATTAAACTACGGAAAAATCCAACAGTTGGAAATTTTCCGGCAGGGGAAAAAGTGGGTATTTATATCCGACAGAACTTTTTAACATATTCTAAAATTACCCGGAAAAAACACAGACAAAATTTGACAGTCCGATCGAATCTACGAACTCCCAATACAACTCAGAAAACTCAACTCTTGAGTGATATTTAAAAAATCCCAGAAAATCCAGAACCAAAACATAAGAATTACTGTGCAAAATTTATTGGCCAATGTGACCAAACGGCCGCGGAACCGCCGCAGAAGCCATGCTTCTGCCGCTGTTCCGCGGCGGTTTAGATGATTCAGGGGCTCGTTTTGCACCATAATTCTTAGATCTTCCTGCTGATTTTTTAAAGAATTTTTAATCTGGAAAAAACCCAGTTTTTGAAAAATGTCCAGAGAGCATTTTGGAGTTAGGGTTTCGGTTCGATCGGACTTCAAACTCCGTCTACGTATCGCCTAAGGCTCTAGCTAGGCTCTGATACCACTGTAGGGTTCCTAGGCACACCAATGAGGTCTCACAAGTGATCAAACATGGCTAATTCAAACTTTTCCATGTGCCTACAAACCCTAATACAGATCGTTAACTAGATGTATAGACGATGCAATGCAAATAAACAACTTTAACTTAAAAGGAAAGAGGCTACAACCTTTGTAGATCCGGTCCTCCACCTACTAGGCTCTGTGATGACGTCCCTCCACTGTCCATATCGAATCCCGGACTCTAGCATCGGCTTCATCGGAGAAATGGGCGGGCTAGGTCGTCGACTTCGATGCCGAAGATGATCTACGTCGAGGCAACTCAAGATCAAACTCCAACTTCACCAAGTCATGAAACTTATCAAGAAAACACCCTATACTACTTGGCATGTGGTAGAGGATGAAGAAATAGGAAGTGGGTTCACTTTAGAATTGGATTTCTCACTCTTTTTCTCAAGTTGCCATTGATGGTTGCAAGGTTTCTTCATTGTTGAAGATGAAGAAGATGAAGAAACATTATGATAAGTCTTATTCAAAAAAGAAAATAATATGAATACTTATCATATACCAACCATGGTTAGGTGTAGAGAATAGACTATGGTTAGTTTGAATGGTTAGGGATAAGCATGAGACAAAAATGGTGGACTTGTTCAAAGCTTCATGAAGCTTCAACAAGCAAACAAAGAAAGCCACCATGTCTCTTTTATCTTTTCCAAAATAAATAAATAAATAAATAAGTAAGTAAATAAACAAAACCCTAACCATTCATATAACCATGGTTTAATTCTTTACACAAACCCAAGTGAGCATGTATCATCAAACATGATACAAACAAGTGCACAAAAGTATATCACATATACAACTTGTGTATATCAAGTGAGAAAATCCATTTAAAGTGAACAAATACTAGTTAATGCAAACTAATATATCAAATATATAATTATGCATTAAATCATTAAATCAACACTTGATTCAATGATCCGGTCATGTCGCATATAACCGACTAGTATCCAATGTATCGACTTATCGAATCAATCCTCGATTCGATAATTAGGTTATATCGCATACAACCATACGATACATACATCGCGAGAATAGAATACGGTATCACATACACGCATTATTCTCGGTACCGCACATATCTCATATGCGCTCCTATTTCGTTTCGCTTGAGCCAGGAAACCTCTGTGTAGGACTCTAAAGACTCATCAATACGCCGGCAGCAGGTGATGATCATATCAAACACCCACAAGCCGCAAGCGGTCTGCTAAACGTAACGGCCACCCGGGTATTGAGCGATCAGAAGATCGACGAGCAAGCCCGCTCATACTCCTGTGAATCCAACCAGTAACACTTACCGTACAGTCCGGTCTGTTCGTCTGATATGTCGCATATCTCGCCTAGGGGTGGTAAACGTCAGACCCCGGTAGCTTGATAAGTCATGCCGACGTAAGGTCCATAACATTCGTGAAACTACTGATAACTCTTACCATTATATCACTACAACCCTGGCCAGGGATTTCCTGTTATGGCCAGTCGAGCATAGCGCAATATCAACCCCCAATACCGGGAGAGACGAATCCCCTCCTATCGGTCATTGCCTCCATGTGAATCGGGACTGTACCCAAAAACCACCTGTTTGCACGACTCAGTAGAGCCATGGTAGGATGGAAATCAAAGCACAGTGGGAGACACACAAGACTCTATGACGATCTCGGGTCAACAAACTAAGCTGTACCAGTGTCACCAGAGAACTGCTATCTGACGTGAGGTATAATACCATCTGGGAGTTCTCGACGAGTCCGTTCAGTGTACCCAGTCTCCACTGAGCACCCGCATACCATCTCTGATGTCAAACACCAATGGATATGGGATCATCCATCGCCCATCACATGGGTCGAGAAGATATACGCTAGTCTACTCTAGAATATCGATGCCCCGTCTCGATATTCCCACGACTAGGAACATTGAAGGATGTACTCATGGACTACCCAGGCCCTATTAGTATGATATGCATCATAGTCCTGGAAGTCGAGTACACATCCTAAGGGCTTTATCAACATGTAATAGAGAGACAGAAAGTATATATGTTAAGATAAAGAGCAACCAGATAGCGTACTATCATGTCGAGCAAGAAAGTCATACCTATATATGTCCCGGCATCCACTACAATATACATCCAATGTACAGTAATGGCCTCTAGGGCATACATATAACTAACAGGTGCCAGTGTCAAGCTTCTTCTTTATTCTGTTTATGAGCAACTCGGTGTAGGAGAACTGAAACTTATACATTGTACTCTTTAAATAGCTGACCGATCCATCACCCATCCTAGGGGTGAGCTAGAGGATGTGTTAATTAAGGTTGGGGACTTCATATTCCCCGTTGACTTTATTTTTTTAGATACACAACCTGTAGCCAACCCCCGTAATCAAATTCCGGTGATACTCGGTCACCCATTCCTTGCAACCTCAAATGCGGTGATCAATTGTCGAAATAGTTCCATGAACCTATCTTTTAGAAATATGACAATTGAACTCAACATTTTTAGGTTAGGGAATCTGCCATCTAAACCAAATGCTCATCTACTAGATATCTGTTTCGTTCAGGAGATCTCTCGTAATGAATGTGAATTTGAAGAATTTCTATTTGATCATGGTGATCTTGATGCCACTAGTGTGTTCTTCTTTGAACCTACTGCTTCCAACTTCGACAAAGAATACGAGTGCTTCACATTTACAAATAATATTGAAATATCACCACCCGAGTTGGAATCGTTTGAATTTTCGGATGAGTTGGTTGAACCATCTGACTCTGTTGCATACACTCGTTTTGAACCCCTCTTAGAATCTTTTGAGTTTGAGACACGGTCACCGATGTTGCCTTCAGTTTTTTCTCCTCCGACGCTCAATCTCAAGCCACTGCCATTTCACCTCAAGTATGCCTACTTAGGTGAAAATGAGACTCTTCCGGTTATCATTTCGACCTCTCTAGATTTAGAGCAAGAGAAATCCCTTCTCGCTGTCTTGCAATCAAATCGGAAAGCTTTCGGCTGGACGATGGCGGACATCAAGGGGATTAGTCCGCTAATCGTTGAACATCACATTCACATGATGAATGATGCAAAACCAGCTAAGGATCCACAGAGGCGATTGAATCCAGTCATGAAGGAGGCTGTGAAGAAAGAGATTATTAAATGTCTGGATAGTGTAATCATTTACTCTGTCTCCGACCGTCAATGGATCAGTCCGATACACGTTTCCCTAAAAAGTCAGGCAATACGGTCATCACTAACGAGGCAAATGAGTTAATCCCTACTCGTACCCAAACCGGGTGGTGAGTATGCATTGATTATCGGAAACTAAATGCCGCAACACGGAAAGATCACTTTCCGCTACCTTTCATTGACCAAATGCTCGAACGATTAGCTGGACATGAGTACTACTGTTTTCTGAATGGTTACTCAGGATACAACCAGATTTCTATCGCCGAAAAAGACCAAGACAAAACCACTTTCACTTATCCTTTCAGCATGTTCGCATATCGTCGCATGCCCTTTGGGTTATGCAATGCTCCCGCTACATTTCAGCGGTGTATGATGGGTATATTCTCTGAAATGGTCGAGAAATTTCTGAAAATATTCATGGATGACTTCTCCATCTTTGGAGACTCTTTTAATGAGTGTTTGCAACATCTGGACGCTATCCTTACCCGATGTAAGGATAATAATCTCACTTTGAACTGGGAGAAATGCCACTTCATAGTGCGCGAAGGTATTGTCTTAGGACATATCATTTCACGAAACGGCATTGAGCTTGACAAAGCAAAAATTGACGTCATTTCCAACCTCTCTCCTCCAAAATGCGTCAGAGACATCAGATCTTTTCTTGGCCATGCCGGTTCTTATAGACGGTTTATCAAGGACTTTAGCAAGATTGCTATGCCCTTGACTCTTCTGCTGTCCAAGAAAACTCCATTCAATTTCAACTCGGACTGTCTAACTACTTTTGAATCTTTACGAAGTTCATTCACTACAGCACCCATTTTATCTTCTCCTGACGGAACATATCCTTTTGAGATTATGTGCGATGCATCAGACTTTGCCATTGGTACAGTCTTAGGACAACACATCGAAAAAATGCCGCATATGATCTACTACGCGAGCCGAACCTTGAATGACGCTCAATTGAATTATACAACAACCGAGAAGTGTTCTTGGCGGTTGTATTTGCTTTAGAGAAATTCATGCCATATCTCATCGGCTCCCCAGTCGTCATCTACACTGATCATTCTGCTTTGAAGCATATGTTCACGAAAAAGGATGCCAAATCTCGGCTGATACGTTGGATCCTCTTACTTCAAGAGTTTGACCTTGTTATTAAGGACAAAAGCGGATGTGAAAACGTTGTTGCCGATCATCTTTCATGACTTCCTTCTTTGCCGACGTTACCTCTCCCTATAAACGATGCTTTCCCTGATCAACAACTCTTGGCGGTATCTTGCGAACCTTGATTCACAGATATTGTGAACTATTTAGCAACTGAACTTGTACCAAGCGAATGGTCAGGTCAGGACAAACTTAGATTTTTCTCCCAAGTAAAACACTTTTACTGGGACGAACCCTACTTGTTCAAGCATTGTCCAGGCCAAATCATTCGCCGGTGTGTTCCGGAAAACGAGTTCAAGAGTGTGTTGTCATTCTGCCATGATCAAGCGTGTGGCAGGTATTTTGGCCCAAGAAAGACCGCTGAGAAAGTCTTGCAGTGTGGTTTTTACTGGCCATAACTTTTCAAAGATGCACATGAGTACTGCAAAACTTTCTCCCGGTGCCAAAATTTAGGCCAAATCTCCAGGAGAAAAGAAATCCTGCTCCAACCAATTCTGGTTGTTAAGATGTTCGATGTTTGGGGGATCGATTTCATGGGCCCATTTCCCAACTCTTTCGGAAACTTGTACATCCTTCTAGCTATCGATTATGTCTCCAAATGGGTCGAGGTGATACCGAGCCGGACGAATGACAACAAGGTTGTCATTAAATTCTTGAAAGAAAACATCTTTTCTAGGTTTGGGCATCCTCGCGCTATCATTAGCGATAATGGGACACATTTCTGCAATAGGTCTTTTGAGGCCATAATGCGGAAATACGAGATTAATCACAAGCTAACAATGCCCTATCATCCCCAGACAAGAGGGTAAGCCGAGATTTCAAATTGACAAATCAAGCAAATATTAGAGAAAATGGTTTCCAAAAAACGTAAAGATTGGTCTTCAAAATTAACCGATGCCCTTTGGGCATTCCGAACTGCTTACAAGACTGATCTTGGCATGTCTCTATATCGGCCTGTGTACAGAAAGGCTTGCCACCTCCCTGTTGAGATCGAGTATCGCGCTTTGTGGACGATTAAAGAACTAAACGTCAATCTTGACGATGCGAGCAGCTGGAAGCTGCAGATTAACTAATTGAATGAGCTTCGGGATGAAGCTTACGAAAACGCGGTCATTGTAAAGAACCGAATGAAAGTATTTCATGACAAACATCTTATACGCAAAACTTTCACGCTTGGACAACGGGTACTTCTTTACAACACAAGACTTCACTTACATTCTTGTAAGCTCAGATCTCGCTGCACAGGACCCTTTCTTGTGCGATGTGTATACCCGCACGGTGCGGTGGATTTGGAAAATCCAAAGGACGGTTCGGTTTTTAAAGTAAACGAACATAGATTAAAACCATTCTTAACGCAGAACCATCGGAGGAGCTCCTGATATTGTAGAAGCCGGTTTACCCTGCTTAATCTTCCTCTGTTTACCACCAAACTTCGATTATCCAGCCATAAACAGTGGAGACACTGTTTCAAATAAGTTTGGAGGTATATCTACACTATTTTTGTATATATATGAATATTCTTGTCTGGTGCATATCCATTTTTCTTTTTGACGAGTAATCTTGTCTGGTGATGCTCAGTTTTTGGATATATATATATATATATATATATATATATATATATATATATATATAAAGAGAGAGAGAGAGAGAGAGAGAAAGGGGAGGGGAATGTGTATATAGAAAAGAAAAAAAACAAAACAAAAAAAATGAGAAGGGAAAAAAGGGGGGTTTGACAAAAGTTTTTTTTTTGTAAAACACCATCATACAATATCCTAACCCACTGACCTAAGCCCCATACTAAACAATCAAACAAAATTCTCTGTCTTCTCTCCTCTCCCCCAACTCAACCCAAAAACCCTAGCTCCCATCTCTTTGGATTGACCGCCGGAATCAAGAAATTTCCCGTCGTCGACGGTCCTATTGTCACCAATCCACGATTTCCTTCTACCTCGCTGTAAGATTCTCTCTCCTCGCAACTCCCCTATTGTTTAATTTCCGTGAAAATTTTGATTACTCACTGTAATGGCTCTCTTTGATTGCGAAAAAAATTTGTCGATGTGTTCACCCATGAGCTATATGGGAGCTATTTCTACGATGCGATTTGTCAAATGGGTTGGGAATTTCTGTTGTATGAGGATGAGGGGTTGTGTGCCATTCAAGAATTAGTAGATGAATTTTACGATGCATTGCGAGCGGGTGAGCAATTGCAGGATTGTGTCTGTTTTCATTTTCGGGGGAGAAGGAGGGTGTTCTCAGCAGAAACAATTTCAAAAGTCACTAACATCCCCACCCGACCAAAATTTCAACATCCATTAGAGCTCGCCGAGTATAGAACGATTGTTGGATCGAGGTGCAAACTACGAGATATTGGGCTGAACGCTAAGTAGATGTATCGAAACGTATATACTGCTTGTCGCTTGGTATACCGAAATGTCAAAGGGCTCAGCCAAGTTTCTTCTTTCCCGGCGATTGTGGGTCATGTCGTCCGTTGCCTAATGATGAAGAACTATCAATTTTGCATTGTGAACATGTTCACAACAATCATGGAGGGGGTCGCAAGGCGCAAACTGTTACTTCCAGTCCTCATCACACAGATTTGCCATTACTATATGTTAGGTTAGTATAGCACCCTATGAAGAGTTTTGAAGCATCACATGACCCAAAGTTTTAATTTTTAAGGTGCTAAACTAACATGCAAGTGGATCGATCCTAGAAATTAGGGTTATCAAACTATAAGTAAGTAAAGATTAGGGTTTGAAGGCTACAACCTTTGTAGCTCCCATTTTTGCTTCACTCCTTAGGCTCTTTGGTTGTTGGATGAAGGTCCGCTTGTACTCCTCCCACGTCCACGACGATCCACCCGGAGTTTTCGCGTCCAAGCTTGCAACTTTGAAAAACAAAGAGAACACTCTAATCAAGTTGGCTAAATTTGATTAGAATGATGTTGTGGCTATAGATCTCACTTCAAAATCCTATTTTTATGAGTATTTTACTCTCTTATAAGAACTAGAGAGCAAAGCATGGAGGTTGATGAAGATGGTGGAAGAAGAGAATGAATTATCTTGTGAAAGAGAAAAGAAAAATAACTATATATATTTTTCTTTCTCACAACCAACCATGGTTAGATTTAAAGTTATCATTTGATTTAAGTTAAAAGCATAATAAGAAAATAAACCATGGGTTAAAAGTTAGGTGAGCATGGTTGAGTTAAGAAGAGTGTAGAAACTCTTAAATGATTTAACCCATTTTTCATTTTCTTTTGCTTTAATTTAAATCCAATGATAATCCAAAAATAACTATGGTGTAATTCTTATACATCCACCATTCTCATTGTATAAACAACCATGATAAAAATTGATGTATGTATGCATGTGTGCTTGCACATCAATATGTGCATGAACAAGAATGAATGTATACATGCATGCATACATCCAAAATAAGCAAGATAGGATTTGTAGTGAGAAACTAATGATGAATCAACACTTGATTCACTAATCCGGTCATATCACATATGACCTGACCATTAGCAAGCCGCCCAATTAATATACGGTATCCTATACACGTATTTTAATCGGGTCCAAGCGCATATCGCATATGCGCACCACAACTTTTCGCCTGGACTAGGTAACTCCTATGTGGGACTCTAAGACTCGTCAATACGCCGGCAGTGGGTGATGATCATATCAAGCACCCCCAAGCCGCAAGCGGTCACCTAAACGTAACGGCCACCCGGGTATTGAGCGATTAGAAGAAAACAAGCGAACCTGTTACAACTCCCGTCGAGCCATCCGGCAACACTACCGTACAGTCCGGTCTCTTCGTCAGATATGCTGCATATCGAGCCTAGGGATGGTCACGTCGACCCCAATAACTCAATAAGTCGTGTCGGTGAATGGTCTATAACAGATCGAGAAACTACTGATAACACTTACCAGCAAATCTCAGCAGCCCTGGCCAGGGACTTGCTGTTATAACCAGTCGAGCACAGCACAGCATCAACTCCCAATACCGGGAGAGACGAAACCCCTCCTATCGCTCATTGCCTTCGTGTGTCTCGGGACTGTACCCAACGGCCACCTGTTTGCACGCCTCAGTAGAGCCGTGGTAGGGTGGCAATCAAAGTACAGTGGGAGAACACACAAGACTCCATGACGATCTCGGGTCTACAGACTAACCTGTACCAGTGACACCTGAGAACTGCTATCCGACGATAGATATAATTCCATATAGGAGTTCTCGGTGAGTCCGTCCAGTGTACCCAGTCAGCACTGAGCACCCGTATACGATCTTGATGTCAAACATCGATGAATGTGGGAACATTCATCGCCCATCACATGGGTCTAGTATCATATACGCTAGTCTACTCTGGTATATCGATGCCCCGTCTCGATACACCTCCGACTAGGGACATTCCAGGATATGCTTATAGACTACAGATGTCCCACTAGTATGATCTCCATCATAATCAGAGTAGTCAAGCCGATATCCTCAGGGCTTTATCAGCATGTATGAATGAATAAAAGCATGATCAAATAAACATGTCAGATAAAGAAGAACCAGATAGCATACTATCATGTCGAGCAAGAATGCAAACTGAATATATATACATGTATAGATACATCCACTATCACATAATGGCCTCTAGGGCATACATATATCCAACAATCTCCCACTTGCACTAAGGCCAGTTATTGGCGTATCTCATACCCAACATCTCAAAAAGTCGCTCATGCTGCGGCTGAGGGAGGGCCTTGGTGAATGGATCCGCGGTGTTGTTCTTTGTGTCAACTCTCTTAATCTCGATCTCGCGGCGATCTACAATCTCCCGGATCAAATGAAAGCGCCTCAGGATGTGTCTGGACCGCTGATGGGATCTGGGCTCCTTGGCTAACGCCATCGCCCCATTATTGTCACAATACAAAGGTATTGGATCAATAATGGTTGGAACTACTCCTAGCTCCGAGACGAATTTCTTCATCCAGACGGCTTCCTTGGCGGCATCATTTGCAACAATGTACTCAGCCTCCATCGTAGAGTCTGCAACGGTATCCTGTTTGGAACTCTTCCAACTTACCGCCCCTCCATTGAGGGTAAATACAAACCCTGAGATAGATTTGCTGTCATCCTTATCGCTCTGGAAGCTCGAATCGGTAAAGGCCTCCATTTGGAGATCTGTATTACCATACACCAAGAACAGTTCTTTAGTCCTTCGTAAGTACTTATGAATGTTCTTCACAGCTGTCCAGTGGTTCTCCCCTGGGTTGGATTGATACCTGCTTACAACACTAAGTGCATAAGCTACATCTGGGCGTGTACATAACATCGCATACATTATAGATCCTACTGCCGAAGCATAAGGTATAATGCTCATGCGAGCTCTCTCTTCATCGGTCTTTGGACAAGAATCCTTGGAGAGAGTGACTCCATGGCAAGCGGGTAAGGCACCCCGCTTGGAGTCTTCCATACTAAACCTTTTTAAGATGGTGTTGATGTACCTGGTCTGGGACAATCCCAATAACTTTTTGGATCTATCCCTATAGATCCGTATGCCCAGGATGTATGTGGCATCACCCAGGTCCTTCATGGAGAACCTTAGTGATAAGAATGATTTGACCGACTGTAGCATAGGAATATCATTTCCTATCAGAAGAATATCATCCACATACAATACGAGGAATGTGACAGCTCTTCCTACAGCCTTCTTATAAACACAAGGTTCATCTGGATTTTTGATGAAATCAAACTCTTTGATAACATCATCGAAACAGATGTTCCAACTCCGAGATGCCTGCTTTAACCCATATATGGATTTAAGCAGTCTACATGCTTTTTCGCTGCTCCCACTGTCAATGAAGCCCTCTGGCTGATCCATATAAACGCATTCTTCTAAATCTCCATTTAGAAACGCTGTTTTAACGTCCATCTGCCAGATTTCATAGTCGTAGTGAGCAGCAATAGCAAGTAGGATCCGAATGGATTTAATCATGGCTACGGGCGAAAAAGTTTCGTCATAGTCCAAACCTGGTCTTTGACGAAAACCTTTCGCTACAAGTCTTGCCTTATAGGTCTCTACCTGCCCATCTACACCAATCTTTCTTTTAAAGATCCATTTGCACCCTACAGGTTTTACCCCAGGGGGTACAACGTCCAAAGTCCATACTTTGTTGGTGTACATAGACTCCATTTCGGATCTCATGGTATCCAGCCACTTCACAGAGTCACCACTCGTGATAGCTTGCTGAAAACTGGTAGGATCATCATCATCCATGATGCAATCTTCTCTGTCACCATCAATGAGGAAACCGTAGTACCTCTCCGGTGGGCGAGAAGTCCTACCAGACCTACGGAGTGGCCGAGGTCTTCAGTTTCTGTTGCAACAGCCGGTTCAACCAAATCGTCATTTGTAGTTTGTGTCTCCAGAACCTCTTCTAGATCTACTACCTTGCCATCATCTTTATCCGTGAAAAACTCTTTTTCCAAGAATGTGGCATACTGAGAAACAAACACCTTTTGTTCCTCTTTGTGGTAGAACAGATATCCATAAGAATTCTTTGGATATCCCACAAAGTTACACATGACTGACCGTGTCTCGAGTTTGTCCGGATTCTGCTTTTTAACATAGGCCGGGCAACCCCAAATCTTAATTCTCTTAAGAGATGGTCTCTTCCCATTCTATATCTCATATGGCGTGGTAGACACGGCTTTGGTTGGAACCCTGTTTAGCAGAAACGCTGCAGTCTCCAATGCATGTCCCCAAAATGAGACTGGTAACTCAGCGTCACTCATCATAGACCGGACCATATCCAATAGGGTCCTGTTCCGTCGTTCTGACACACCGTTGTGCTGTGGTGTGTAAGGGGGAGTGAGCTGAGAGAGAATCCCATTCTCTTTTAGGAAGTTTGCAAATTCTGTACTGAGATACTCTCCACCTCGATCTGATCGAAGCATCTTAATACTCAAGCCGGTTTGTTTTTCTACTTCTTGTTTATATTCAATGAATTTCTCGAAAGCGTCGGACTTGTGCTTTAATAAAAATACATGACCGAATCTTGAGAAATCGTCGGTGAATGTAATGAAGTATGAAAAACCGCCTCTAGCCTGTGTAGACATAGGCCCACATACATCACTATGTATGAGGCCCAGGAGCTGAGTAGCTCTTTCTCCGTGTCCGGTAAACGGAGTTTTGGTCATTTTACCCTTGATACAAGACTGGCAAGTCACATAAGATTTATATTCAAAGGAATTTAAATATACATCTTTGTGTAACTTGTTTAGTCTTGTTTCGTTAATATGACCAAGTCTACAGTGCCAAAGAAAAGCTTCATTTAATTCTGAAAGTTTTCTTTTATTAGTGTGTTGTATACTGAAAACTGTGTGTTGATTTAGGACATATATTCCGTTATTAAGTGTACCATACCCAACCAACATTTGATTTAGGTGAATGTTCATAACATTATTCTGCAACACAAAATTATACCCTTCATTATCCAACAAAGAAACGGATATTATATTACATAGCATAGTTGGTACAAAATAACATGGATTCAAAATCAAAATACATCCAGATGGCAACCCCAAGTGATACTCTCCCACTGCGACTGTATGTACATTGGAACCATTTCCAACGCGGAGAGTATGGTCACCTGTCCTCAAAACCTTGCTATTTCTCAGCCCCTGCATAGAATTGCAAATGTGAGAACCTGAACCGGTATCCAATACCCAGGAAGCAGAGTTTATAGAAAAACAGTTTTCAGTCACAAACGCACCTGAAGCAGAAGCATCACCATGCTTCTTCTTGAGACTTAGGTACTCCGTGCAATTGCGCTTCCAGTGTCCTGTCTTGTGGCAATGAAAACACTCGCCTTTCCCCGGGTCTCCAGCCGTGGACTTTCCCTTTCCCTTCACCTTTTTGACTCCACCCTTAGGATTAGTGGGTTTCTTCTTTTTCTTTCCCTTGGCCTTAGCTTTTGGGCGAGAAGAAGAAGACTGTCCAATGGTCATAACGGGAGTCTTTGCTGACTTCATAGTACTCTCTGCACTCCTTAACATATTAAGGAGTTCAGGGAGGTCCTTCTCCATGCCATGCATGTTGAAGTTCACTATGAACTGAGCAAAGGTGGAGGGGAGGGACTGCAGAATAATATCTATATATTGTTCATTGTCCATTGTCCATCCAAGGTCCTCAAGCTCTTCTATAAGAGCTATCATCTTTAACACATGGTCTCCTACTGGTGTGCCCTCGCATCTGAAACAGTTTCTTTGATGCTTCGTATCGTAATACGCGGGATTGCTCCCCATACAACTCCTTTGTATGGAGCAGTATCCCGTGAATGTCCATGTCCTCGTGCTGCTTTTGATGTGTGTTATCCATCGATGCAAGCGCGAGGCATGTGGCCGTGGCACAGTCAGCGTCCCATGTCTTGCGGACTTCAATGTCCGCAACTGAGGATTTTGGGCCTGGGACGGGCGGGGCTGAAGCCGTGAGGACATATGATACTTTATCATAAGTCAAGGCGATCTTCAGATTCCTTAGCCAGTCTTTATAGTTGGTCCCATTCAGTTTGTTTTTATCTAGTAGAAGCTTAAGTCCAGTCATTGGTATCTGCCATTAAGAGAGAGAAAAGAATACACTCAGCGAAAGCTCTTGCATAGATTAGATTGGTTTATTATCTTGTCTAATCGATATTTCCCACTGCTTTTTATCAAGTTTTTCTTTCAAACCTTAAAAAGAAAAACTAGCCAGGATTAATTACAGTCTACAACTTCGCTAACCGTTCAGCCAGGCCAGTGTCGGTACTTTGAGGGAGGTTCCCCGTGCTTTCGCACGGACCTAATTAGAGTAAACCTCGTTTTCCCAGAGGCGGAGCCCCGTTAACACCTTTCTAGACACCTAATGAGTTAGCTAATTGTAAACTGTAAAACTCTCCTAGGAGCAACTATTGCCCACAGTGGGATCGGGATCCAACCATCACATGGAAGGTATGCAATCTCATTGCAAATTTCAACACTTGAAATTCCCGATGTAATTTTTACCCCTAGTACTTATGACCTTAACTATGGTCAACAAATCATAAGTACCAGTCAAGTTCTACCCGTTATTTCTTGATCAATTAGACCCACCCATATGACCCTTAACTATGGTCAACAAAGTCGCATGAATGTCCTAATTAATCTGCATCATATGCAGTGTAGGAAGACATCACTTAGCTACCGTACACTACGCCTTAACTAAAGTCAACAAACGTAGCACGAATACTAAGTACTCTACTTCCTAAAATGACGGAGGGTTGCGAATGATTTTTAAGAAAATCTTTAACGCTTTGAACTTGATATCGTTGTAGAATCAAACAGTTTTTCAAAAGGAGTGGCTTAAGCTCCGCAGTTTTGAAATGTAGCTTTTTCATAAATAGCCGAGTAGTTTTTAAATCCGATTCTACAACATCTTTTTAGGTTTATTTTCTTTACATTAATCACATTAATGTAATCCCATCATTTAAGTCCTAAAGCCAATCACAGAAAAGAAACGAAAATAACACGTACGCTTATGCCATCCGCATTCGCCGCAATGTTCCGTTATGCATCGTTAGGTTACTTAACTAACGGCATACCGGGATGGGACTAGCGCGGGTGTAAAACATAAGCAACGTCTACTATATATCATATATATAATATGTCATTCGTCTCAGATATCACAGAACACAGGCAGCAGAAACATAGATATAATGTGGGATATCCTAGGACGTCCGTATTTAGTACTTAGCCAGAATAGAAAATACGGATTCCACAGTCGCGATGAATAGCCAAGCCCACACCCTGGACCCCTACGAGAGCGGCAAGTGACCCTACCAATTCTGGAGTTTAGGAGACCCGGTCTCGACTCCTCGAGATGGCCTCCCACTGAACCCCAAAACCCGGTCACCTGTGCTCCCCTCCTTGGGTCCATCCTAATGCGGAAAAGTAAATAATATACAACACTGGTGACACAACCGCAACCTGGAAGTGCCCCAAATAAAAGAATATTACATTACATTTGAATTTACATGAATGAAAATATAAAACTCTCATCTCACAAAAACCCCCCGGCTATTCGATCGCGACAATCCTGCACATCATATCTCAGCAACACATAATATCACATATCATCAACGTAAGTAAGTATGCGTACCCCGATTGTCGTTGATGTATAGCAACGAAACCGGCGATATCGTACATACTACACTTACGGTCACAGAAAAGAAAGTGTAAAACTACAATATTTGGAATCCAGATTCTCTTTAGACATTATAAATGCGAAATATCACATATTTCGTATTTCATGCCTTAACTATATGAATTCCACATATTGTATCACATTCCAGACAAACAGACAGTATTAAAGTTTTCGAACGAACATTCAAGCACCCAAGATTCACTAAAGCTCAACACTTGAGCAGGGTTCAAAAGGTCCGGAGTGTGGCACAGTAGCGGCGGTCCAGCCGTAGAAGGGTCAAGCCAACGCCTCACATGTGGCACGCCGTACTGCCCCAAACCCTAGGGTTCAAAGGGCAGTTCGAGACGGTCACATAATCGAGTTAAGGTTTGTTGTCTTCTAGAGGGACCACCGCAAAAAGACTTGCACGCATCTCCAAACTATTTAAACCCCGTGAATAGTGAGTAAATGATATTCGTTCAAACACTTCAATACTTTCTAGTTTACCCGGAAAAGAAATTGAAATGAAAATTCCGATCGAAACGACGACTTCAAAACCATCTCCAGAATTTTTCAACATCAGATTCAGATTAAACATACTCAAAATACACTATAGCAGGTAAGGAAAAATACTGTGCAAAATGGAGTAAACGACCCCCTCTTATGGCCGCGGAACCGCGGCCTAAGCCTGCTTAGGCCGCTTTTCCGCGGTCGAGAGTACTGTTCATGGCCACGAATTTTCCAGATTGTCTAATATTTACCTGCTCTATTTTTTGAGAATTTTTAATTCTGAAAAAAGTCAGTTTTTAAAAAATTTCCAGAGAGCACCCTTAAAAGTCGTAATTTTTTTCCATCGGACTTTTTACTTCGCAAAAAGGTCGTCTAATGTTCTAGGTCGGCTCTGATACCAATGTTAGGTTAGTATAGCACCCTATGAAGAGTTTTAAAGCATCACACGACCCAAAGTTTTAATTTTTAAGGTGCTAAACTAACATGCAAGTGGATCGATCCTAGAAATTAGGGTTATCAAACTATAAGTAAGTAAAGATTAGGGTTTGAAGGCTACAACCTTTGTAGCTCCCGTTTTTGCTTCACTCCTTAGGCTCTTTGGTTGTTGGATGAAGGTCCGCTTGTACTCCTCCCACGTCCACGACGATCCACCCGGAGTTTTCCCGTCCAAGCTTGCAACTTTGAAAAACAAAGAGAACACTCTAATCAAGTTGGCTAAACTTGATTAGAATGATGTTGTGGCTATGGATCTCACTTCAAAATCCTATTTTTATGAGTATTTTACTCTCTTATAAGAACTAGAGAGGAAAGCATGGAGGTTGATGAAGATGGTGGAAGAAGAGAATGAATTATCTTGTGAAAGAGAAAAGAAAAATAACTATATATATTTTTCTTTCTCACAACCAACCATGGTTAGATTTAAAGTTATCATTTGATTTAAGTTAAAAGCATAATAAGAAAATAAACCATGGGTTAAAAGTTAGGTGAGCATGGTTGAGTTAAGAAGAGTGTAGAAACTCTTAAATGATTTAACCCATTTTTCATTTTCTTTTGCTTTAATTTAAATCCAATGATAATCCAAAAATAACTATGGTGTAATTCTTATACATCCACCATTCTCATTGTATAAACAACCATGATAAAAATTGATGTATGTATGCATGTGTGCTTGCACATCAATATGTGCATGAACAAGAATGAATGCATACATGCATGCATACATCCAAAATAAGCAAGATAGGATTTGTAGTGAGAAACTAATGATGAATCAACACTTGATTCACTAATCCGGTCATATCACATATGACCTGACCATTAGCAAGCCGCCCAATTAATATACGGTATCCTATACACGTATTTTAATCGGGTCCAAGCGCATATCGCATATGCGCACCACAACTTTTCGCCTGGACTAGGTAACTCCTATGTGGGACTCTAAGACTCGTCAATACGCCGGCAGTGGGTGATGATCATATAAAGCACCCCCAAGCCGCAAGCGGTCAGCTAAAAGTAACGGCCACCCGGGTATTGAGCGATTAGAAGAAAACAAGCGAACCTGTTACAACTCCCGTCGAGCCATCCGGCAACACTACCGTACAGTCCGGTCTCTTCGTCAGATATGCTGCATATCAAGCCTAGGGATGGTCACGTCGACCCCAATAACTCAATAAGTCGTGTCGGTGAATGGTCTATAACAGATCGAGAAACTACTGATAACACTTACCAGCAAATCTCAGCAGCCCTGGCCAGGGACTTGCTGTTATAACCAGTCGAGCACAGCACAGCATCAACTCCTAATACCGGGAGAGACGAAACCCCTCCTATCGCTCATTGCCTTCGTGTGTCTCGGGACTGTACCCAACGGCCACCTGTTTGCACGACTCAGTAGAGCCGTGGTAGGGTGGCAATTAAAGTACAGTGGGAGAACACACAAGACTCCATGACGATCTCGGGTCTACAGACTAACCTGTACCAGTGTCACCTGAGAACTGCTATCCGACGATAGATATAATTCCATATAGGAGTTCTCGGTGAGTCCGTCCAGTGTACCCAGTCAGCACTGAGCACCCGTATACGATCTTGATGTCAAACATCGATGAATGTGGGAACATTCATCGCCCATCACATGGGTCTAGTATCATATACGCTAGTCTACTCTGGTATATCGATGCCCCGTCTCGATACACCTCCGACTAGGGACATTCCAGGATATGCTTATAGACTACAGATGTCCCACTAGTATGATCTCCATCATAATCAGAGTAGTCAAACCGATATCCTCAGGGCTTTATCAGCATGTATGAATGAATAAAAGCATGATCAAATAAACATGTCAGATAAAGAAGAACCAGATAGCATACTATCATGTCGAGCAAGAATGCAAACTGAATATATATACATGTATAGATACATCCACTATCACATAATGGCCTCTAGGGCATACATATATCCAACACTATATGGAGGAGGAGAACTTCGATGCCTGCGTCACCATGTACGACAAAGTCCCACTTGAGATTAATATGATTTCATAGGATTATACAGACGCCATATGTGAGCAGCAGATATGGTCACCCTCTGACCTGAGCGAGCATGCGGCACCGCAGACATCTTAAGAGATCTACCTGAACGAGGATATTCCGACAGATCCATATGATTTGCACAGGATGGAGGTCCGCGGTATCAAGATACTGATCAGGCAAAACAAAGATATCAAACAGCAGTTGAGACAGATCCTAGCAAACCAAGAAGAGGCAAGTGGAAGCGACAAAAGCAAAGGAAAGGGAAAAGCCAAGCGACGATGAGGACATCATCCAGCTCAAGTTTGGGGGTGAATTTGAGATGGATTTTTATCTTGTATCAAGCATACGGTATTGCATTTGCATATTTTCTGCATTTCAGCATTTCATATCATGTATTTTTTCTTTTATTTGTATGTAGTTGCATTGCACGTTTGCTTTTGTATTGCATTCTGCTGTTTGTATCAGAAAAACTGAAATAACCATAAAAATTGAAAATTTTTCGAAAAAAAAAAATATAAAAACTTTGTCGTTAAGTTAGTATGTGAAAAAACTTAAATTCAAAATATCGACGGCTTAATATGATAAAATAGGAATAACTAAATCTTATGTCTAGATATTGAAAACCCAAATGATAATTCTCCTTAGAATTTAACAGTAGCTAATATACTTCTTTTTCATCACACTACACGTGTCATGAGTTTTGAAAAATTAGATGAAAAGTTTGATATGTCTTAAAATACCTTTAAAATTTGTGAACTCCTTCAGGATCAAACTGGCTTTTTCTGAGATGTATAATATCGAGAAGAGTTTATAAAGCAAAGTGGATATGAAACGAAAGTGTGTATAAAACGAAAACAAGTAAAAGGTGGAGTGAAGTTAAGACCATGTTTTCTGTTAAAAAGGACAGAAATTCTGAATTTGAAACCTAGCTGGAGAACGAAACTTGAGAAAAACTTAACTCTTTGTAAATTGGTATGATCCTTTCAAAGTTTTAATCCGGTCTTTATTTTGTGACATGATGACTCTAAATCGAACTTTTCGAAACGTAACGACGTTATTTGCACTACACGTTAAGACGTATAGGATCTTAAGTTGAATAAGAAGTGAGGTGTGAAAAATAAGGGTTCGATATTTCTAAACATAGGATAATAGAATATCTAGCTTTAAAAATTAAACCCTAGGATTAGAATTAACAGTTTTTTCGCGAAACTAGTTTAACGGGATTTTGTGGGTGTAATCCGCTGAAAACCCTCAGGAGACAACACTCCTCCTACTGGGGACACCTAGAGGTTTAACGGCTTATTGCACAAGCTCAATGCAATCGCGTTCCCTGCGAAAGTGAGGTTAGGATTTTGTTTTGCTCGGGACGAGCAATAGATAAGTTTAGAAGTATTTGTTTATCACGAAAAACTGCATTTCAATACCACTCATTCATTATCATTTTTGTGATATATCGGTACTATTAATCTATGCCTGCTCAATAAATACAGATTATAGGTATTCATGACAAAACACCGGAAACACACTCAGATGCATAGATATGACATTTGTGAGCCAACATTGTAACCAGAACGGAAAACCGATTCAAAATCCAAGTTTGTGCAAAAACAATTCAAGTATACACATTTTTATTCAAAATGGTCAAAAATGATTCAAGTGTGAACACAACCTTTTTTATATGCATGAACCATGGCGGGGCAGCCTAGCACAAGTGGGAACACAAAATGACTATAAGAATCATGGTTTGTGGCATAAGTGGGCTTGTAATGAGTAGAGATAAAAGTGGTGATGTGATGATTTACAATTTCCCTCCAAAATCTACAGATTAAACTACAAATGTTTATTAAAGAACCAAACAATGTTAAAGAGATTATGGAGAGGATATAAGATCACCACATGAAAACGAGCCCCATCTCTTGAAGAAAAACCATCGGTTTCATCAATATTCCCGCCGCCGCCAGTCCCTTAATCTCCAAAGTGCTTCATTTTTCTTCTAGTCATTCCATATTGTCACATCAACCTTGTTTTATTGTTTATTTATTCTGTGGAGATACCTATAAATACCACACCAGAAGAGAGACTAAGGGTCCATATTTTTTAGTTTAGATCAAGTTTTTCATTTTTGTATATGTTAACTTGTATTTCCATTTGCACTCTTGAGTTCTTGCCCTCTATCTTGACCTTGTAACTTCTTTACTGAACATACATGCTTAACCTTTAGGTTCTTGAATTCAAATTAGTTTGTATCTTCAATAACAATCAATAAAAGGTTCTCTTTTTTCTCATTTTCATGTCATTACTTGCTACAATTGTGATTTAGTGAAATCTCTTGCTTTTCTTTGATCTTGCAACCTCTTAAGTGAGCTTGCAAGTTTAAAGTTTGGTATTTGATTTCATAGTAAGATTCAGACTCAAGAACACACGAAGATTGCATATCGGACATATCGGTTCTTAGTTTTTTAACCCTTTGCTTTACTTATTTTCTTTGCAATTTTACTATGCGCCATTCTCTTTTTGTGTTTTATTTGGTTTTTGTGAATATGTGTGAGTAAGTGTTTAACTTGTTAAGGGTAGAATATGGTTAGCTTTTGATAGGATAAGTGTTTGCTAAAATCCTTTTAAAACCATTAACTTGTAATTGAAACTCCGACCAAAACTATTTGCAATCCGCTCCGTTGGGTACCCTATCCTTCCACGATAGCGGTGACTCCTAATCGTGACAGGTTGTGATTAGTTTGCTAGAGACGAAGGTTAAGAGACAAGAATGGAAGGACAAGGGACAAGAAATACGGATTTAATATACAATCGCAAATACCGTACTTCAAGTTCCCTAATCCACGTTGTTGTCGATTACCTTAGCATCAATATCAAGTTAGGTTTATAAATTAACTGCAAACATTATCCTAAGTCAAACTTACCTAAAACTACCCCTAACAAGTCCTTTTTTCTTGAACATATCGTATTTACGACACTTAGAATATAAACAACTCAAAGTACGAACTTAACTCGTTAAAAAAAGTTTAAAAACCTACCAATTCCCTGCGAACGACCCGTACTTATCTTGGCTCGCTACACGCGACCCCGTTTTGATTGCGATTATTTAAAACTTTAAAACTTAAGATACGACACAGTAAATCTCTACCAATCAAAGTGCTATAAGAAAATAGGTACTAGTATGATAGCAATAACAGTAACAAGATGATGGGTTATAAGCATGTCACGAATAGTGTACTAAATCAGATGAAGTTTTTATCTCATAATAATATCGCGCACACAAGTCATGATGAATATAGTTGTATCTGTTATCTAGGTACGATATGTAAAGAAAATAACCATACCAATTCCTACAAGTTCAATTTACCAATTTGACCATACTAGAATAGTTTGTTATAATTATTAGGTATTATTATTTAGATATATTTGCGTGAACATTATAAAATAAAATTGTAAAACTTATTAATGTTAAACTATCTAACAACATACGAATCATAAATATATATAATCGTATAATAATAATATTACGACCATATATATGTATATTGCGTAAACTATAACATCTAAGAAGTTAGAAACTTGCCTCGGTCTCGACGAATGCGGACACGAACACGAACGGAGCAAAATGAACACGTGAACGGAACAACGGAGACACAATCTCAAGATCCAAGCTATGTGATCGGTGTTGTGTCTTGACTTGAGTGCTCGACTAGGGTTTGAAGCTCTCAGGAATGAAGATAGTGGCTGTTGTGGCTTGATTGACGACGAGGTGTTGGGTTTTGAAATGAGGGAAAGATGATGGCTGCTTGAAGGAGGAGGAGGCATGGGGTTGTGGCTGCGGTCTTGTTCACGATTAGCAAGGAGATGGTGGCCGTGGAAATGGGTTCTCAAGTCGAGGTGGTTGCTAGGGTCGTAGAGTGAAGGATGAAGGTGAAGGCGATGTCGATGAAGGTCTTAGTCGACTAGAGACGATGATGGTGATGATCGGTGATGGGTATCGGCTGAAGTTGGTGAAATTGCTCAGGGTTTGAAGATGAGGTCAGTAATGGTCGCGGTGAGGAGATGGGTTCGGTCGACGATGAGGGTGAGGGTGATGATGGCGAGGATGGACGGCAAAGGTGGCCTTGATCTGGAGACGAGGGAGAAAGAGAAAGGAAGAGAGAGAAAAAGATGGGTTTATTAATTTTTATTATATTAATTTTAAAGTGTGTGTGTGTGTAACTCATTAAACTAAACAATATTATATAAAGATACCATAACCCCCATCAAACACTACTAAATCTCAAAATATATCCAGAAGTTATCCACACATGCTTATACATACATATTATCTTAATAGACGACTTAAACCATAATATAATGGCAACTAAAAAATATTCTAATCAAATATTTCATACATAATATATTAGGATTTATATGGATTTACACGTGATAGATAACCATCAATAAAATATCATAGGAATATTTAAATAGGATAATAGCACACTAGTAATTAATGGTTAGATGCTAATTATCTATAATACCCAAATTCTATAACCATAATATATGGCTACAAAATATATTCCAGTTTAAATATTGAATATCTATTATTTGAAATTCATATAGATTTATTTTCTATGGATAATTATCAATAAAAATATACTCTATTTACATATCAAACCAAAACGGATTTCATGCAAGGGGTCGGATATAAACATGATAATCACGCGTACTATCCAAACACCAATCACAACCCAGACAATAATAATTAAAAGAAAACCCAATGCATTATTTAATATCACTAAATAACATATGATCATACTAGAGTGTTACATTACATCATCGATTGTGGTGCATGATATTCCTAATTGAAACCACCATGCAAAGCAAAGGAATACGTCCATTCAATTTGCAAAGTTATAGTAACACACTTTTTTGCGAAAGCGGTCACTCCATGTGAAGGGATCTAGGATCTTTCCTCGTCGAATGAGGTGCAGGACATTCTTAACCGAATACCTCGATGCAAAGCAAAAGAATCGACTATAACACCAATATCTAATATTTGGTTTTTACAATGTGTTTTAGGTTTATTTAACTTTGCATTAATCATATTAACGCAATCCCATCATTTATATAATCATATTATCTAGCATCTTTTCACAGAATCATTATATAAAGCATGAAAACTAAATAGAATGCATGTATATGCCATCCTTTTTCGCCATAGGGTCCCGGGTCTTCACCGTAAGGTACTTAACTTACGGTAGGACGAGGACATGACTAGCACGTATGCAAAACATATATAACATTTATATAAATATTCTATATATCACATATATTAATATATCATCACACGCATATAGTCACATTACAGCATGCAGGAGAAATCATCACAGGCAGGTAATCATAACAAAAGCATGTAATGAACATCATAGAAATGGAATGGTAAGATTATCTAGGAATTCCGCATTTCATTCGATCCTTAAACGATACGTGAAATTTCCCAGTCGCATGAATAGCCCATGCACAACCAAAAGCAGACCCCTAGGAGTATGGAAAGCCACCCGCAAATCCGAGAAACGAGGCAACCCAGCATCATCACCATGAAAGGCTACCCAACACTTTCTTAAATCCGGTGACTTAAGCACTCCTCCGCAGGTCTATCCTATACCTCCTAGAAGCGCGGCAAGTAACCCACAAATCCTAGATCGAGTGAGCCGGACTCAACGCCTTGAGATAGCCACCTGTTGCAATCTAGGATCTGGTTGCTCTTGCGCTTCTCCGCGGGGTAATTCTAAACATGTATTAATATAACGAAGATATCGACCGCAACCAAGTCGAGTCCCCACAAATAATAATATATAAAGTGACAACTACAGCTATATGTGAACTGCTATGTTTCGAAACAAAGAATATACATATAGCGGAAACGGCGGCCACAACTTGGAGCTCGTCCCAAACATATGAATATACAATTTTGGCTACAACAAAGAATGAAAATGAATTACAACATCTCAATTCCGCACGGGGCTATTCACTTCAGTACAATCCACCCCATTCCAAACATACTCAAACATATATCTCAGACGCACAAACGTGTAACCCCGTCTGTCACGACCCGAAATAGCACGTGACTGGAACTTGAATCATGTGAAGTCTATAAGACCCCACCTAATTCAAGTAAGCCAAAAGCCCAAAAATCTAAACCATTTTAAAGAAGAAGTGAAAGAAAACTTGTTTAAAGCAGGTGGTTTTACTAAAATAAGTGGCACTAAACATTTAAAAGCAACATCATATTTTCCCGAAAATTTCGGAAGAGTCTCCTTTATAAATACTGGCTCCAAACGGGTACAAACATGCATAATATACAAAATGAATAAAGGAACCCCCAAGCGGGAGCTAGCTCTTCGCCAATTAGCGGAAACAACCACGCAAGCAATATAATATACAACGCCGAAGGGCGAGGATCAAAACTCAGAAAGAAAACCATCATCGTCAAGAAAACCAGAGAATAACCATAATAATACAAGTGCGCGCCTCTAAGGTCGAAAGAATAACAACTGGTTTTCTAAGTCTGAAAAATATACAAGTCTGGTTAATAGAGTTACTAGATACAACAGAATATAAATAAGGTACAATGGTGGTCACGATGCGAGTGAACCCACATACCAAAGCACTCACCCGGAAATGAGCAATATGCCAGCAAGCCGCAACGAAACCTGTACGGAAAACCTACAAGAAAATGTGGCACAACAGGGGTGAGTTGCCAACTCATGAGTAGAAAACATCACCGAGCAGAAATCGCATGTATGAATCTATCCTAGGTCATACAGTAATAATATCCTCAAAATAATATAACCTGAAGCATCTAATAATGGCAAGGGTAAACATCTATACATAAGTGTAATACCAAGTGCTCGTGTCAGTGCCTCAGGTAGCAACATGTCACATATATGATGTATGAATGCATGAAAACAGAATACTTTTTGAATGAGAAAACTGTTTTTCATATCTCAGTGAGATTTCTATATAAAAATCAAAGTATCATCATGAAATCAACAGAGAATTCGTGTCAAGCATCGACACAAAATATATATCCCAATATCTCAATATCTCGGGCTCCGGCAATCCGGACTGGCCCATATCATAAAATATCAATATCTCAATGTCTCAATATCTCGGGCTCCGGCACTCCGTACTGGCCCCGGGCTCCGGCAATCCGGACTGGCTTAAATCATAAATGTCACGACCCAAAAAGAATGGAACATGACCGTCACTTAAATTATGAAACGTCTCGAAGCGTACGTAATCTAAGTAAGCCTAAACCGAGAAATCAAAACCAAAGAAGCAGTGGACTGAAGGAAAAACCAATTGAAAACAAGTAGTTTTAATCAACATAGGCCGAAGTATGTATTTTTAAAATCTCAAGTATTTTCTGAAAATTTTGGCAGAGTCTCCTTTGTAAATACTGGCGCCTAAACGGGATACAACATGAATAGTATACGAAATACAAAAAAAAAGGCATCCCCAAGCGGGAGCTGTTAGTTGTATGTATGCCCTAGAGGCCAGTATTGTACAGATGATGTATATTATATTGGATGCTTGGACATATATAGAGATGACTTTCTTGCTCGATATGATAGTATGCTATCTGGTTGCTCTTTATCTTAACATGTACACTAGTCTTTTTAAACTGTCTTATAGTTACATGTTGGTAAAGCCCTTAGGATGTGTACTTGACTACCTGGACTATGATGCAGATCATACTAGTGGGGACATGGTAGTCCATAAGTACATCCTTCAAGGTCCCTAGTCGTGGGTGTATCGAGACGGGGCATCAATATACCAGAGTAGACTAGCGTATACGCTTCTCGACCCATGAGATGGGCGATGGATGATCCCACATCCATTAGTGTTTGACATCAGAGATGGTATACGGGTGCTCAGTGTAGACTGGGTATACTGGACGGACTCGCCGAGAACTCCCAGATGGTATTATATCTCACGTCAGATGGCAGTTCTCAGGTGATACTTGTGCAGGTTAGTCTGTAGACCCGAGATCGTCATAGAGTCTTGTGTGATTCCCACTGTGCTTTGATCTCCACCTTACCACGTCCATGAGGGCGTGCAAAACGGTGGTCTTTGGGTACAGTCCCGAGTCACATGGAGACGATGAGCGATAGGAGGGGTTTCGTCTCTCCCGGTATTGGGGGTTGATGTTGCGCTGTGCTCGATTGGCCGTAACAGGGAAGTCCCTGGCCAGGGCTGATCAGAGATTTGCTGGTAAGTGTTACCAGTAGTTTCTCGACCCGTTATGAGCCTCACATCGGCATGACTTATCGGTTATTGGGGTCTGACGTTTATCACCCCTAGACTTGATATGCGACATATCAGACGAACAGACCGGACTGTACGGTAAGTGTTACTGGTTGGATTCACAGGAGTGTGAGCGGGCTAGCTCGTCGATCTTCTGATCGCTCAATACCCGGATGGCCGTTACGTTTAGCAGACCGCTTGCGGCTTGTGGGTGCTTAATATGATCATCATCTGCTACCGGAGTATTGACGAGTCTTTAGAGTCCTACACAGAGGTTTCCCGGCTCAAGCGAAACGAAATAGGAGCGCATATGAGATATGTGCAGGACCGAGAATAATGCGTGTATGTGATACCATATTCCATTCTCGCGATGAATGTATCGATTGGTTATATTCGATATAACCTAGATATCGAATCAACGATTGATTCGATAAGCCGATACATAAGATACTAGTCGGTTATATGCGATATGACCGGATCTTTAAGTCAAGTGTTGATTTAATGATTTAATGTATAATTATATATTTGATATATTATTTTGCATTAACTAGTATTGGTTCACTTTAAATGGATTTTCTCACTTGATGTGCAAGTTGTATATGTGATATACTTTTGTGCACATCTTTGTATCATGTTTGATGATGCTTGCTTATTTGGTTAAGTGTAAAGAATTAAACCTAGGTTAAGAAAGTGATTAGGGTTTTAATTATCCATTCTTTTATTTATTCATTTTGGAAAAAGAATGGGATAAGAATACAAAATGGTTGCTTTCATTCTTGAACCTTTGTGAAGCTTCATGAAGCTTTGACCAAAGTGACCAATTTGTCTTCATGCTTAACCCTAACCACTCTTCTAACCTTGGTCAATCCTCTATACCTAACCATGGTTCCTATTATGATAAGTATTCATTTCTTTTTCATTTTGGATTAACTTATCATAATATTTCCTTCTTCTTGATCTTCTTCTTCAAGAAAGAAAGCTTGATGCCATCAATGGCAACTTGAGTTCTAAAGTGAGAAATCCAATTCTAATGTGAACCCACCTCCTATTTCTTCACCCTCTACCTCTTGCCAAGTTGTTTTGGGTGTTTTCTTCACAAGTTTCACAAATTTGTGAAGTCGGAGCTTGAACTTGTGATGCCTCGACGTAGATCATCTTCGGCACGAAGCCGACGACCTAGTCCGCCCATTTCTCCGATCAAGCCGACGATTGAGTCCGGGATTCGAGATGGACAGCGAAAGGACGCCTACATGGAGCCAAGGAAGTGTATATCCGGATCTACAAAGGTTTTAGCTTCTTATCTTTAGTTAAGTTGTTAACTAGATTCGTATATCGCCTAAACTTCTAGTCAACGATCCGTATTAGGGTTTCTCGGCACCCGTAAATTTGAAATTGGCATGGTTGATGCCTTGTGAGACTTCATTAGCGTGCCTAGGAACCCTACAGTGGTATCAGAGCCTAGCTAAAGCCTTAAGCGATGTGTAGACGGAGTTAGAAGTCCGATCGAACCGAAACCCTAATCCAAAACATGCTCTCTGTACATTTTTGAAAATCTGGGAATTTTGTGAATTAAAAATATGCAGAAAATTCAGTAGGACTTTCTAAGAATTACTGTGAAACACGATCACCCAATTCCTCAAAAGTGCGGCGGAACCGCGGCAGAAGCCTGGCTTCTGCGGCGGTTCCGCGGCCGTATGATGACGTCACCCACCCAATTTTGCACAGTAACTTCTTTTATTCAGTGCTGAGTTCTCTGGGAATTTTTAATATTTATTCAAGAGTTGAGTATTCTGGGTTGTATTGGGGACTCGGTATTTCGATCGGATTATCAAACTTTGTCTAAGTGCTTTCCGGATAATTTTTTTGAATATGTTAAAAAATTCGACCGGATATAAATACCCAATTTTTCTCTTGTCGGGAAATTTCCAAGTGTTGGATTTTCCTGTGGTTTAAGGACGTTCTGAGTAGTGCAAGTAACGCGATGGTCCCTCTAGAAGACAACAAACCTTAACTCGATTATGTGACCGTCTTGAACTGCCCTTTGAACCTTCGGATTTGGGGCAGTACGGCGTGCCACATGTGAGGCGTTGGCTTGACCCTTCTACGGCTGGACCGTTGGTACTGAGGCATGAAGTGAATGTCTTTGAACCTATTTCATGTGTTGGACGGTTTCGGGAAAACTTGGGTGTTCGAATTTTCGATCGGAAAGTTTAATATTTTCTATTTATCCGGAATGGGATATAATAATTGGAATTCATAAACAGTTATGAGATAACTGGATGAATGTTATAAATCTATCAGTTTAGTCTCACTTGATATTGAAAAGAGTTTTCGATGATGGGACTAAAATGCGGGGTTTATAATTGTTAGGCATGTGATGTCTAAGTATTTCATTTGATTAGGCATGCAATGTCTAAAGAGGTTGCGAATTCCAATTGTTGTAGTTTTACACTTTCTTTTCAGTGACCGTAAGTGTAATATGTGATATCGCCGGTTTCGTTGCTATATGTCAACGACAATTGGGATGCGCATATTTACTTACGTTGATGACTTGTGATGTTATGTGTTGCTGGATATGTTATATTGGATTGTCGTGTTTGAATAGCCGGGGGTTTTTATGTGAGATGAGTGTTTTTCATTTTCATTCATGTAAAAACTTGTATGTAATATTCTTTTATTGGGGAACTTCCAGGTTGCGGAAGTCGTCACCTTTTGTATATTATTTACTTTTCCGCATTAGGATAGACCCAAGGAGGGGAGCACAAGTAACCGGGTTCTAGGGTCCAGTGGGAAACCAACTCGAGGAGTCGAGTCCGGGTCTCCTAACCCTAGAATTGGTAGGGTTGCTTGCCGCTCTCGTAGGGGTCTAGGGGTGTGGGATTGGCTATTCATCATGACCGTGGAATCCGTGTTTTATACTGGCTCGTATTGAAAACACGGACGTCCTAGTATATCCAATGTTTCATATGTTTCTTCTGCTGCGATATCTGTGATGTGATCATGTGATGTTCTGTGATAGATACAGTATATAGTATATATGATATATTATATAGACGTTACTTATGTTTTGCACCCGCACTAGCCCTGCCCTGCTCTGTCGTTAGTTACCTAACCTAACGGTGCACGAAGGGACATCGAGGCAAATGCGGATGGCATAAGTGTACGTCGTATTTATCTGTGATGTTTAGGTGACTTAAATGATGGGACTTCATTAATGTGATTAATGAAAGATAAGAAACCTAAGATGTTGTAGAATCAAATTTTAAACAAAACAGGTAGCTACAGTTCTTGCTTTGCATAGCGGTATATATGATATACCCTGCACCTTATTCGATAAGGAAAGGACCGAGATCCCTTCACCGGGAGTGACTCCTTTAGCAATAACTGGCAGATGCTACACACTCGGTTTGTTTTTTGATTGCTTCTATAGTTTCTGCTTTGCACAGTGATATATATGATATATCCCGCACCTCATTCGACGAGGAAAGGGCCGACGATCCCTTCACCGGGAATGACCCCTTTAGCAAAACTAGAAAAGCCTCAAAATCACTCCATTTCAAAACTTCATTTGATTCTACAACGATATCAAGTTCATTACGCTCATGGTTTTTATGAAAAACCTGCGTAGCCCTCCGTCATTTCAGATAAGTACTAGTTAGTATTCGTGCTGCGGTAGTTTGGCCTCCGTCAAGGCGCAGTATACGGTAGCTAACTAGTGCTTATCTGCTAGCATATGATGCGATTGGATTAGGCTATTCGTACGGCGTTGTTTGGCCTCCGTCAAGGGTCGTGCGGGTGGGTTTAATTCAATCAGGAAATGACGGGTTGAACTTGACTAGCGGACTATGGGTTGTTTGGCCTCCGTCAAGGTCATAGGACGCTAGGGGCAAAAGCATTATCGGGAATTTCAAGTATTGAAATTTGCAATGAGATTGCATACCTTCTATGAGATAGTTGGATCCCGATACCCACTGCGAGTAAGAGTTACTCCTGGGAGAGTTTTACACATTACAATTAGCCGATCAAGTAGGTGTCTAGAAAGGTGTTAACGAGGTTACGCCTCTGGGAAAACGAGGTTTACATTAATTAGGTTCGTGCGAAAGCACAGGGGACCTCCCTCAAAGTACCGACACTGGCTTGGCTGAAAGATTGGCGAACTTGTAGTATGTAATTAATCCCGGCTAATCTTTCCTTTTAGGGTTTGAAGGAAGATTTGATAAAAACCAGTGGGAGCCATCCAGATTAGATAAGATAATAACCAATCTGATCTTGCACGAGCATACGCTAAAGTGTTTTCTTCTCTCTCTCTCCAGGTAGCGACCATTTCATGCCCTAATGAAGATAATAATATGGATGTATTGACCGAACCCGCATGTTATATTATGCAGGGGAACGTTGAACCCGTTCTATCTTATAAGTGTTATAAGAATGAACAGGAAACAGGAGAATATCTGGATTCTCACACCGCCCAAACGGAAAACATGCATGTTGATGCATCGTCTTCGGGTGTGTTTGTCATTGAGAACTGTTTCTCAGTTCATCCTACGTCCTGGGTATTAGATACCGGATCAGGATCCCACATATGTAAGATGTTACATGGGCTTCGGAAAGGTAGAGAACTGGGAAAAGGTGATCATTCCGTTCAAGTTGGGAATGGGGCAAATGTTGCAGCCAAAGCAGTTGGCGAATATCACCTAGTATTACCAAGTGGTGATACACTGATTCTAAATGAATGCTATTATATACCGAACATGATGTGCAACATTATATCAATTTCTTTATTAAGTAAAGAAGGATATAATTTTGTAGTAAAGGATAATGTTATAAACATATTCCTAAATCAAAAGTTGATTGCATCAGGCTCGTTGTATAATGGCATATTCATTCTCAATCAAAATACAGTCCTCACTTTACAAAACACACACAAGAGGAAGAGTTCTGAACTGAACAAATCTTTCTTGTGGCATTGTAGACTGGGTCACATCAATGCGACACGACTAGCTAAGTTGCATAAGGATGGATATTTAAATCCGTTTGAATTTTCATCCTATGACACTTGCCAGTCATGTCTCAAAGGAAAGATGACCAAAACTCCATTTACGGGACACGGAGAAAGAGTTACCGAACTCTTGGGACTGATACATAGTGATGTATGCGGTCCTATGTCTACAAATGCCAGGGATGGTTCTTCATACTTCATTACATTCACTGACGATCTCTCTAGATTCGGATATGTGTTCCTGATGAAACACAAATCAGAAGCTTTTGAGAAATTTAAAGAATATAAACAAGAAGTAGAGAACCAAACGGGCAAAAGTATTAAGATCCTTCAATCCGATCGAGGAGGAGAATACTTAAGTAACGAATTCAGAGATTATCTAAAAGAGAATGGGATTCTCTCTCAGCTTACTCCTCCTTATACACCACAGCACAACGGTGTATCGGAGCGGAGAAATCGCACCCTATTAGATATGGTGCGCTCTATGATGAGTGCAGCTGAATTACCTATTTCCTTCTGGGGATATGCACTGGAGACTGCTGCATACCTATTGAATAGAGTTCCAACCAAATCAGTGCCTACCACTCCATATGAGATATGGAATGGCAAGAGACCATGTCTTAATTTTATTCAGATATGGGGTTGTCCGGCCTATGTTAAAACACAAAATCCGGACAAGCTCGAGGCAAGGTCTGTTCTATGTAAGTTTGTTGGATATCCCAAACATTCGCGAGGGTATATCTTCTACCACTCTGAGGAACAAAAAGTGTTTGTTTCTCGACATGCCACTTTCTTAGAAAAGAGTTTTCTTATGAAACAGACAAGTAGCATTGAGGTAGAACTGGAAGAGGTTCCAGCAACACAAACTGTAACAGAAGACTTGGTAGAACCAGAGGATTCAGTAGAACTCGACGAACCCCAGCCTCTCCGCCGATCTAGTAGGGTATCTCGTCCACCTGAGAGATACTACGGTTTTCTCATTGACGGTGGAAGCGAGGATTGCATCATGGAGGATGATGACCCAACTAGCTTCGAGCAGGCCATCACGAGTAGGGACTCAGTGAAATGGCTGTATGCTATGCGGTCCGAGATGGAATCCATGTACACCAACAAAGTATGGACTTTGGAAGTTGCTCCTGAAGGGGTAAAACCCATTGGGAGCAAGTGGATCTTCAAGAAGAAACTTGGTGTAGATGGGAAAGTGGAGACTTTCAAAGCTAGACTTGTTGCAAAGGGTTTTCGTCAAAGACCAGGTGTGGACTATGACGAAACCTTTTCTCCAGTGGCTATGCTTAAATCCATCCGGATCATGCTTGCCATCGCTGCATATCATGACTACGAAATCTGGAAAATGGATGTTAAGACCGCCTTTCTAAATGGTGATTTAGAAGAGTGCGTGTACATGACTCAGCCAGAGGGCTTCGTAGACAGTGGGAGCAGCGGGAAGGTGTGCAAGCTACTTAAATCCATGTATGGATTAAAGCAAGCATCGCGGAGTTGGAACATCTGCTTTGACGTCGTTATCAAAGAGTTTGATTTCGTCAAAAACCCAGATGAACCTTGTATTTACAAGAAGGTGGCAGAGAGTAAGGTTGTCTTCCTCGTATTGTACGTGGACGACATACTCTTGATAGGAAATGATATTCCTATGCTGCAATCGGTCAAGCTCTTCTTATCACAAAGATTCTCAATGAAAGATCTTGGTGATGCCTCCTGCATATTGGGGATCAGGATCTATAGAGATAGATCTAAACGGATACTGGGATTGTCCCAATCCAGGTACATTGACACCATACTAAAGAAGTTTAGTATGGAAGAATCCAAGCATGGGAACTTGCCCACGATCTCTAGAGTCACTCTCTCCAAAGAGATGTCTCCCTAGACTGATTTGGAGAGAGCTCGCATGCAAGGGATACCCTATGCTTCGGCAGTAGGCTCTATCATGTACGTGATGCTATGTACCAGACCCGATGTAGCATACTCACTAAGTGTAGTGAGCAGGTATCAAGCTGATCCTGGAGAGAGTCACTGGACAGCTGTGAAGAGTATTCTCAAGTACTTGCGAAGGACTAGAGAGATGCTCTTGGTGTATGGTAATGGAGAACTCCAAGTGGAGTCCTTTACCGATTCGAGCTTCCAGAGTGATAAGGACGACTCTAAGTCGCAGTCGGGCTTTGTCTTTACCCTTTACGGAGGGGCGGTTAGCTGGAAGAGTTCCAAGCGGGAAACCGTGGCAGACTCGACGATGGAGGCTGAATACATCGCTGCCAACGATGCTGCCAAAGAGGCTGTCTGGATCAAGAAGTTCATTACTGAACTTGGAGTGGTTCCATCCATTGAGCATCCAATACCTTTGTATTGCGATAACAATGGAGCGGTGGCTTTGGCCAAGGAACCTAGGTCCCATCAGCGATCCAGGCATATTCTGAGGCGGTATCACCTGATCCGGGAGATAGTTGATAGCCGGAAGATCGAGGTCTGGAGAGTTGACACGAAGAACAACACGGCGGATCCACTCACAAAGGCCATTCCCCAGATACAGTTTGAGAGACTCTTCGGGATGCTCGGTATGCGATACTACAGCAGCTGGCCCTAGTGTAAGTGGGAGATTGTTAGTTGTATGTATGCCCTAGAAGCCAGTATTGTACAGATGATGTATATTATATTGGATGCTTGGACATATATAGAGATGACTTTCTTGCTCGATATGATAATATGCTATCTGGTTGCTCTTTATCTTAACATGTACACTAGTCTTTTTAAACTGTCTTATAATTACATGTTGGTAAAGCCCTTAGGATGTGTACTTGACTACCTGGACTATGATGCAGATCATACTAGTGGGGACATGGTAGTCCATAAGTACATCCTTCAAGGTCCCTAGTCGTGGGTGTATCGAGACGGGGCATCGATATACCAGAGTAGACTAGCGTATACGCTTCTCGACCCATGAGATGGGCGATGGATGATCCCACATCCATTGGTGTTTGATATCAGAGATGGTATACGGGTGCTCAGTGTAGACTGGGTACACTGGACGGACTCGCCGAGAACTCCCAGATGGTATTATACCTCACGTCAGATGGCAGTTCTCAGGTGACACTTGTGCTGGTTAGTCTGTAGACCCGAGATCGTCATAGAGTCTTGTGTGATTCCCACTGTGCTTTGATCTCCACCTTACCACGTCCATGAGGGCGTGCAAAACGGTGGTCTTTGGGTACAGTCCCGAGTCACATGGAGATGATGAGCGATAGGAGGGGTTTCATCTCTCCCGGTATTGGGGGTTGATGTTGCGCTGTGCTCGATTGGCCGTAACAGGGAAGTCCCTGGCCAGGGATGATCAAAGATTTGCTGGTAAGTGTTACCAGTAGTTTCTCGACCCGTTATGAGCCTCACATCGGCACGACTTATCGGTTATTGGGGTCTGACGTTTACCACCCCTAGACTTGATATGCGACATATCAGACGAACAGACCGGACTGTACGGTAAGTGTTACTGGTTGGATTCACAGGAGTGTGAGCGGGCTAGCTTGTCGATCTTCTGATCGCTCAATACCCGGATGGCAGTTACGTTTAGCAGACCGCTTGCGGCTTGTGGGTGCTTAATATGATCATCATCTGCTACCGGAGTATTGACGAGTCTTTAGAGTCCTATACAGAGGTTTCCTGGCTCAAGCGAAACGAAATAGGAGCGCATATGAGATATGTGCAGGACCGAGAATAATGCGTGTATGTGATACCGTATTCCATTCTCGCGATGAATGTATCGATTGGTTATATTTGATATAACCTAGATATCGAATCAACGATTGATTCGATAAGCCGATACATAAGATACTAGTCGGTTATATGCGATATGACCGGATCGTTAAGTCAAGTGTTGATTTAATGATTTAATGTATAATTATATATTTGATATATTATTTTGCATTAACTAGTATTGGTTCACTTTAAATGGATTTTCTCACTTGATGTGCAAGTTGTATATGTGATATACTTTTGTGCACATCTTTGTATCATGTTTGATGATGCTTGCTCATTTGGTTAAGTGTAAAGAATTAAACCTAGGTTAAGAAAGTGATTAGGGTTTTAATTATCCATTCTTTTATTTATTCATTTTGGAAAAAGAATGGGATAAGAATACAAAATGGTTGCTTTCATTCTTGAACCTTTGTGAAGCTTCATGAAGCTTTGACCAAAGTGACCAATTTGTCTTCATGCTTAACCCTAACCACTCTTCTAACCTTGGTCAATTCTCTACACCTAACCATGGTTCCAATTATGATAAGTATTCATTTCTTTTTCATTTTGGATTAACTTATCATAATATTTCCTTCTTCTTGATCTTCTTCTTCAAGAAAGAAAGCTTGATGCCATCAATGGCAACTTGAGTTCTAAAGTGAGAAATCCAATTCTAAAGTGAACCCACCTCCTATTTCTTCACCCTCTACCTCTTGCCAAGTTGTTTTGGGTGTTTTCTTCACAAATTTCACAAATTTGTGAAGTCGGAGCTTGAACTTGTGATGCCTCGACGTAGATCATCTTCGGCACGAAGCCGACGACCTAGTCCGCCCATTTCTCCGATCAAGCCGACGATTGAGTCCGGGATTCGAGATGGACAGCGAGAGGACGCCTACGTGGAGCCAAGGAAGTGGATATCCGGATCTACAAAGGTTGTAGCTTCTTATCTTTAGTTAAGTTGTTAACTAGATTCGTATATCGCCTAAACTTCTAGTCAACGATCCGTATTAGGGTTTCTCGGCACCCGTAAATTTGAAATTGGCATGGTTGATGCCTTGTGAGACTTCATTAGCGTGCCTAGGAACCCTACAGTGGTATCAGAGCCTAGCTAGAGCCTTAGGCGATGTGTAGACGGAGTTAGAAGTCCGATCGAACCGAAACCCTAATCCAAAACATGCTCTCTGTACATTTTTGAAAATCTGGGAATTTTGTGAATTAAAAATATGCAGAAAATTCAGCAGGACTTTCTAAGAATTACTGTGAAACACGATCACCCAATTCCTCAAAAGTGCGACGGAACCGCGGCAGAAGCCTGGCTTCTGCGGCGGTTCCGCGGCCGTATGATGACGTCACCCACCCAATTTTGCACAGTAACTTCTTTTATTCAAGGAAAAACCGTATTTTTTCTCTTTAAAATACATCATCAGTTATAAAACTTTCGCATGCGGTTTCCAAATCCATAAAATCACAAGACGGATCCGAAAACATCAAATCACCATGTCAATGAAAGTGAAAACCGAAATAATGTCCATAATACTGCATAATCAACGAATATATGAATGTATCTGATATCATGCAATGAATACGATAGTTTAACTAGCATATGAAAGCTATAACATATTGCAACATCAGCTATCAAGCTATGTCAATGAAATGGTATTTTCTAAAGTGTACGTGACATGGCAAATACCTATGATGATATGTGTGAGCCGTCAAGCAAGTGTATGTGGAGCATACGCGTCATCGGTAATGGTGCTGGTATCCTGACAGCATGGTTCATAATCACTAAGTACACAATAAACATGCAATGAGAGGATAACAACATGATAAATGGCAATGAATAGTAATTGCAACAATAATATGCGGAACATGAATGATAACGTAACAATAAGGAATCTACACCGCTACACCTGTGTTATATTGTTTTGCCGTTTGAAAAAGTACGAATCGTGGTGTTTTGAAAATAAGGGCTACGGTGTTTTTAAGAAAAGGTACATCTTTTGAAATATCCATAGGATCCCTTGACATGACTTTAAAATCCTCACGATTCGTCAGTTTTGGAAATAGGTATGACTCGGGTCCAGTCTAATATCTACTAGGTAAACTACAAGTCTAACTAACAACCAATCGAAAGGGGTATGTAAACCACCTAAATCTAAGTAGATATATATATATATATATATATATATATATACATGTATAATAGTCGGTGATCCCGCCTCAAAAATATCACGTACGATACAGCATATCATATGACATCCTCGAATCAAGAGTGTGGATCTATCGTCAATATATAGCTCGTACGGTAAATCCGTCGTACGGCCTCCCAAATCTGGGTACGGGTCAAATGTCACATCTATCACATTAATCATCTGGTATCCTCTTTATCAAATATCATGATCGGGGTACTGATCTACGTCTAGTACAATACTGATACCATCTATGAAATGCATGCGTGTGTATGAAAACACCACGCCTAAAGAACCCGCTAAAATATCGTGTCGTATCTCAAATACGGACCATATCACATCACCGATCTCATGGCCTCAAGCCCAATCTCATCGACTCATCTCCAAATATCATACAATATCCTCAACATTCATGCATGTGTATATGTGTATATATATATGCATAGTCTCATACCTATGCGTATATACATATATACACATTCCCATAAACGCACAAGAAAATGGTGCATGCAAGTGTATATGTGTGCATGTATGCAAATCCTTACTCTAGGGTTGCGATTTAGAAACCAACCAAAACCTTCCTCCGTTCCTCCCTTACACTAATCCATAAGCTCGTAAGGCTTTTCTTACTAGGTGTACATATCTCACATTAACATATAAAACGATATCGTTACCATATCACATCATTTCTCATAACTTTGCGGGGGTTCTATACGCCATCCACCCGACTTCTCCCCGTAGATATAAATCTACTCACCTGATCTTCGCTCGCCGGTGCCGACGTCGCCATGCGCTTGCTTGTCGTCTCGAAGTCCACATGGAGTACCTATATGTCATAACGTATCGTATCGCATAAAAACCCAATTCGAAATCGAAATGGCATACGAAAACCAAATCGGCACGGGTATCACACACAGATCAAAACCTATCGCCTACGCATGCCAGAATAGCCAAACCAACCCTCGGTGTCGATGTACAAACGTCAAACCATCGAGAAAAACACCAAACGTACCAATCATTGCTTTACAACTCACTAAAAATATATAAAATACAATGCAATTCATCAAAACCAATAAATTGATTAAATCGATTTATTACAGGAAACCTAGTAAGCATCAATTAGCCGTTTCACTTTAAAACTTGATGTTTAAACGAAACTAATGGCCATAATATCCACAAAATATCATAACTAAGTTATAGAAACCATTTCAAAAATTTATTCTCATCAATTTGTATTAATTCCAAAATTCTAGTTTTGCAAAAATATCCAATTTTAACACCTTTTCTAAAGCAAAATTCACAATTTAACAATTAAGCTTGGTTTTGCATATTTTAAATGGTTAAACCACTCCTGGAAACCTTAATGATGTGCTAAAAATCCTAACTAGATTTTAATCCCACATTTTAATTAAATTTCTAAAACCTAGTTAGCAATTTAGCATAATTATCACAATTTTAAACTAACAATTTAGCAACTAGTAACCAATTTAGATTTTTCATTCAATTACATGTTAATCTCCTCATTACAACTATAACCTAATGATAAAACCCTAATTAAATTCAAACCCTAGTCTTGAATTTTCCAAACTTGCAATAAAACCAAATTAAACATCTAAATTGTTAACATTGAAGCAATTAAACAACAATATAAGCATAAGATTAAAATTATACCTCATGATCAAGAGATCAAACATGAAAATCAAAGCCTCCAAAATGCCAACTTTTTCCTTAGATCCATGCTAGATAGGCTAAAGAAAAATGGATAGGAGTTGGATTTTTATTTTGTGGGATTTTTGTGTTGATTTTGAAGCATTTTTGAGTGGATTTGGGTGTGAAATGAGGTGAGGAAAAAGGAGGGGCTGCTGCTGTTGGACGAGAGGGAGCTCGGACAGTAGTTGAGGGAGAAAGGATAGAGAGTGAAGTGGAAAAAAATGATATCAACTCAACCCAAGGTCAAATCCCATACTTATATATTCATTTTCTTTTTATTCCTTTGTTTTATTTTCCTTTTATCAATGAAGTGGGGGAACATTTTGGGGATGGGCTGCCACATGGGGTTCGGCCATAAGGGGATGGGGGTGAGTGAGTGTGGGTGTGGGGGTGGGGTGAGGGAAAAAGATAAATGTTATACCCCAAATTTCCATTTAATTTATTTTCACAATTTAAGCCTTTTTCTTCAATATTTTCTAAAACCGTTTAACAACTTCATTTCATTTCAGAAACAATATTTTTGATGTAAGTTTAAGGTTTCATGATGCAAAAAATTTTAATCAACCCATTCCAATTTGTAATTATCCCTAATTAAATGTATTAGTGACGGCTTAAAATAATATTAAAAAAATTAATTTCGGAAAAAATTTCAGAAATTTAGAAATTTTACGAGTGGCTCAATAAACACCAAATACTAGCAATTACATAGCTAGAATATGTATATTTAATTTTATATTTAAAGATATTTATATCTTGATTTTTACGGAAAACACCCGTTATTTTACCGATTTTCCGAAATTTCACTTAAACGATTTTCGACACGTTATAATCTTCCCCTTAAAGAAATTCGGTCCCCGAATTTAAATTAAACTCCCCCAAATACTAAAACATTTCAGCAAACCATCAAGTCGTCGGTGCTCCGAAATCATAAATACATAAAACACATCGTAGCGCAATGCATGCGCATGAAAAATGAGCATATCACTCAAAATCAAAACTCCGTCAAGCATCCCGCAATCATCGGAGTCATGGGGAAGACACAATGTCTAAATCCAGAACGAAAACCAATATGATATACATCATTAAAACATCTGGAAGAAATGCATGCTAAAAATATACTCATGTATTGTCCTCTGACTAGTCCTGTTCAGTACTAAACCAAATAGCAAGTATCATAAAATATACTGCTCCAAAAGAAATCAATCCTAAACATATATATATATATATATGAATACCACGTACGTCTGGTGCGCACGGAAATCAAAATCCATGAATGTGCCATACAAGTGCACAAAAACTAAATCTAAGTGCAACGGGTGTGCACGAGAACACCTGTCAAGGGCAACGTGGTGCCTGACAGCAAAACCAGGTGCATCTGATATGCACGAAAAATCTCGATTTAGTGCATTTGGTGTGCACCTAAATCGCATCAAGTGCCTTAAGTATGCGCAAAATCCAAATCAAGTGCACAATGTGCATGAAAACGAATATCGAATATCACAATCGAAATCGACGGTATACAACACATTTCAATCAAAATCCTAATCAGGAATACCGTGGTATAAAATCTCACTATCCGGTGCATCGGCGTGCATAAAAGCAAATCAAATACTAAAAGTGCATGAAAACTATGCCGAAAGCATAAGTCAAATCATATACATACCCTAGGCATGAAATCACATATCATGAAACTTGGTCATCAAAACTCAATCATGAAATAAATCACCCAAAATACTAAAATCCAAAGTGACGGATACGTGATAGTAAATCACAAAATCACAAATCATAAATATTGTCGTCGATATGTCCGTACTTCAAAGTCGAGAAGGTGTCGGTGCATCCAATGCTGGCAGAGCAAGATATCTACTTGACTTCTGATCATGGCCTTTCGCATAGTGCCCTTAGGCTCTCGTCTCTCACTGCGAATTGCTAAGTACATAGCTCCCCATCTCAACAGTCTAATATGGAAACGATAATGGAAGTAGTCCGCTCTGGCACATCCTCTAAAGATCTCTGGCCAACTCTTATGGTCACTCATAACATGTCTCGTCGACGATGCTAAACTCTGGCCTACTGGGTGTGTGCAATATGACCGATCCTGGGTCCAAATCTACTCATATAGCATTCCAGAAAGGTCTTGTCGAGGTCTCTCCCCAAACCTCATTTCTGCTGAACTGCCCGGAAATTATCATCTCTTACTAAATATGTTTCTTGTTCCGGAATGGCTGCATACTCATCATGACTCCTCCTGAAAGATATATCCATAGTCAACGCTTCTGCTGGCGTATCACATATCTGATGTCGGCGGAGTGGAACGTCATCTCATCAAAATCTCGTACGAACCTCTTACTCCACTTTTCTCTAATGTCGACCGATTCGGACTCGTCTCCTCATGGCTGCATGGACTGCGCTCCAATGGCTATACTCATATCTGGAGTCTCCCAAGCAATGCATCTCATCACCTGATATCCGAATGAAGTCAAACCATCCGATCGATTGTCAAAACCTCATAATCCCCCAAGAGCTTAACATCTTGTGTACAGTTTAATAGTATCGAATATATGCCACAGCACCTATGGACCAATCATAGAAGGGCGGACCCAAGCCTCACTAATGACACCGCTGAACTGCCGCAAACCCGATGGTTCACCGGCGTTCCATGGGCATTATGTCGAGTTAGGGTTTCATTCTTCTAGAGGGTCCGTAGAATTGCTTGCATTGTTTTCCGAATACTTTAAACTTGGAAAATGGGTCCCTGACATTCGATCGTCTCTATCGACTCTCAACGTATCAGCGTGAAGTCTTCTCTAGTTGGAATCAATTAACCTGATGACCTCGCATCGGGGTAGGCAATGAATCACATGTCCTAGTCATTCATCCTCAGGTGACTAGCGACCTTCTATCATATCTCGAAGTATAACTCGTGCGACATTAACTTCAAACATCTGGGGCGAAATCTTTTCATTCGCCAAAGTCGCTGGCTCATTCGTCCGCACGCTGAACAATTCCATCAATCATCAAAATAATCTGTGCGCTGACGGTCATCACAATATGGCTGGCCTCTTGAAGTGGCCCAATCCTCCGGTGCTGATCTGCATGTCCGAGAAATCTCATAAAAGCAACCCATCAAACGCTCATGGCACGAAAACACAACAAAACGATGCCTCTGTGCAAACAGTATGTCCCTGGAATCACGCCCTGGTCAGTCCTCGTCCGTGACGAGCTCGTGCTGACCGCAACTCTAGCCGTAGCTCTCAATGCCCGTACAACCGTGGTTATAAAACCATAAACTGGTACCGATGAGGCTAGATCAAAGGAAGGAATATAGTACTGTGCAAGGAAATGTACATCCTAAGGCTTCTTAAGTGGAGTTTCGTATCGTAAATATGCCGCGGAAGAAACGTACGGTACGTCACTCTACTCAAGCTACCTACTCCATCAACCAAGGGTCATCCTACACTCCGAAGGTAAAACCTAACGCTTTGATACCAACTTTGTCACGACTCGAAAAGTACAAAACATGACCGGTACTTAAATTACGAAACGTCTCGAGGCGTACGTAATCTACGTAAGCCGAAACCCAGAAATCAAAACCAAAGAAGCAGTGGAGTGAAGGAAAAACCAATTGAAAACAAGTAGTTTTAATCAACATAGGCCGAAGTATGTATTTTTAAAATCTCAAGTATTTTCTGAAAATTTCTGCAGAGTCTCCTTTGTAAATACTGGCCCCCAAACGGGATACAACATGAATAGTATACGAAATACAAAAAAAAGGCATCCCCAAGCGGGAGCTAGCTCTTCGTCAAACGACGGTCACAGCCAGACAAGCAATATAATATACAAGGCCGAAAGGCGAGGATCAAAACTCAAAAGAAAACCCAAAATCAACATGAAAACCATAATAATACAACGCGCGACTCTAAGGTCGAAATAATAACAGGTCTTGTTTTCTATCTCTCTCAAATATACAATCTGGTTGATGGAGTTTCTAGATACAACTGAAATAATAAATAACCAAAGATGGTCCTGATGCAAAGAACCCACCAACCAAAGCAATCACCCGGAAGGAACAGTGTGCCAGCAAAGCCGCAACGAAACCTGTACGGCAAAATCTGCAAGGAACTGTGGCACAACGGGGGTGAGTTGCCAACTCGTGAGTAGAAAACATCTACCAGCAGAAATCACATGTATAACGCTATCCTAGGTCATATCAGGTAATATCCTCAAATAAAAATCCTGGTCCAGCTATGAATAGTGCAATACTACCTGCTCGTGTCAATGCCTCAGGTAGCAACATATCAGACATATAATGTATGAATGCATTATGAATGGAAACAGAATATATCATGAGCGAGACAACTGTTTTCTTTAATCAATGAGATTTCTATATGTATGTCAATCACGTATCATCAATGAATGCAACAGAGAAATCAGTGTCAAGCATCGACACAAAACATAAGTCTCAGTATCTCAGTATCAAATCTCAATATCTCAAATCGCAAATCTCAAATATCAATACCTCAGGCATCCGTATCATCCGCGGGATCGGCCCGCGGGCTCCGGTAGAATGGATCAGCCCATATCATCAATCTCACGGCCACGAACGGTATCCTCCGAATATCCGCCGCGCCAGGTAAAATCACCGGTAGGTAGTCTGCCCCTGCCGGGCTCATCGTCTACTACTCGAACTTCTTGCCCCGGGGTACCATACCGGGTCCACCATGTACCCGCAGACGGTTCATCCAACTCCTCGAATCGGGTCTCGAAAACTATCTCAGAACCGAGAAAACATCATGGTGGACACCACTCATCATATCAAGGAAAAAACGCATTTTTCTCTTTAAAATACATCATCAGTTATAAAACTTTCACATGCGGTTTCCAAATCCAGAAAATCTCAAAACGGATCCAAAAACATCAAATCACCATGTTAATGAAAGTTAAAACCGACATAATGTCCATAATACTGTATAACCAACGAATATATGAATGCATCTGATATCATGCAATGAATACGATAGTTTAACTAGCATATGAAAGCTATAACATATTGCAACATCAGCTATCAATCTATGTCAATGAAATGGTATTTTTTAAATTGTACGTGATATGGCAATTACCGATGATGATGTGTGTGAGCCGGCATGCAAGTGTATGTAGAGCATACGCATCATCGGTAATGGTGCTGGTGTCCTGACAGTATGGTTCATAATCACTAAGTACACAATAAATATGCAATGAGACGATAACAACATGATAAATGGCAATGAGTAGTAATTGCAACAATAATATGCGGAACATGAATGATAACGTAACAATAAGGAATCTACACCACTACACCTATGTTATACTGTTTTGCCGTTTGAAAAAGTACGAATCATGGTGTTTTGAAAATAAGGGTTACGGTGTTTTTAAGAAAAGGTACATCTTTTGAAATATCCATAGTATCCCTTGACATGTCTTTAAAATCCTCACGATTCGTTAGTTTTGAAAACAGGTATGACTCGGGTCCAGTCTAACATCTACTAGGTAAACTACAGGTCTAACTAACAACCAATCGAAAGGGGTATGGAAACCACCTAAATCTGAGTCGATATATATATATATATATAATAGTCCGTGATCCCGCCTCAATAATATCACGTACTATACAATATATCATATGACATCCCCAAATCAAGAGTGCGGATCTATCGTCAATATATAGCTCATACGGTAAATCCGTCGTATGGCCATCCAAATCTGGGTACGGGTCAAATGTCACATCTATCTTATTAATCATCTGGTATCCTCTTTATCAAATATCATGATCGGGGTACTGATCTACGTCTAGTACAATACTGATACCATCTATGAAATGCATGCGTGTGTATGAAAACACCACGCCTAAAGAACCCGCTAAAATATCGTGTCGTATCTTAAATACGGACCATATCACATCACCGATCTCATGGCCTCAAGCCCAATCTCATCGATTCATCTCCAAATATCATACAATATCCTCAACATTCATGCATGTGTATATGTGTATATATATATGCATAGTCTCATACCCATGCGTATATACATATATAAACATTTCCATAAACGCATAAGAAAATGGTGCATGCAAGTGTATATGTGTGCGTGTATGCAAATCCTTACTCTAGGGTTGCGATTTAGAAACCAACCAAAACCTTCCTCCGTTCCTCGCTAACACTAATCCATAAGCTCGTAATGCTATTCTTACTAGGTGTACATATCTCACATTAACATATAAAAGGATATCGTTACCACATCACATCATTTCTCATAACTTTGCGGGGGTGCTATACGCCATCCACCCGAATTCTCCCCGTAGATATAAATCTACTCACCTGATCTTCGCTCACCGGTGCCGACGTCGCCATGCGCTTGCTTGTCGTCTCGAAGTCCACATGGGGTACCTACATGTCACAACGTATTGTATGGCATAAAAACCCAATTCGAAATTGAAACGGCAAACGGAAACCAAATCGGCACGCGTATCACGAAGAGGTCAAAACCTACCGCCTACGCATGCCGGAATAGCCAAACCAACCCTCGATGTCGATGTACAAATGTCAAACCATCGAGTAAAACACCAAACGTACCAATCATGGTTTTACAACTCACTAAAAATATATAAAATACGATGCAATTCATCAAAACCAATAAATTGATTAAATCGATTTATTACAGGAAACCTAGTAAGCATCAATTAGCCGTTTCACTTTAAAACTTGATGTTTAAACGAAACTAATCGCATTAATATCCACTAAATATCATAACTAAGTTATAGAAACCATTTCAATAATTTATTCTCATCAATTTGTATTAATTCCAAAATTCTAGTTTTGCACAAATATCCAATTTTAACACCTTTTTTTAAAGCAAAATTCACAATTTAATAATTAAGCTTGGTTTTGCATATTTAAAATGGTTAAACCACTTATGGAAACCTTAATGATGTGCTAAAAACCCTAAATAAATTTTAATCCCACATTTTAATTAAATTTCTAAAACCTAGTTAGCAATTTAGCATAATTATCACAATTTTAAACTAACAATTTAGCAACTAGTAACCAATTTAGATTTTGCATTCAATTACATATTAATCTCCTCATTACAACCATAACCTAATGATAAAACCTTAATTAAATTCAAACCCTAGTCTTGAATTTTCCAAACTTGCAATAAAACCAAATTAAACATCTAAATAGTTAACATTGAAGCAATTAAACAACAATATAAGCATAAGATTAAAATTATACCTCATGATCAAGAGATCAAACATGAAAATCAAAGCCAGCAAAATGCCAACTTTTTCCTTAGATCCATGCTAGATAGGCTAAAGAAAAATGGGTAGGAGTTAGATTTTTATTTTATGGGATTTTTGTGTTGATTTTGAAGCATTTTTGAGTGGATTTGGGTGTGAAATGAGGTGAGGAAAAAGGAGGGGCTGCAGCTGTTGGAGGAGGGGGAGCTCGGCCATAAGTTGAGGGAGAGAGGAGAGAGAGTGAAGTGGGGAAAAATGATATCAAGTCAACCCAAGGTCAAAGCCCATACTTATATATTCATTTTCTTTCTATTCCTTTGTTTTATTTTCCTTTTATCAATGAAGTGGGGGAAAATTTTAGGGATGGGCTGCCACATGGGGTTCGGCCACAAAGGGATGGGGGTGAGTGAGTGTGGGTGTGGGGGTGGGGTGAGGGAAAAAGATAAATGTTATACCCTAAATTTCCATTTAATTTATTTTCACAATTTAAGCCTTTTTCTTCAATATTTTCTAAAACCGTTTAACAACTTCATTTCATTTCAGAAACAATATTTTTCATGTAAGTTTAAAGTGTCATGAAGCAAAAAATTTGAATCAACCCATTCCAATTTGTAATTATCCCTAATTAAATGTATTAGTGACAGCTTAAAATAATATTAAAATTATTAATTTGGGAAAAAAATTCAGAAATATAGAAATTTTACGAGTGGCTCAATAAATACCAAATACTAGCAATTACATAGCTAGACTATGTATATTTAATTTTATATTTAAAGATATTTAAATCTTGATTTTTACGGAAAACACCCGTTATTTTACCGATTTTCCGAAATTTCACTTAAACGATTTTCGAAACGTTACAATAAATATCTCACGACTACGTCGGTATCCTCTGGATATCCGTCGCATCACACATAACCGGTCGGTAGTGCTCCCCTGCCGGGCGTAACGCCATCATCTGCGACCATCTTGCCCCGGGTATCGCACCGGGTCCACCATGCACCCGCAGACGGTTCCTCCTCCTCCTTGAATCTGGTGTATAATACTGCTCAAGAGTCGAGAAAACTCATGGTGGATACGTCTCACATCATATCATGAGAAAACCGTACATTTCTATCTTTAAAAAATGATAATGAGTTTATAAAATCCTTGCGGGTTCTCCAAATCCAGAAATCTCATGAAGATCCAAAATCCCAATCTCAAGTGTAAATAAATAGTGAATTATCGGCATAAATCCCCATAATATTGCATGACAATGAATATGTATACATGCACGGGTATCTATGTAAAGAATGCAATATCTAAACTAGCACAGCTATGATATATCGGAACTATCAGCTAACAAGCGATATCAATAAAGAAATATTCTCTAAAGTGTACGTGATGTTAGTGTATATGCCCTAGGGGCCATTATTGTATCATACTAGCTTGTATATTACTTAATGGAAGCTTGGGATATTCACAGTTATATTAACAGTCTTACTAAACATGGTAGTATGTTACTTGGTTTATATCTATCTTAATATATGTGTACGTATTGATAGAGCCCTTAGGATCTTGCTTGACTACCAGCGTTGTGATGGCAGTCACACTAGTGGAGGCTGGGTAGTATACAAGCACATCCTTTTTCAGGTCCCTAGTCGTAGGATTATCGTGACAGGGCATCGATACTCCGGAGTAGACTAGTGTGTGCGCTTCTCATCCCAGTTGGGGAGACGGTCTGTCCCACAGCCATCAGTACGTCGTATTGGAGATAGTATACAGGTGCTCGTTGGGTTACGGGTACACCGGACAGAACTCGCAGGGAACTGTTGGTTGGTATTATACCCGTCGTCAGTTAATAGTTCCCAGGTGACATGAGTGCAGCATAGTCCGCAGACTTAACACTGCTGCTTCGCCTCGAGTGTGTTTCCAGTGTTCTTAGATTGCTACCCTACCACGGCTCAAAGGAGTCGTGCAAACAGGTAGCAGTTGGGTGCAGTCCCGAAACACTTGGAGGCAGTGGCGGTTAGACAGGATTCGTCTCTCCCGGTATTGGGAGTTGATATCGCGCTGTGTCTGGAGAGCCATTACGCAAATTCCCTTTCCAGGGCAAGCGAGATTTACTGGTAGGTTTTCCAATAGTTTCTCAAGGTGTAATGGGCTTCGCTCTGACACGACTTATACCATTTTTAGGGGACTGACACTTGCCGCCCCCTAGGCCCGATATGCGATAGTCCTAGACGAACAGACCGGACTGTACCGAGATTGTCACATCAGGCTCAGTAGGAATTCGGATGGGTTTCCTCATCGGCCTTCTTATCGACATCTACTCGGGGACCGTTATGTATAGCTAGTGCCGCTTACGGTCTGTGGTTAAACCCACTGCCAGCGTAGTAGTCGAGTCTTTAGAGTCCCACACAGAGAGTTTCCCTGCTTCGGGCGAAACGATATAGAGGTCGTATGGTTTTACGACAAGGTTCGGACACACACGTGTTTTTACGCACGTACGATGTTCGGACAGTTTATACTAGCAGGCTTTAGTTTAAGCCAGATTCTAGTATTGGATTATTGGATTTATACAGTCTCAGTATTTCCGTGTTTTCATGGATGGGAGGGGCGTTCTCGTAATTTGTCGAGAACCTTCTAAAAGATTGATGAGTTGGAGGCTTGGGTGACATTTGCATTAATTGGTTTAATGACTCATGGTGTGATTCATCCATGGAGTTAATGATGCATTTATTGTTTAAATGACTCATGAGATGAATCACAAGGTGAGTTAATGAAGCATGATGATATTATTATTTGTTATTCATTTAATAATATCTTATGCTTTATATATTCATATATGAGACATTTTTCTAAGATCATTCTCACTCTCACCTTCTCTCTCCTCAAACTCTCTCTCTTCAAGCACTAACCCTAACCTCTCATGTGTTGAGATCAAGGGTTAGCAAGACTAATTGATCCCTAATCCTATTCTATATCTTCTAGGTTGCTTTGATTAGCACTCTTAGTTACCTAGTTACCTCAAGTTAGAGGTCAAGCTTAGAGTAGTAGCTCTCGGGTGGATCTTCTATCACAAAGAGGAGGTCGACGAGGAGGTGGTCAACGAGAACAAGAAGGACTTGGTTCATTAGATATAATCTTCTTTCATAGTAGCTAATCCCTTCTATGTTGTTGTTAGTTAGGGTTTGGCAAAGATCAGTACGGTTAGTCGATGTTAGTTTAAACAAAATGATTGTTTTACCTATTCCACCTCCCCGCATCATGTGAGGTGTCTAACGTCGACTTACAGTGGTATCAGAGCCTCGCTAAACCATAGCTAACTTACTAGCAAAGTCGTTAGAAATTCGATCGCAAAACGAACCGGAAAAAACATCATTTTGACCAAGTTTCTGCCGATTTTAAAACGGGGTCTAAAAATTTTTCAGGGACCCTTAAAAATACAAGCAGGGAATTATAAGGTTACTGGAGAAATTTGGGATCCTAACTCGGCCAAACCGCCGTGGATCCGCGGCCGATCCAAGCGATCTGCCGTGGATCGCGGCCGAGTCGGCCCAAATTTCCCCAGTAACTCTTCTGTGTTGATTTTGTTCTTTCTGGAATGTTTTGTTTCTGCTCAAGTTTCAGGTGCACAGTGAATTATTTGGAGTAGAATCATTTGTGTTTGCTTGATCGAAATTCTAAGATGTTTGGCTAACTTGATTATATCTGTGTTTTGTTTAATGTGTTCGTAAATCTCCCCTAACTGCTAGTATGTCGGTTAGCAGGGGGTTGCACATTTTTGTAATGGTTTTTACTGGTTTGTGTTTATGGACTTGTTGGATTGTCGTGAATGGATAGCCGGGGATGTAAGACGAGCGTTTCTTTCATTCAAATGTAATTTGTAAATTGTTGTAATATTCTTTTGCGGGGCACATCCAGGTTGTGGTTGTAGCCACCATTGTATTATTTCATTTACTGTTTTCTACTCCTAGGATAGACCCAAGATGGGGTGCACAAACTACCGGGGTACTTTGAAGTGTTTAGTAGCCTACTCACGTTGTTGAGGGAGACCGCTTCACTTTGGGTACTTGGCGGGTAGTTTGCCGTACCCGTAGGGGTCTAGGGTGGGGTTTTGGCTATTCATCGCGACTGTGTAATCCTTCTTTCTTTGCAGGCTCAAAAGGAATGCGGATTCGTATAAAATCCAATATGTTCATCTGTGATCTGGAATGCCTATTATTGCATCTGACAAATGTACAATATCTATATATGATATCTATTAGATGTCACTTATGTTTTACACCCGCGCTAGCCCAACCCCCGCTCTGTCGTTAGTTAAGTAACCTAACGGGTGATGACGGGGCCCAGTGGCGATTGCGGATGGCATAAGAGGACGTTGTATTTTCGTTGTTTTCTGCAATGATAGGTTAATTGATGGGACGCATTATATTAATGCAAAGAAAATAAGCCAAAGTTGAATCGTTGGAACAGTTTAAAAGAAACCATATTTTAAAACAGAAGATATTTTTTAAATTGCGGAGCTTTAACCACTCCTTTTAAAAAGCTATCAGGTTCCTTCGATCATATCAAGTTCACTACGTTCACGGTTTTGCCAAAACCATTCGTAGCCCTCCGTCATTTCATTTGGGTATTCAGTAGTATTCAAGCTACGTATTTTGACCAACGCCAAGGCATAGTGTTTGGTAGCTGCTGGGTATTCATTTGTTGCATAGATAGATGAGTTAGTTTGGGACAGTCGTATTATCATTTGACCAACGTCAGGGGTATGTACGGATGGGTTCAAATTAACAAGATAATGATGGGTGGAACTTGACATGTGACTTATGACATTTTGACCAACGCCAAGGTCATAAGAGCATGGGGCAAAAATTTATATCGGGAATTTATAAAGAAACTGAAATTTGCAAATAGATGCATACCATTTGGAGTGTGTTAATTTTGGTAGGAATCCTTCAGCTTTATCACACGATGATATTTGGATCCCGATCCTACTGTGAGTATCCGCTACTCATTAGGAGATTCGTCACTTAATGATCAATGCTATAAACCAAGTAGGTGCCGAGAAAGGTGTCAGCGGGGCTATGCCCCTAAAGAAAGAGGTTATTTAATTAAGGAACTTCGTGAAAGCGTTGGAAAACCTCCCTCGAAGTACCGACACCGGCCTGGCTGAACGGTTAAGCAAGTATTGTACGGTGAGAATAGTCCTGGCTAGTTCTTCCTTTTTGGTTTGAGGAGGGATTCGAGAAACAGTGGGAGCCATCCAGTTTAGATAAAACTAAAAACCACTCTAAACTTGCAAGAGCATCATGCTAAATTGTTCCCTCTCTCTCCTAATTGCAGCGACCCAGAACATGGCAGGCCTTAAATTACTATTAGAAAAAATATATTGACAGGGCCAAACTATAAAGATTGGCTGCGGAATGTCAAGATGGCTTTGACTTATGACAAATTGGTGTATGTCCTTACTACTAAGGCACTTGCTGTCCCTGGTCCAAAATCCAGTATTGCAGATAAGGAAATCCACAAGACCTGGGAGTTAGATTGCGCGAAGGCCAAATGCATCGTGCTTGCCTCTATGAATAATGAACATCAGAGGAGGCACGAGGATATGGATCTTGAATCCATATTTCTCCATACAAAGGATCTGTATGGAGAGCAATCTCGTATAGCTAGATACGAGATCTCAAAGAACTTATTTCAGTCGAGGCTGGCCGTCGGATCATCTGTAGGAGAACATGTCATAAAGATGATTGGCTATATAGAAGAGCTCGCGGACCTCGGGCAGACTTTGGAGAACGAGCTCTATACGGACTTGATTCTTCAGTCCCTTCCTTCCACCTACGCCCAGTTTATTCTGAATTTCAACATTCAAAGAAAAGAAGTTGAACTCCCAGAACTCCTTAACATGTTGAGGAGTGCAGAGGGCACCTTGTAGAAGGCAAAGGAAACACCCTCTATGTTTGTTCGTAGTGCTTCTTCTTCCGGGTCCAAGGCTAGGGCCAAAGGAAGGAAGAAGAAGGCCGCCACCAAACCAAGAGGTGGTGTTGGTAAGGTGGGAGTCAAGGGAAAAGCAAAGGTTGCGGTGCCAGTAGTGGCAAAGGACGAGTGCTTCCACTGTCGTAGGAAAGGGCACTGGAAGAAAGATTGCAAAGCTTGGAATACCTAGAACCAGGAACCGAAGCAAGTTGTGGCTTCGACTTCAGGTGTGTTTGTAATTAAAAATTGTCTATCAATCAACTCTACTTCCTGGGTATTGGATACCGGATCAGGATCTCATATATGCAATTCACTGCAGGTACTGAGAAACCGTAGAGTGCTAAAGGTTGGTGATATGACCCTCCAGGTTGCTAACGGAGCTAGCGTGGGTGCTGTGTCCGTAGAGGATTATCACCTTAGATTGACGAGTGGACATATTTTGGTTTTGCATAACTGTTTTTGTGTACCCAGTTTAACGTGTAATATCATATCAGTATCGTTGTTATCAAAAGAAGGTTATGATTTCACTTTTGTAAGCGATGTTGTTAAAATCCACCTTAATCATGGTTTGATTGGGTCCGGTACACTAGATAACGGTATATATGTCTTAAACCAATTACATATTTTCAATGTCCAGAACACACTAAAAAGAAAGTCTCCAGATATAAATAAGGCTTTCTTATAGCATTGTAGACTAGGTCACATCAATGAGACAAGGTTAACTAAGTTACATAGAGAAGGATATTTGGATCCGTTCGAATATCAATCTTATGCCACTTGTCAATCATGTATCAAAGGAAAGATGACAAAGACTCCATTCACTAGACATGGAGTAAGAGCGAGCGAGCTCTTAGGACTCATACACAGCGATGTATGTGGTCCAATGTCTACATATGCAAGAGGTGGTTTTTCATATTTCATTACTTTTACGGATGATTACTCTAGGTACGGATTCATTTTCTTTCGAGGCTTTTGAGAAATTCCAAGAATATAAGAATGAAGTAGAAAACCAAACCGGCAAAAGTATCAAGACACTGAGATCTGATCGAGGTGGTGAATACTTAAGTGCCGAGTTCCTAGGTTACCTAAAAGAGAAAGGAATTCTCTCTCCGCTTACTCCTCCATACACTCCACAGCATAACGGTGTATCGGAGAGACGGAATCGAACCCTATTGGATATGGTACGTTCCATGATGAGTAATGCTGAGTTACAGCGATCATTCTGGGGTTATACGCTAGAATCAGCTGCATATCTTTTGAACAGGGCTCCTACCAAGACTGTGCCTACCACGCCATATCAGATGTGGAGTGGGAAGAAACCCTATCTTCGGTATCTGAAGATATGGGGATGTCCAGCTTTTGTTAAAAAGCAGCATGCGGACAAACTCGAGGCACAATCAGTACAGTGTAAGTTTGTGGGATATCCAAAGAACTCCAAGTGGTATTTCTTCTATTACACAGAGGAACAAAAGGTTGTTGTTTCTCGTCATACCCATTTTCTAGAACAGCAGTTTTTAGAAAAGGAAACAAGTGGGAGCGCAATAGAACTGGAAGAAATTCCAGAACCACAAACTACTACTGAAAGTTTGGTAGAACCAGTAGTTCAAGAAGAACAGGACATTCCCGCACCCCTCCGCAGGAGTAGTAGGCCGTCTCATCCGCCTGAGAGATACTACGGTTTTCTCATAGATGGGGATAGAGAGGATTGCGTTATTGATGATAATGAACCTACTAGCTTCCAGCAGGCCATCCAGAGCGGCGGCTCGGTACGATGGCTGGATGCAATGCAGACCGAAATGGAGTCTATGTACACCAACAAAGTATGGACTTTGGACTTTGCTCCAGATGGGGTAAAACCAATAGGATGCAAATGGATCTTCAAGAAAAAGATTGGTGTAGATGGACAGGTGGAAACCTATAAGGCTAGACTTATTGCAAAGGGTTTTCGTCAAAGACCTGGTTTGGACTATGACGAAACTTTTTCTCCAGTGGCTATGCTCAAATCCATTCGGATCCTTCTTGCCATTGCTGCCTTCCATGATTATGAGATCTGGCAGATGGACGTAAAGACGGCTTTTCTAAATGGTAATTTAGAAGAGTGCGTCTATATGGATCAGCCAGAAGGTTTCAATCAGAGTGGGAGCAGCGGGAAAGTGTGCAAGTTGCTTAAGTCCATTTATGGACTGAAGCAGGCATCGCGGAGTTGGAACATCTGTTTTGAAGAAACGGTCAAAGAATATGACTTTATCAAAAATCCAGATGAACCGTATATATATAGTAAAATTGTAGCAAGAACTGTCGTATTCTTCGTCTTGTATGTGGATGACATTCTATTGATAGGAAATGACATTCCTATGCTACAATCTGTCAAAGGATTCTTGTCACACAGGTTCTCCATGAAAGACCTGGGTGATGCCTCTTACATTCTGGGGATCCGGATCTATCGCGATAGATCCAAGAGGATGTTGGGACTTTCGCAGTCCAGGTATACCAACACTATACTGAAAAGATTCAGTATGGAAGATTCTAAGCGCGGTAGTTTACCGGCTTGTCACGGAATCACCCTCTCCAAAGAGATGTCTTCCAAGACTGATTTGGAAAGGGATCGCATGTCTATTATACCCTACGCTTCTGCGGTAGGCTCTATAATGTCTGCGATGTTGTGCACCAGACCAGATGTAGCTTACGCACTGAGCGTGGTAAGTAGGTATCAGTCAGACCCAGGGGAGAAGCACTGGATAGCAATAAAGAACATTCTCAAGTACCTGAGAAGGACTAAGGATATGTTCTTGGTTTACGGCAGAAAAGACCTCAAGATCGAGGCCTTTGTTGATTCCAGCTTCCAGAGTGACAAGGATGACTCCAAGTCCATGTCAGGTTATGTCTTTACCCTCAATGGAGGGGCGGTGTGCTGGAAGAGTTCCAAGCAGGACACCGTTGCTGACTCGACGATGGAAGCGGAGTATATTGCTGCTTGCGATACCGCAAAAGAAGCGGTCGATGAAGAAGTTCCTCATAGAACTTCAGGAGGTTCCTACCATTGTTGATCCAATACCGCCGTATTGCGACAACAACGGAGCTATAGCTTTAGCGAAGGAACCCAGGTCCCATCAGAAGTCCAGACACATCTTAAGGCGGCATCACCTGATCAGGGAGATCATAGATCGTCGGGAGATCGAGGTCCGGAGAGTTGCTACAGAGGAGAACACTGTTGATCCATTCACAAAGGCCTAACCTCAGATTCAGTTCGAGAGGCTACTCGAGATGATCGGTCTTCGATACGCCAGTACATGGCCCTAGTGCAAGTGGGAGATTGTTAGTGTATATGCCCTAGGGGCCATTATTGTATCATACTAGCTTGTATATTACTTAATGGAAGCTTAGGATATTCACAGTTATATTAACAGTCTTGCTAAACATGGTAGTATGCTACTTAGTTTATATCTATCTTAATATGTGTGTACGTATTGATAGAGCCTTTAGGATCTTGCTTGACTACCAGCGTTGTGATGGCAATCACACTAGTGGGGGCTGGGTAGTCTACAAGCACATCCTTTTTCAGGTCCCTAGTCATAGGATTATCGAGACAGGGCATCGATACTCCGGAGTAGACTAGTGTGTACGCTTCTCATCCCAGTTGGGGAGATGGTCTGTCCCACAGCCATCAGTACGTCGTACTGGAAATAGTATACAGGTACTCGTTAGGTTACGGGTACACCGTACAGGACTCGCAGGGAACTGTAGGTTGGTATTATACCCGTCGTCAGTTAACAGTTCCCAGGTGACATGAGTGCAGCATAGTCCGCAGACTTGACACTGCTGCTTCGCCCCTAGTGTGTTCCTACTGTTCTTAGATTGCTACCCTAGCACGGCTCAAAGGAGTCGTGCAAAAAGGTAGCAGTTGGGTGCAGTCCCGAAGCACTTGGAGGCAGTGGCGGTTAGACAGGATTCGTCTCTCCCGGTATTGGGAGTTGATATCGTGCTGTGTCTGGAGAGCAATTACGCAAAGTCCCTGGCCAAGGCAAGCGAGATTTACTGGTAGGTTTTCCAGTAGTTTCTCAAGGTGTAATGGGCTTCGCTCTGACACGACTTATACCGCTTTTAGGGGACTGACGCTTGCCGTCCCCCTAAGCCCGATATGCGATAGTCCTAGACGAACAGACCGGACTGTACGGAGATTGTCACATCAGGCTCAGTAGGAGTTCGGATGGGTTTCCTCATCGGCCTTCTTATCGACATCTACCTGGGGACCGTTACGTACAGCTAGTGCCGCTTGCGGTCTGTGGTTAAACCCACTGCCAGCGTAGTAGTCGAGTCTTTAGAGTCCCACACAGAGAGTTTCCCTGCTTCGGGCGAAACGATATAGAGGTCGTATGGTTTTACGACAGGGTTCGGACACGCATGTGTTTTTACGCACGTACGATGTTCGGACAGTTTATACTAGCAGGCTTTGGTTTAAGCCAGATTCTAGTATTGGATTATTGGATTTATACAGTCTCAGTATTTCCGTGTTTTCACGGATAGGAGGGACGTTCTCGTAATTTGTCGAGAACCTTCTAGAAGATTGATGAGTTGGAGGCTTAGGTGACATTTGCATTAATTGGTTTAATGACTCATGGTGTGATTCATCCATAGAGTTAATGATGCATTTATTGTTTAAATGACTCATGAGATGAATCACAAGGTAAGTTAATGAAGCATGATGATATTATTATTTGTTATTCATTTAATAATATCTTATGCTTCATATATTCATATATGAGACATTTTTCCAAGATCATTCTCACTCTCACCTTCTCTCCCCTCAAACTCTCTCTCTTCAAGCACTAACCCTAACCTCTCATGTATTGAGATCAAGGGTTAGCAAGACTAATTGATCCCTAATCCTATTCTATATCTTCTAGGTTGCTTTGATTAGCACTCTTAGTCACCTAGTTACCTCAAGTTAGAGGTCAAGCTCGGAGTTGTTGCTCTCGGGTGGATCTTCTATCAAAAAGAGGAGGCCGACAAGGAGGTGGTCAACAAGAACAAGAAGGAATTGGTTCATTAGGTATAATCTTCTTTCATAGTAGTTAATCCCTTCTATGTTGTTGTTAGTTAGGGTTTGGCAAAGATCCGTACGGTTAGTCGATGTTAGTTTAAAAAAATGATTGTTTTACCTATTCCGCATCCCCGCATCATGTGGGGTGTCTAACGTCGACTTACACGTGACATGGCAATTACCGTTGATGATGTGTGTGAGTCGGCAAGCAAGTGTTCGTCGACATACGCATCATCGGTAATAGTGCTGGTGTCCTGACCACATAGGTTCATAATAGCAAAAGAAACTACATGTATAAGCATGCAATGCGATAAGAACAACATGAATATACGGAAAAAGATGTAATAACCACAACATATAAGAATATACATTACATATCCGAGTCATACAGTTTTGGCATTTGAAATAGTACGAAACGTGGTTTTAGAAAATAGAACTGCGGTGTTTTTAAGAAAAGGTACGTCTTTTGAAATATCCGTAGTATCCCTCGGCCTGTATTGTAAGTACCCATGATTCGTTAATTTGAAAATAAGTATGACTCGAGCCCAGTCTAACATCTACCTGATAACTACAGGACTAAACCAAGAGGCTGATCATAAGGGATAAGGAAATCCAACTAAGTCTGAGTCGATATATCTAGTAGTCGGTGATCCCGCCTCAATAGCGTCACGTACGATAAACTATATAATACGACATCCTCAAATCAAGAGTGCGGATCAATTATCATATTTATACTTCATACGGTAAAATCCATCGTACGGCATCCCAAAATCGGGGTACGGGTCAACTATCACATATACCTCAATATCCATATGGTATCATCATCATAATATCATGAACTAGGGGTACTAATCTAAAGTCTAGTACATTTCGATACCACTAACATATATCCGCGTGTGTGTAAGTCCATGTCACGCACCCCACGAGCTTGCGGGAAGGCGGAATATATGAAAAACAATTATCAAAACTTCGTAACACGGGCTTGAGCACACGGATCGTGTCTAAACCATTACTAGCAAACTACGAAAGGTTTAACTACTCGGATTCGAAGTTATACCTCACGTAACTTATCCTTCGGGTCTTCATCGCTGTCCTCCACTCCTCGTAGGCTCTATGAAATGTCGGCACCTCAACGGCCTCCTCGATTCAAAGACGATCCACCCGAGAGCTACTACTCCAAGCTTGACTTCTAACTTGAGGTAACTAGGTTTCTCAAATTGCTAATCTAAGCAACCTAGGGGTTATAAAGTAGGATTATGGATTAATAAGTCTTGCTAACCCTTGATCTCAACACATGAGAGGTTAGGGTTAGGGTTTGAATAGAGAGAGCTTGAGGAGAGAGAATGTGAGAATGAGCATCCTTTTGGAATGATGATATCATTTGAATATATGAAGCATATGATATAATTAAAATGAATAAAAAATAAATATGTGTCATCATGCTTCATTAATTCATAGAGTGATTCATCTCATGAGTCATTTAAAACATTAATGCAACATTAACTCCATGGATGATTCACTCTCATAACTCATTAATACAATAAATGCAAATGCCACCTTAGCCTCCAAGTCATCATACTTCTAGAAGCTTCTCGAAGAATTACGAGAACGCCCCTCCTATCCGTGAAAACACGGAAAAACTTTAGACTGTATAAATCCAATAATCCGATACTAGAATTTGGCTTAAACCAAAGCCAGCTAGTAAACACTATCCGAACATCGTACGTGCGTAAAAACATGTATGCGTCCGAACCCTGTCGTAAAACCATACGACCTCTATATCGTTTCGCCCGAAGCAGGGAAACTCTCTGTGTGGGACTCTAAAGACTCGACACTACGCTGGCAGTGGGTTTAACCACAGACCGCAAGCGGCACTAGCTGTACGTAACGGTCCCCAGGTAGATGTCGATAAGAAGGACGATGAGGAACCCATCCGAACTCCTACTGAGCCTAATGTGACAATCTCCGTACAGTCTGGTCTGTTCGTCTAAGACTATCGCATATCGGGCCTAGGGGCGGTAAACGTTAGACCCCTAATAGCGGTATAAGTCTTGTCGGAATGAAGCCCATTACACCTTGCGAAACTACTGGAACCTACCAGTAAATATCACTTACCCTGGCCAGGGACTTTGCATAATGGCTCTCTATACACAGCGTGATATCAACCCCCAATACCGGGAGAGACGAATCCTGTCTAACTGCCACTGCCTCCAAGTGCTTCGGGACTGCACCCAACTACTACCTGTTTGCACGACTCCTTTGAGCCGTGGTAGGGTAGTAATCTAAGTACAGTGGGAACACACCCGAGGCGAAGTAACAGTATCAAGTCGACGGACTAAGCTGTACTCATGTCACCTGTGAACTGCTATTTGACGATGGGTATAAATCCAACCTGCAGTTCCCGGCGAGTCATGTCCGGTGTACCCGTAACCTAACGAGCACCTGTATACTATCTCCAGTACAACGTACTGATGGCTGTGGGACAGACCACCTCCCTATGCTGGGATGAGAAGCGTATACACCAGTCTACTCCGGAGTATCGATGCCCTATCTCGATAATCCTACGACCAGGGACCTGTATAGGATGTTGCTTATAGACTACCCAGCCCCCACTAGTGTGATTGCCATCACAACGCTGGTAATCAAGCAAAGATCCTAACGGCTCTACTAATATGTATAAGCGATACGTTACAAGAAACAGATGCACATATTAAAGTAGACACAAACCAAGTAGCACACAACCATTTTTAGCAAGACTGTCAATACAACTGTGAATATCCCAAGCTTCCATTAAGTAATATACAAGCTAGTATGATACAGTAATGGCCTCTAGGGCATAAACACTAACAGTGTGTATGAAAACACATCGTCCAACGATCCACTCATACCTCATACCGTATATCATAACACGACCCAATTCACATCACCGATCTCACGGCATCATGTCCGATCATATCGACTCACCTCCAAGTATCATATACTATCATCATCACCCGTGTATATGTATGTATGTATATGTATATATATATATATATATATTAACACATTCATACACACACACATACACATATATATACATACATGTAACCATATACACCAAAAACATATCACGTGTGTGCATGTGTGTGTGTGTGTCAACCTATACACTAGGGTTTCGTGACTATAGAAACTAAACTAAAACGCCTTGGTCATACTACACTAAATCCAACCCAAAGTCATCTAAAGCATTTCTTACTAAATATACACATCTCATAAAACGCATATGTATATATATATATACACCATAACACGTAATATCTTACGAAATTGCGGGGGTGCTATACGCCATCCACCCGACTTCCCCCGTAGATATATATTTACTCACATTGATCCTTGCTTGCCGAAGTCGATGACGCCACGCTCATCCTTGTTGCTCAAAGTCCACATAAGGGTATCTACATATATACACACATCGCATCGTAAACAGAAATCGCGCACAAAAACCAAAACGGCACACGAAATACACATAGGTTAAAACCTATGGTCTACTCATGCAAAAGAGCCAAGCAACACCCAATATCGACGTACAAACGTCAAGTGACCGATAAAAAACACAATTACCAAAACATAAAGCCGTTTAAAAGTCACAATTCAAAACAGCAACTCAAGAAAATGATCCCAGATTTTGGTTCAGGTAAAATTAGTCTAAACAAACAGTTACAGGGCTAGTATATGGGGTATATGAGCTACAGAACCAATTCCAACACCAATTTCCACAACTTGGCTGGCCACATTCCCCCATAAACCTGTGAGCTCGGTTTTCCTATGGTGAAACGGCCTCGTATTCTTAGGGTGGTCTCCTAGTGTTAATTCTAGGTCCATAGGGTTGCTAGTTTTTCCCGAAAAAGAACTCGGATTGCTCCAGATTCCTTGTAGGCACAAGTTGTACACAAAACCGACACAGAAGTTTCTAAAGTCCAAGTTTTCATGGCCTAGGCTCTGGTTTTTAACACTAAGGGGTTCTAGTATCCAATTACACATCACTTGCACCATCACAACTCAAAATCCCCTAAACCTCATCTTGGAATTTTCAAACCTCACAAAACTACATCAACATCACTCTAAACTTCCATAGATCACTAGGAAATCTAAAAACTAATCTAGAAGTTTAGGATTTACCTCATTTGGCATCTTGAGAATCCCCTAGAGCTCAAAATCTTTCCTTGATGTCTCCATGGGGCTTGTGAGGGTGTTAGGATCAATTTTTGTGAAGGCAACATGCACATTTGATGGAAATTTGGAGATGGTGTGAGGTGGATGAGGAGGTGGAGGGAGAGGGCAGCCAAGATGACTAGAGGGAGAAGAAATTGATGAAGATGATGAAGATGAAATAAACAATGAGCTATAGACCAAGACCCCTCACCCTCTCTCTCTCTCTTCTCTCTCTTGCCAATACCTCCTTTCTTTATTCTTTTTCTTTTCTTTTTCCTTTTTCTTTTTAACTCCAACAAAAAAAAATAAAAACCAAATAACAATGAAATGGCGCATGGTTTTCAAACAAGAAAAGGAAATCTAACAAGTGTTAGCAATATGATATGGTGCATGTCACATGCAAAAATCAAGTTTAATGCACGATTAGTGATAATTAATCAAGCTTAGGCATAACCTTGTATATAATCAATTGTATAAAATTTATAAAGTGTCAAAGTCATATGATATTCTTTCAAAATCACCATTCAAATGTATTTTTCCAATATTTCCCAATTTATCGGTATTTAATTATACCATATTATTTAAAACTAATCTCCACACATTAAAATATTCATAATATTTATTATTCAATTATATAAATTCCCAAAAATAATATTTTATTTTTCTGAAGTGTTACAGTCTTCCCCCCTTAAATAAATTTGGTCCCCGAATTTAAATTTATACCCTTCAAATACTAAAACATTTCAGTAAAATGATCAAGTCGTCGGGGCCCCGAAGTCATCAATACTTAAAACACATCTTAGCGCAATGCATGCGCATGAAAACGAGTATATAACTCAAAATCAAAAGTCCGTCAAGTATCACGCAATCATCAGAGTCATGGTGAAGATACCAATGTCAAAGTCCAATACGAAAACCAACATGATATATACCAAACAATAACATGTACATAGTACGCATCGTTGTAAACTTGTCAAAACAACTGAAAGAAAAGTATGCCAAACCTTTTTCAAGTTGTTGCGTGATGCGCGTATCACAGCACAAGTAGCGGACGTTTATTATAAGAAAATAACTATATATATATATATATATATATATATATATATATATATATCCTTTGTTTAACATACACGTCCCGCGGTGTTGAAAATAATTTAGAAAGGTTTCCTTTATAAAATGTTTTGTGTCATCTTGGACACGTAGGAAAAATACTGAGACTGTAGATCCTTCTTGGAAATCCCTTCGATAACTATCGATGCATGCAAAAACTTATTCAGGTACTATCCTCTGACTAGTCCTGCTCAGTTACTAAACAAAAAAGTAAATATCACAAAAACGTAGTGCTCCAAAGAAATCACACTCAATGGCATATGTAAATAATGCAATGTGCGTCTGGTGCGCACAGAATCGAAATCAATGAATATGCCATACCTGTGCACAGAAACAAAATCTAAGTGCAACGGGTGTGCACGAACACCTGTCAAGGGCAACGAGTGTGCCTGACAACAATATCAGGTGCCTGTGATATGCACGAAGAATCCCGATTTAGTGCATCTGGTGTGCACCAAAATCGCATCAAGCGCATCAAATATGCGCAAGAATCTAAATCAAATGCACAAGGTGCACGAAAACAAATATCGAATATCACAATCGAAATCGACGGTATACAACATACATCAATCCAAATCAGGTATACCGTGGTATATAATCTCACAACCACGTGCATGCGTGCACAAAATCAAATCAAAATACTGAAGTGCATAAAAACTACACCGAAGGCACAAGTCAAATCACATGCATACCATAGGCATGAAATCAAAATCAACATCTCGAATGACATCAAATCGAGGTCGAGTACAACTGCGGTGCACAAAATCTCAATCATGCAAATAGATCACCCAAAATACCGAAATCCAAAATAACGGAAACGTGATATTCGAATCACCAAATCGCAAATCGTAAATACTGTCGTCGATCTGTCCTTCCTTCAAAGTCGAGAAGGTGTCGGTGTATCCAAAGCTAGCAGAGCAAGATATCTACTTGCCTCCTGTTCATGGCCTGGCGCCTTGTGTTCTTAAGCTCTCGTCTCTCACTGCAGATTGCTAGTTACATAACTCCTCGGCTCAACGACCCAATATGGAAACGATGACGGAAACAGTTCCGCTCTGGCACATCTCTAAAAGATCTCTGGCCAACTATCATGGTCACTCATAACATGTCTCGTTGACGATGCCGAACTCTGGCCTACTGGGTGTGCGTAATACGACCGATCTTGGGTCCAAATCTCCTCGTTTAGTATTTCCAGAAGATCTTTTCGGGGTCTCTCCCAAATCTCGTTCCTGCTGAACTGCCCGGAAGTTATTACCCTTTACTAAATCTATTTCTTGTTCTGGAACGGCTGCATACTCATCATGACTCCTTCTGGAAGATATATCCATATTCAACGCCTTTACATGCGTATCACATCTCTGATGTCAACGGAGTGGAACGTCATCTCATCAAAATCTCGTACGAACCTCTTACTCCACTTTTTTCTAATGTCGACTAATTCAGACTCGTCTCTTCGTAGCTGTATGGACTGCGCTACAATGGCTATACTCATACCTAGAATCTCCCAAGTAATGTATCCCATCACATGATATCTGGACGACGTCGAACTTTTCGATCGATTCGTCAAAGTCCCATAATTCCCCTAGAGCTCAACACTTGAACACAGTTTAGTAATATCCAGTACATGCCACAGTACCTATGGACCAGCCGTAGAAGGGTAAACCCAAGCCTCATTAATGGCACCACGGAACTGCCGCAAACCCTAAGGTTCAAAAGTTTTTCCATGGTCATTATGTCGAGTTAGGGTTTCATTCTTCTAGAGGGTTCACAGAATTACTTGCATATTTTTACAAATACCTTAAACTTGGAAAAATGGGTTTCTGACATTCGATCGTTTTCTATCGACTCTCAACGTACCTACGTGAAGTCTCCTCTAGCTAAAATCAATCAATCTGATGACCTCTCATCGGGGTATGCAAATGAACCATATGTCATAGTCATTCATCCATGGGTGACTAGCGATCTTCTATCACATCTCTAAGTACAACTCGTGCTGCAATAGCTTCAATCATCTGGGGCGATATCTTGTCAGTCGCAGCAACAGCTGGCTCATTCGTTCGCACGCTGAACAGTGCCTCAATTCTCAAGAATAGATGCTACATTAACGGTCATCACATTCTAGCCGGCATCTAGCAGTGGCCCAATCCTCTGGTGCTAATCTGCACGCTCGAGAAATTTTTGTAAAAGCAATCCATCAAACGCTCACGGCGCGAAAAACACAATAAAACGACACATCTATGAAATCGTGTGTCACCGGAATTTCGCCCTGGTCATTCCTCGTCCAAGACGAGCACATGCTGACCGCAGCTCTCTCTGCTTATGCAATCATGGTAACAAAACCACCAACCGATATCGATGACGATAGATCAATGAACGAATAGAATACTGTGCAAAGAAATGTACATCCTAAGGCTTCTTAAGCGGAGTAGCGTATCGTAAGTATGCCGCGGAACATACACACGGTACGTCACTCTACTTAAGTCACCTACTCCATCAACCAAGGTCAACCTATGTGACGAAAGTTTGGGTCTAATACCCCCTCGACCAAGTCTAAGTTCCGTAAGGTCAAGCCTAGGTTCCGAATATAAATATACGCTCTAGACTCCGCATAGTCAAACCTAGACTCGAACCAACGTTAAAGCTAGCGCTCTGATACCAACTTTATCACGACCCGAAATAGCATGTGACTGGCACTTGAATCATGTGAAGTCTATACGACCCCACCTAATTCAAGTAAGCCAAAAGCCCAAAAATCTAAACCATTTTAAAGAAGAAGTGAAGGAAAACTTGTTTAAAGCAGGTAGTTTTAATAAAATAAGTGGTATTAAACATTTAAAAGCAACATCATATTTTCCCAAAAATTTCGGCAGGGTCTCCTTTGTAAATACTGGCCCCAAACGAGTACAAACATGCATAATATACATAATGAATAAAGGCATCCCCAAGCGGGAGCTAGCTCTTCGCCAATTGGCGGAAACAACCACACAAGCAATATAATATACAACGCCGAAGGACGAGGATCAAAACTCATAAAGAAAACCATCATTGTCAAGAAAACCAGAGAATGACCATAATAATACAAGCGTACGACTCTAAGGTCGAAAGAATAACAACTGGTTTTCTAAGTCTGAAAAATATACAAGTCTGGTTGATGGAGTTACTAAATACAACAGAATATAAATAAGGTACAACGGTGGTCACGATGCGAGTGAACCCACCTACCAAAGCAATCATCCGGAAAGGAGCAATGTGCCAACAAGCCGCAACGAAACCTGTACGGCAAAACCTGCAAGAAACTGTGGCACAACGGGGGTGAGTTGCAACTCGTGAGTAGAAAACATCATCGAGCAGAAATCGCATGTATGACTCTATCCTAGGTCATACAATAATAATATCCTCAAAATAATATAACTTGAAGCATCTAATAATGGCAAGGGTAAACATCTATACATAAGTGTAATACCAAGTGCTCGTGTCAGTACCTCAGGTAGCAACATGTCACATATATGATGTATGAATGCATGAAAACAGAATACATTTTGAATGAGAAAACTGTTTTCATATCTCAGTGAGATTTCTGTATAAAAACCGAAGTATCATCAATGAAATCAACAGAGAATCCGTATCAAGCATCAACACAAAATATATATCCCAATATCTCAATATCTCGGGCTCCGACAATCCGGACTGGCCCATATCATAAAATATTAATATCTCAATGTCTCAATATCTCGGGCTCCGGCACTCCGGACTGGCCCCGGGCTCCGGCAATCTGGACTAGCCCAATTCATAAATATCTCACGACTACGTCGGTATCCTCCGGATATCTGCCGCTTTACACATAACCGATCGGTAGTGCTCCCCTGCCAAGCTCAACGCCATCATCTGCGACCATCTTTCCCCGATGTATCACACCGGGTCCACCATGCACCCGCAGACAGTTCCTCCTCCTTGAATCTGGTGTATGATACTGCTTAAGAGCCGAGAAAACTCATGGTGGACACATCTCACATCATATCACGAGAAATCAGCAAATTTCTATCTTTAAAAATTGATAATGAGTTTATAAAATCCTTGCGGTTTCTCCAAATCCAGAAATCTCATGAAGATCCAAAATCCCAACTCAAGAGTAAATAAACAGTGAATTACCGGCATAAAACCCCATAATATTGCATGACAATGAAGTAAACATGCACGGGTATCTATGTAAAGAATACAATATCTAAACTAGCACAGTTATGATATATCGGAACTATCAGCTAACAAGCGATATCAATAAAGTAATATTCTCTAAAGTGTACGTGGCATGGCAATTACCGATGATGATGTGTATGAGCCGGCAAGCAAGCGTTCGTGGACATACGCATCATCAGTAATAATGCTGGTGTCCTGACCACATAGGTTCATAATAGCAAAAGAAACTACATGTATAAGCATGCAATGCGATAAGAACAACATGAATATACGGAAAAAGGTGTAATAACCGCAACATATAAGAATATACATTATATATCCGAGTCATACAGTTTTGGCATTTGAAATAGTACGAATCGTGGTTTTAGAAAATAGGGCTATGGTGTTTTTAAGAAAAGGTACGTCTTTTGAAATATCCGTAGTATCCCTCGGCCTGTCTTTTAAATACCCACGATTCGTTAATTTGAAAATAAGTATGACTCGAGCCCACTTTAACATCTACCATATAACTACAGGACTAAACCAAGAGACTGATCGTAAGGGGTAAGAAAATCCAGCTTATTCTGAGTCGATATATCTAGTAGTTGGTGATCCCACCTCAAAAGCGTCACGTACGATAAACTATATAATACGACATCCTCAAATCAAGAGTGTGGATCAATTATCATATTTATACTTCGTACGGTAAAATCCATCGTACGGCATCCCAAAATCGGGGTACGGGTCAACTATCACATATACCTCAATATCCATATGGTATCATCATCATAATATCATGAACTAGGGGTATTGATCTAAAGTCTAGTATATTCCGATACCACCAACATATATCCACGTGTGTATGAAAACACATCGCCCAACGATCCACTCATACCTCATATTATATATCATAACACGACCCAATTCACATCACCGATCTCACGGCATCATGCCTGATCATATCGACTCACCTCCAAGTATCATATACTATCCTCATCATCACCCGTGTATACGTATATGTGTGTGTGTGTATTAACACATTCACACACACACACACACACACACACATACATGTAACCATATACACCAAAAACATATCACATGTGTGCATGTGTGTGTGTGTATCAACCTATACACTAGGGTTTCACGACTATAGAAACTAAACTAAAACGCCTTGGTCATACTACACTAAATCCAAGCCGAAGTCATCTAAAGCATTTCTTACTAAGTATACACATCTCATAAAACACATATGTGTGTGTGTGTTGTAAGTCCACGTTGCCCACCCCGGTGCTTGCGGGGAGGCGGAAATGTTATGAAAAATCGGATTTTTACAACACTAGGCAACATGGACTATGTAAAGGAGGGATCTTTGCTAAACAAAAACTAACTAACAAGCTAAAAGATTTAGCTACTCGGTTAAGAGGTTATACCTAGGTCTTCAAGTCCTTCTCTTCTTGCTCCTTGGAGTGGAAAGAACGGGTTCTCCTTGTCGCCTTCTCTTGCCGAAGAAAAATCCACCCGAGAGCCTCTACCTTTGGCTCCAACCTCAAACTAGAAGTAACTAAGGTGCTTGGTTTGCTAAACCTAGGACCTTAGAAAGAGTAGAGAGTAATTTTGAAGGTTTTATCTCAAGCTCAAATGGTTCTCAACTCATGAGAGGGGAGAGCTAGAGAGAGAGGAAGAGGAGGAGAGAGAATGAGAATAATATAATGAGAAGAATAATCCAACCTCCTCACATATATGTGAATTATGATAAATAAATAATTAGCTAAAGATAATTGTGATGGTTAATCTTGAAATGACCATTATCATTTCACATTAATTACTTTTGCAAGGATCAAAGAGTATCTTTCATATGAAATGATGATGGTCAACTTGTCAACCTGGGTCAACAAATCAAGCAAAGTCAAATGGTCAACAACCATAACCATAACAAAATTATAATTAACTAATATTAATAAATCATATTTCACACATAAACATTAGGGTTAAGAAAATGACAATGGTCATCAACCCTAATGAAAGTCCTCTGCCACTGCCTCAGTCAACTGTGCATACACACCCGTATCCGTGTTCCGAGAAACACGAATACAATGAGATAAAACCAATCCCAAAACATATACTAGGATCTGGCTTAAACTAAAGCTCGCTAGTATAAGCTGTCTGGACACTAAACGTGCACAAGTGCGCGGATGTGAACGAACCCTGTCGCAAAACCAAGCGACCTCTACTCATTTTGCCTAAAGGCGAATAACCATCTGTGTGGGACTCTAAAGACTCGACACTACACTGGCAGTGGGTTCAACCACAGACCGCAAGCGACACTAGCTGTACGTAACTGTCCCCGGGTAGATGCCGATAAGAAGACTGACGAGGTAAACCCATCTGAACTCCTACTGAGCCTGAATGTGACAGTCTCCGTACAGTCCGGTCTGTTCGTCTAAGAGTATCGCATGGCGGGCCTAGGGGGGCGGTAAACGTCAGTCCCCTACTAGCGGTACAAGTCGTGTCAGAGTGTAGCCCAGAACACCCTGAGATAACACTGGAAACCAACCAGTCTATCTCGCTTGCCCTGGCCAGGGACTTTGTGTAATGGCTCTCCTAGACACAGCGCGATATCAACCCCCAATACTGGGAGAAACGAATCCTGTCTAACCGTCACTGCCTCCAAGTGCTTCGGGACTGCACCCAAAAACTACCTGTTTGCATGACTCCTTTGAGCCGTGGTAGGGTAGTAATCAAAGTACAGTGGGAACACACTCGAGGCGAAGTGACAGTGTCAAGTCAACGGATTAAGCTCTACTCATGTCACCTGGGAACTGATAACTAACGATAGGTATAATACCAACTAACAGTTCCCAACGAGTCCTGTCCAATGTACTCGTAACCTAACGAGCACCCGCATACTATCCCAAGTACGACGTACTGACGGCTGTGGGACAGACCATCTCCTAAGCTGGGATGAGAAGCGCATACGCTAGTCTACTCTGGAGTATCGATGCCCTATCTCGATAGTCCTATGACTAGGGACATGCATAAGGATATGCTTATGGATTACCCAGCCCCCACGAGTGTGACTGCCATCACAACGCTGGTAATCAAGCAAAGATCCTAAGGTCTCTACTAATGTGTAAAGGCGATATGCTAAAAGAAACACATGCACACAATAAAGCAGAAACAAACCAAGTAGCATACTACTATTTTGAGCAAGAATGTCAATACAAGGTGAATATCCCAAGTTTCCATTAAGTAATATACAAACTAGTATGATACAGTAATGGCCTCTAGGGCATATACACTAACAATCTCCCACTTGCACTAAGGCCATGTACTGGCGTATCGAAGACCTATCATCTCGATCAGCCGCTCGAACTGGGTCTTGGGTAAGGCCTTCGTGAATGGATCAGCAGTGTTATCTTCCGTAGCGACTCTCCGAACCTCGATCTCCTGGCAACCCACGATCTCCCTGATCAGGTGATACCGCCTCAAGATGTTTCTGGACTTCTGATAGGACCTGGGTTCCTTCGCTAAAGCTATAGCCCAGTTGTTGTCACAATACAGAGGTATTGGATCAACAATGGACGGAACCACCTGAAGTTCTGTCAAGAACTTCCTTATCCAGACGGCTTCTTTTACGGCATCTGCAACAGCGATATATTCCGCTTCCATCGTCGAGTCAGCAACGGTTTCCTGTTTGGAACTCTTCCAACACACCGCCCCTCCATTGAGGGTAAAGACATAACCCGTTATGGACTTGGAATCATCCTTGTCACTCTGGAAGCTGGAGTCAGCAAAGGCCTCGATCTGGAGGTCTTTTCCGCCATACACCAAGAACATCTCCTTAGTCCTTCTTAGGTACTTGAGAATGTTCTTTACCGCTATCTAGTGTTTCTCCCCAGGGTTTGACTGATACCGGCTTACCACACTCAGTGCATGAGCTACATCTGGTCTGGTACACAACATCGCATACATTATAGAGCCTACCGCAGAAGCGTAGGGTATAATCGACATGCGATCCCTTTCCAAATCAGTCTTGGGAGACATCTCTTTGGAGAGGGTGATCCCGTGACAAGCCGGTAGATTACCGCGCTTGGAATCTTCCATACTGAATCTTTTCAGTATGGTGTCGATATACCTGGACTGTGAAAGTCCTAATATCCTCTTGGATCTGTCACGATAAATCCCGATCCCCGGAATGTAAGAGGCATCACCCAGGTTTTTCATGGAGAACCTGTGTGACAAGAACCCCTTGACAGATTGTAGCATAGGAATGTCATTTCCTATTAAGAGAATGTCATCCACGTATAAAACGAGGAATACTACAGTTCTCGCTACAAATCTACTATAGATGCATGGTTCATCTGGATTTTTGATAAAGCCAAATTCCTTGACCGTCTCATCAAAACAGATGTTCCAACTCCGCGATGCCTGCTTTAGTCCATAAATGGAATTAAGCAACTTGCACACCATTCCGCTGCTCCCACTCTGAATGAAACCCTCTGGCTAGTCCATATAGACACACTCCTCTAAATTTCCATTCAGAAAAGCGGTCTTTACGTCCATCTGCCAAATCTCATAATCGTGGAAGGCAGCAATTGCAAGAAGGATCCGAATGGATTTCAGCATAGCCACTGGAGAAAAGGTTTCGTCATAGTCCAAACCAGGTCTTTGACGAAAACCCTTTGCAACAAGTCTAGCTTTATAGGTCTCAACCTGTCCATCTAAACCAATCTTCCTTTTGGAGATCCACTTGCATCCTACGGGTTTTACCCCATCTGGAGCAACGTCCAACGTCTATACTTTGTTGGTGTACATGGACTCCATTTCGGTCCGCATTGCATCCAGCCATTTTACCAAGTCAACGCTCTGAATGGCCTGCTGGAAGCTAGTCGGCTCATCACTATCAATGATGCAATCCTCTCTATCCCCATCAATGAGAAAACCGTAGTATCACTCGGGCGGATGAGACTGCCTACTACTTCTGCGGAGCGGCGTAGGAATGTCCTGATCTTTCGAACCCTCTGGTTCTACTAAGCTTTCAGTAATAGTTTGTAGTTCTGGAATTTCTTCCAGTTCTATTGCGCTCCTACTTATCTGTTTTTCCAAAAACTTAGTTTCCAAGAAGTGGGCATGACGAGAAACAAAAACCTTTTGTTCCTCTTCGCAATAGAAGAAATATCCCTTGGAGTTCTTTGGATATCCCAGAAACTTGCACTGTACTGAGCGTGCCTCAAGTTTGTCCGCATGCTGCTTTTTGACAAAATCTGGACATCCCCATGTCTTAATATGATTAAGATAGGGTCTCTTCCCACACCACATCTGATATGGTGTAGTAGGCACAGTCTTAGTTGGAACTCGGTTCTAAAGGTATGCAGCAGATTCTAGTGCATATCCCCAGAATGATCGGGTAACTCAGCGTTACTCATCATGGACCGTACCATATCCAATAGGGTTCGGTTCCGTCTCTCCGATACACCGTTATTTTGCGGAGTGTATGGAGGAGTAAGCTAAGAGAGAATTCCATTCTCTTTTAAGTAATCCTGGAACTCGGCACTCAAGTATTCACCACCTCGATCAGATCTCAGTGTCTTGATACTTTTGCCTATTTGTTTTTCCACTTCATTCTTATATTCCTGGAATTTTCCAAAAGCTTCGGATTTATGTTTCATTAAGAAGACATATCCGTACCTTGAAAAGTCATCCGTAAAAGTAATGAAGTAAGAATAACCGCTTCGTGCATGCGTAGACATTGAACCGCACACGTCGCTGTGTACGATTCCCAAGAGCTCGCTCGCTCTTACTCCGTGTCCAGTGAACGGAGTCTTTGTCATCTTTCCTTTGAGACAGGATTGACAAGTTGCATATGATTGATATTCGAACGGATCCAAATATCCTTTTGTATGTAACTTCGTCAACCTTCTCTCATTGATGTGACCCAGTCTACAATGCCATAAGAAAGTCTGATTTGTTTCCGGAGACTTTCTTTTGTGTGTATTCTGGACATTGAAAATCTGTGGTTGGTTTAATACGTATATACCATTGCTCAATGTACCTGACCCAATCAGAACTTGATTAAGGTGAATGTTTACAACATTGCTTACAAACGCAAATTCATAACCTTCTTTAGAAATTAAAGATACAGAAATGATATTACAAGTTGCATTGGGTACAAAAAAGCAATTACGTAAAACCAAAACATGTCCATCTGACATTCCCAGGTGATAGTCCCCCACGGCCTCAGCATCCATGCTAGCTCCGTTTGCAACTCTGAGGGTCATATCACCTGCCTTCAAAAACCTACGCTTTCTCAATCCCTGCAAAGAATTACAGATATGAGATCCTGACCCGGTATCCAATACCCAGGAAGTAGAGTTTATTGATAGACAGTTTTCAATAACATACACACCTGAAGCTGAAGCCGCAACTTGCTTCAGATCCTGTGTTCTGGCCTTCCAAGCCCTGCAATCTTTCTTCCAGTGTCCACTCTTGTGACAGTAAAAGCATTCTTCCTTCCCCACAAGCTTTCCCGCTACCTTTGTTGCTTTTGCCTTTCCCTTCGTATCTACCTTACTAACACCGCCCCTTAGTTTGGCGGGGGTTTTCTTCTTCTTTCCCTTGGCTTTCGCCTTGGACCTAGAAGAGGAAGATCCTCCTACAAACAAAGCAGATGTTTCCCTACCTTTCTGTAGGGTGCCCTCTGCACTCCTCAGCATGTTGAGGAGCTCTGAAAGTTCAACCTCTTTTTCTTGCAAGTTGAAGTTCAGGATAAACTGGGCGTAAGTGGAAGGAAGGGACTTGTTCCCCTCCGAAGGACGGCGCGACTGGACGTCTTGCCTGAAATTCGGGGCAGATGCTAATTGGTGCTATCCGTCCACCTCTCCGAAGATGCCAAGTTGATTTATGGCACCATGCATCGAAGGTTTGAACGGATGCGTCCGATGTAGCAGACTTCGTCAGATTCCCCCTCGCTTGAGGGGTTTTTGATTGTGGGGATGCTCTTCCCTGCAGGCGCAAGCCCCTGCAGTTAATTACGCTACCGCATTGCGGTAACAACTTTCTCCTTCTCCAGATGGTCACTTCGTGTCGTGTGTGTTTGTTTTGTGTTTTGTTGCCCGTGGATTGTATACGGAGACTGAGTTATGTCGTCGCCCGTAGGGCGTGGACTAGTCCAAATCCGTATTATCTTAGATTTGGGTTTGGGGGTTTAGGTTTAAGGATACGTTAACCTCATTTGAGCCTAAGATCGACTTAAACGTTTGTTAAGGATACGTTAGTCTAGTTTTTAGACTAAGATCAACTTAACGGGATCGTTTAGATCCAGCAAGAGAGCAATGAAAGGGGGGCTCTGTTGTTTAGTTTAGTGACGTTGCGGTCGGTAGGTAGTTTAAGGACATTGCGGTCCAGGTTAAGGACGTCATAGTCCATGGGTTTAAGGACCCCACAGTCCGTTGTTAGTTTTAAGACATCTCGGTCAAGGTTAAGGACGTCATAGTCCATGGGTTTAAGGACCCCACAGTCCGTTGTTAGTTTTAAGACATCTCGGTCAAGGTTAAGGACCTCATAGTCCATGGGTTTAAGGACCCCACAGTACGTTGTTAGTTTTAAGACATCTTGGTTAAGGTTAAGGACCTCATAGTCCATGAGTTTAAGGACCCCACAGTCCGTGTCAATGTGTGGTCATTGGGACCCGTCACCTCTTTGAAAACGTTGAGGACTTACAACGCCAAGTATCAAAGGAGTGAAGAGATGTACCCTTGAACCGGGGTGGATTAAATAGTCGTTGGCCCAATTTGGGATCAAGAACAATTAATTATGTTATGAGCCTATTAGCCCAGTTAAGTCTGAATTGAGGACTTATGGCCATCTTGGGCTAAGTCCAATCATGTTTGGAATATTGGCTTCTTGTTGGTCCATTGAAGAAGAAGCTTTGCCTCTGGCCATTAATTCAACAGTGTTGAACACTGGGATCAAGTTAGTGTTTTAACACTAAAAGACAGTTGGTGTTAGACGTCAGCAACAGGGGGTTCAAATTAGTGTTAAACACTAGAGCAAATCAGTGTCAAACACTAGCAGCAGAGGCTTCAAATTAGTGTTGAACACTAAGAAATTCAGTGTTAAACACTGCAAATAAAGTTCTTTGATTAGTGTTGAACACTAAGACCAGACAGTGTTTTAACACTGGATCAAGGGGTTCCAATTTAGTGTTAAACCCTAAGGCAAGAAGGGTCACGTGGTAGCACGTGAGGGCGCCCTCCCTTCATTTGTTCTGCTGAGAATATCACATCTTTTGGAGCATCACGTGCCATCACGTGACGGGCATTTAAATGCTTGTATGTCGAAGCCTCTGCCAAGGGTCACGTGGGTCACGTGAGGCACTGCCTCAAAGGGCCTTCTCTGTAGATCTTTTCGGGGGTCACGTGGTGACACGTGACCCTACCTCTATGTATGTTTTTTAGAAGATCTGTTAATCCCTTTCAAGAATTAAATCCCTCGTAGGGTTGAACCCTAGCAATAATTTTAGAGGAATTAAATTCCTATTTCCTTTTAAAGATTTATATTCTGGGATAGAGTTGAACTTTGAATTTTCTATAGGAATTAAATTCCTCATATATGTGAAGAACTGAATTCCATCATAGGGTTAAACCCTAATAAAAGCTTTAAGGAATTAAATTCCCACTCTCTTTTAAAGAATTATTCTGAGAAATGAGATTCTGTCATAGGGTGAAGCCCTAATTTCTTCTTTCTTGAGGGAATTAAATTCCTGTTATTTTAACAGAACTAAGTTCTTAACTAAGGTTAAACCCTGATTCTGTTCATTCTGAAGGAATTAAATTCCCATAACATAGGGTCAAACCCTAATTTTATTTTAAAGGAATTAAATTCCTATAGTTCTGTGAGAATTAAATTCTCAAGCTTCCATTCCCTCTCTATGCTTTGGATCTGTATGGCAGGATCTCAACCCATTGAGAATTAAATTCTCAACTCAATGGGAGATGTGCACTTTACAGATCCTCCACCAAAGAGAGAACTGTGTTCTTCTGTTTTATATCAGAGTTAAACTCTGTTGAGAATTAAATTCTCTTTTCCTTTCAAAAAGCCTTCCCTTTCTTACCTAGGGTTTTCTTTTGCAGAAGATCCGAATTCCTCCAAAGTATCAAGGCTCTCCTCCTTTTTTTATGTATCGATTCCTTTCTGCATATATATATCCCTTTCTGTGTTTCTCTTGGCTCCTATTTATAGGAGAAGCAGCCCAATCAATTAGTTTTGGTGAATCTTTCATTGAGAGATTTAATTTGTATTCACCATTCATTTTGGACCTTTGGATTATTATGTGAATTTTAATCACCATTGGATTTTAAATCCAGAGATTCTCCTTTGTTATTTCGATTAGATTTTAAGGGAAAATCTTTCCAAGTTCAGGCTTTTTCCACAAATAGATGATATTTAATCACCTTTAAATCTTTAATTCAATTGGTTCCTTTGGAAAGATTTGAGAGGTCTTTTCTCAGAATTTAATTCTGTTAACAGATAGGCTTTGAAACCTGGTCACGTGTGGCCACGTGACCCTTGGTCACGTGTGGGCACGTGACCCCCTTGGAACGAGACCTCTTCTTCCTTTTTGCGCTCTGCCTTCTGGCTGCCGCTTAGCCGTCACGTGCCACCACGTGACCCCTGGTCACGTGTGCGCACGTGACCCTCGTCTGGCGCCTTTTTCTTGATTTAATCAGGGAATTGAGTCTGTTGCTTTTGAGTGTCACGTGACCCTGGTCACGTGGGAGCACGTGACCCTGGTCACGTGGGAGCACGTGACCCTTTCTGAAGCCCTTTTCTTTGATGTAGTTGGGAAGCTGAATCTGCCTTGCCGATGCTTTTAGGTGTCACGTGCCAACACGTGACTGCTGGTCACGTGTGAGCACGTGACCCTTTTCTGAAGCCTCTTCCGTAGGTTTTCCTGATTTTAAATCAGGAAACAAATGCCCCCACAGCGTTGTTCTCACGTGTCTGCACGTGAGTGCAACGCTATCACCTTTTGTGACCGTTGGATTCCTCTAGGGATTTGGGGAGATGAAACGTTTCTATCACCTCCTATAAATATTGGGGTCATTTCAGAGACGCCTCCATTTTGTTCATCTTCTTCCTTGCAAACTTTCTCTGAGAATTTAATTCTCTTCTTCCAGAGCTTAGTTCTCTGCCTTGAAAATCTTCCAGGGTTTAACTCTGTTCGAAGAGACTTTTCTCTTCAGGTAATGTCCTTGAACAAACGATGAACTTTCACATTCCTCTGGATTTTAAATCCAAAACAGGGGTTTTTCCCTTAAGTTTTTTCGACAGGAGTATCGAATAGAACTTTCAACGGTAGATCCTTTTAGGGTTCATATGATCTTTAGGGAGATAATAGTGACGGTTAAAACCTATGGAATTTAATTCTATCCAAAAGAGTTTCTGGGAATTTAATTCCCTTTTTCTTGATAAGGAATTTAATTCCTACGAAGAACTCAATTTCTTCACATGGAGGCTTCTTGGGGTCTCTTGACCCGAGGTTATCCTTCTGCAATTAATGAAACAGGAGCTTTGTAATGATGTCTTCCGTGGGAATTTAATTCCTTTGATCCTGTTGGATCTGTTGTAGAGCCCGAGACAGATTTGTCCTCTAGGGGGAATGTGTAGGGTTACTTGAATCTCATTCTTTATTTAATGAGGATATTCCTTCTGTTTTATTATAACTGCTTGGTCTCATTATTAATGAGCCGTCATCTTGATTCTGTGGGGCCCATGTGTTTTGTAGCCAATGGTCTCAGAAAAATCTACTGTTGCTTTCTTTAACTAGTCTTCATGTTCATGCATGGATATATATCGCTTACTTTGCTTTTAACGGTCTTCTTTTATTGGATTTCAGGTGCGATGGCTTCTGTTCCATGCTTTCCCTATTCTCGCTCGGAGGCTGCTTTTCCTCAGTCACCATCTGATGAGGAAGCGATGGCGATGATCCGGGCCCATGACCCGAATTGCACCAACCTACTTCGATGGGGATCTTGGTATAGTCATATTATTCAGGGTCGCCGGAGTTTCCTTTGCGCGGTACCGACAGAGCCCACTTTCCCATTCTTACCGATGGACCCTCCGAGAACGGTTTTTGCTGTGGAAATGCCCAACTGGACTCCAACGGGGAGGCTCGAGCCTTCGACGACCGGTATTCCGAACCATCCAATCTCGACCATAGATATCTTGGGGCGGTGTATTTGCCAAGGTGAGGCCCACCCGTGGGGGCAAATTTATAAGATAGGGCTCACTCCTCGACACCCTACGGGCTACCTTCTCTGGGCTCGCTACATCCTTTCTACCCATCGTGCGCGGCTGCAGAAAGTCGGGCTTTATCAGGCAATATACGCGTCACTCTTCCATTATAAGTCCCCGCATGTCTGGTGGGTCAAGGCGTTTTTGAACCAATGGAATCTTCCCACCAACACTTTCATTCTAGGAGATCGCAAGGTCTCGATCTCTTTGGCAGAATTTTATGACATTTCGGGGTTGCCAATCAGGGGTAGTCTGTATGAGGAGTTGCTGCCTTCTGACGAGTACATTTTTGAACCCGAGCCCGCCCCAATTGACGGCATGTCTGCTGAGAATGCCGTTCGCCACAAGCGTCCTAGTTTAATCAAGGCGCTAGGTATCTTCGACCGATTATTTACCAAATCCGAAGAGCAGGGTGTTACTTTAAAGAGCTTCATTGCTTGTTTCCTTCGCGAGGACGTCTTGTCGAAGACAGCCCCGAAGTTCGCCGACATTAAAGACCCCTTTGGGTTTGGTCCGAAGAAGCTGCCGACTACTGAATCGGATCTACCTCAATACTATATCCCCATCATGTCGCCGATGTCTTTTGAGTCCATTGCAGCACCCGGTATGGATGAAGAGACGTTCTTCGTGGGGTTTGTTAGCGTCTGGCTCAGTTGGTTCGTTATCCCCATGCATCGCAGCTTCATGAGAGCCTCGGTCATCTACCCGGCTCATCGTATTGCTGAGGGGACGCGGTTGGCAATCGGCATCCCGGCCTTGGCGCACCTTTATCATGGGTTGGGCACCACAGCTAATACCTCTACACCCGGCGTGGATGTAGTAAACTTTTCGCTTCATTATTTCACATTCTGGGTCGAAATGCATGTGCTGGGGGCTTTCGCTATGCATCAGAGGCCCACGTTTTACGACGCCTATCCCTTCCCGCGACTTATGCGATTGGTGGGTGCTGTTGCCCCTGACCTGACTCAATTCGGGGCTATTCGGGTGCTGATTTCTCCTCATGCTGCCGATGGCGGGCTGGTTTTTAATGACCGGGTCTTGTCTAGTCCCTCAGGTCCAGTTCAACAACTCTGGGACCAGTCGAAAGACAACGCACCTTCTTTGAAGCCCCGGGAGGCTGCGCACTTGTATACAATTAGACCGGGCGCCAGGACAGTGTAGCTCTTTTCATGCGGTACAATCCGCATCGATTCGCCCGACAACTTAGATACGACCAGGGTGTTCCTTTCGAGGCTTTTCTAGTCGCCCCAATCCCTTCACTCGATGCCGTTCGCGATGCTGCTCATCATTTCATGAGGCTAAACACCGGCTCCCGCTTCATGGTCCCTGAAGCCGAGTACACGCCCCGGTGCGTGGGTGCGTTTACGGGTTGGTATCTTCATCGGATCAAACCAATTATTCTTGAAGAAAGAAGGGTGCTTCTTGGTCATGATGCCCCTCCTCGGGTTCCGGGGGCTAAGCTGCGACCGAGGGTTCCGGTCCGCTTCCCTCTGAGGGAGATTGGCACCGCGCTCATTCCGGGGGAGTCAGGGGTAGACCTTACTCCGACAGCTGGTATGCCTCTGGGTTCCCGATCACGGGGTAGACGGGCCCAAGTAGTAACACCACCGCCGGTGTCAGTACCGCCCCCCGTAGCGTAGACAATGGCGGTGTCATCCTCGGTTGTGGCACCGAGCGAGAGTAATAGGGATGAGGGTGTCGAGGGCGATGTGGGTCGGCGCCGCCCTAAGGCTTCGCGGGGAAGGAAGCGGTCATCCTCGGCGACCGGCTCTGGGTCTAAGCGGCGGAGGAAAGCGGCCACCAATCTGCTCGATTCTTTGGCTGAGTCTGAGCCTATCCTTGAAGACGAATCATTGGCCTTGCAAGAGTCAGACGCTGGACTTCTCTTCCCGAGTTCGGCCGATGAGGAGGCCGCACAGTTGGCTGAGGCCATACGGCGTTCCAAGGACGTGTCTCATAACGCCAAGGTTCCGAAGAAGTCCTATCCCGCTGTAATTTTTTACGAAGACCCTTCGTGGATTCGGCGACGATTTATCGGTCCTTTGGAGGAATAGGGGGAAAGGGCTCTGAAGCAGGCCGCTTCAGAAGACGCAGCGGACGCACTTTCTTTATGGACCGGCGGCCATGAGTCTACCCTTGAACCCCGGTGAGCCCACCTCCTTGAGAAGGAGCAGCGGCTTGAAGAAGCCATATTGAGGGCTTCTTTGCGTATTGTGGTTCTTTTATAGCTCTTCCGATTATTTATGCCCGTGCATATGTATCCTTATTCTTATTTGAATCGTGCAGAATCTTCAAAGCTGGGAGAGCTCCCTACAGGCCCATTAAAGCTAAAGCCTGCCGAAATCCTCGATGAAGCCTTGCTTGATGTAGAGGGGGCTGATGAGGCTGCTCCTCTCATGGTAGAGCCTCCAGCTGCGGTTCTTGATCAGGGAGCGCTTGCCCCTTTGGGGGAGGCTTCTTTGGAGGTCGCCGCCCCAATGACTCTTACTGAGGGTGGCCCAAAGGCTGGAAGAGAGGTAGTCGGGACTACTCTTCCTTTGTTGGAGCCTGAGGTCACGGCGGAGGCCGTTGAAGCTGTTATCCCCCCGGCTCAGAATGGGAGGAGTGTTGAAGGTAACCTTCTGAATTTTAAATTAGCAGCCTTTCCGTTGTCTGAACTCTTTTATTTTCTCAGAATTACGTGAGCTGGCGGCCTCTATTGTCGATCTGTCTCCCCGGCAGTCCTTTCAGCGTTTGCTGGAGATGGCAGCTCCACAAGCGATATCCCCCCAACGCATTGTTCTCTCATCCGGGCAAGGTTGGTGTCATCCATCACTTCTCATAGCATCATCGTTATTTTGCGTATTGACATTGATGTTTCCTACAGTTTTGGAGGCCGATGATGAGGTCGAGGTTCTCGAAGGGCCAGAGGAGCCTTCAGCTCCTACTTGCACGACTGTTGGTAAGCGACCTTTCATCATACTCTCATTCATTCTTTGCTTAAGAATTTTACTAACATCTTCCAAATTTGAACAGCTTTGCCAGTCTCCACGGCGTTGGAGTCGCGCATCGTGATGCCGCCCGGCCCTTATGCCTTACGGGCTTCAGAACGCTTGGCCCAATTAAGCCTTGTCTCTTTATCATCTTTGATTGAGGAGCTCCGTGCTGGCAGCGCGACCACCGCTGAAGCGTTTGTCGCCGAAGCTAACGGTTCTCTTCCTTTTCTCGCCACCTACCATAGCGAAGAAGTGGTGCGAGTCTGGGTGGAGTTCTGTCGGCAGGTGGAGGCTCGCTTGCACGCCCTTGAATGTTCTCGCCTTTCCTCGGAAGCCGTGGCTGCAAAAGCGGAGTTGCGGGGTCTGATAGCACGATGCGCGGCCAACATGACATCATGCGAGAAGAGGCTTGGCCGAAAATTCTCGGAGAGGGAGCTAGCTTCCAAGGCGCTGAGCGAGCTTCGCGCCACTCTTACCGCCAAGGCCAACAAAGCGTATGAACTCTGGCGGGTGCTTCAGGAGTCCATCAAAGAGGTGGTGGCTCTCGACAAAGCTGCCGCGTTCACTCGTGAAAGGGTCGAGGCTCATAAAGCCACCGAGAAAGAGCTCGAAGCTCAGCTTGCTTCGTATCAGGCTCAGCAAGCTCAGGCGGAGGCTCGTCTTCTGGAGATCTTGCGTCATGAAGCCGTGGCTCAGCAACAAAACGATGAGTTGGTAAAATTACTACACCGCCCGCCGGCTTGAGGACTTGTATCTTTTCCCCTTTTTTTGTACATACTCATGAATGAGAGTATCTTCTTTTTGTTTTTTTGTATCAATTTTGGTTTATGAATAAAAGATACATTTTTCTTCTCGACGGCGTGCCTCTTTTCATTGAATGTATTCTGCGGAAAATTCATCTTGGCCTACTTGCAGGGCAGCGATGGCTTAGGATTCAGGGTTAACATCTGCTTCCTAAGACTTTTGCATTTTATGAGCCACGAGGGTCTCATAAAGAGTTTTTTCTCCCCGTGGGTCGAGAGGATCCAATAGGTGTAAGTCCTTCTTAAGAATCGTGAGGATTCTTAAGCGGGTTTTCCCTTGAGAGTCGTAAGGATCTCATAAGAGAGTTTTCTTCCTTACAGGTCGTGAGGGCCTGCAAGTGCTGGATGTGGTCTCCCTTGTCCGTGTTTCACGGAGTCAGGGGTTTCTCAAGGCATCGTAGTTTAAAGACGTCACGGTCAAGGTTAAGGACCTCATAGTCCATGGATTTAAGGACTCCACAGTCCGATGTTAGTTTTAAGACATCACGGTCAAGGTTAAGGACCTCATAGTCCGTGGATTTAGGGACTCCACAGTCCGATGTTAGTTTTAAGACATCACGGTCAAGGTTAAGGACCTCATAGTCCATGGGTTTAAGGACCCCACAGTCCGTTGTTAGTTTTAAGACATCACGGTCAAGGTTAAGGACCTCATAGTCCGTGGATTTAGGGACTCCACAGTCCGATGTTAGTTTTAATACATCACGGTCAAGGTTAAGGACCTCATAGTCCATGGGTTTAAGGACCCCACAGTCCGTTGTTAGTTTTAAGACATCACGGTCAAAGGTAAGGACCTCATAGTCCATGGGTTTAAGGACCCCACAGTCCGTTGTCAGTTTTAAGACATCACGGTCAAGGTTAAGGACCTCATAGTCCGTGGATTTAGGGACTCCACAGTCCGATGTTTGGTTGCAGGGACCCGTCACCTCTTTGAAGACGTTGAGGAATTACAATGTCAGGCATCAAAGGAGTGAAGAGATGTACCCTTAAACCAAAGTAGAATCAGTACAGAATCAGGGTGGTTTTAAGACATTACGGTCGAGGTTAAGGACATCATAGTCCATGGATTTTAAGGACTCCACGGTCCGGTATTTGCTCTGGATGCTTCACACGGGTTCACTGCCGTGCTTGGCGAGGACCAGGCTCCGCTCGGGGCGTTTTCTGCGGGGTCAAAGAGTGACGTTATCCGCGTTCCACGTAACCAGGAATTTTGCACTAAATGCTTCACACGGGTTCACTGCCGTGTTCGGCGAGGACTAAGCTCCACTCTGGATGCTTCACACTGGTTCACTGCCGTGCTTTGCGAGGACCAGGATCCGCTCTGAACGTTTTCCACGGGGTCAAAGAGTGACGTTATCCGCGTTCCACGTAACCAGGAATTTTTCACTAGATGCTTCACACGGGTTCACTGCCGTGTTCGGCGAGGACTAGGCTCCGCTCTGGATGCTTCACACGGGTTCACTGCCGTGCTCCGCGAGGACCAGGATCCGCTCTGGACGTTTTCCACGGGGTCAAAGAGTGACGTTATCCGTGTTCCACGTAACCAGGAATTTTGCACTAGATGCTTCACACGGGTTCACTGCCGTGTTCGGCGAGGACTAGGCTCCGCTCTGGATGCTTCATACGGGTTCACTGCCGTGCTCCGCGAGGACCAGGATCCGCTCTGGACGTTTTCCACGGGGTCAAAGAGTGACGTTATCCGCGTTCCACGTAACCAGGAATTTTGCACTAGATGCTTCACACGGGTTCACTGCCGTGTTCGACGAGGACTAGGCTCCGCTCTGGATGCTTCACACGGGTTCACTGCCGTGCTCCGCGAGGACCAGGATCCGCTCTGGACGTTTTCCACGGGGTCAAAGAGTGACGTTATCCGCGTTCCACGTAACCAGGAATTTTGCACTAGATGCTTCACACGGGTTCACTGCCGTGTTCGGTGAGGACTAGGCTCCGCTCTGGATGCTTCACACGGGTTCACTGCCGTGCTCCGCGAGGACCAGGATCCGCTCTGGACGTTTTCCACGGAGTCAAAGAGTGACGTTATCCGCGTTCCACGTAACCAGGAATTTTGCACTAGATGCTTCATACGGGTTCACTGCCGTGTTCGGCGAGGACTAGGCTCCGCTCTGGATGCTTCACACGGGGTCAAAGAGTGACGTTATCCGCGTTCCACGTAACCAGGAATTTTGCTGATTGTATCCGCATTTCACGGGATGGAGGTTTGACTGTTGGCGATATGTATACCACCGAGCCATGGAACTGGGAGTTGCCGCTGTTCCGCTTAGCTTAGAGTTGTGTCCGTTGTTACGAGACGAGTGTTGAAACGATCTCCAGGTCTCCTTTGGCCCGTCGAGACTTGGCTTCCTTTTCTGATGAAACCTGGGGGAGAAGTATGATCCCTTTTTTGTTTACGCCTTTGGATTGTGTACAGGGTGTGATGGAACATCACCTGTAGGGCATAAATTGAAACCCCTTTTTTTTATATTTTATTTCTTTTTCCGCGATGCTCTATCATTTCAGCTTTTATATCGCGGAGGTCACGATTGCCCTATCATTTCGGCGATTTTTCGCGGTGCCCAATCATTTCGGCTATTTATTTCATTTTCACTCGCTGTTTTTTATTGCGAATTGCCCCATCATTTCGGCTATTTTTCATGCATACTCTTTTACTTGCTGGTTTTTATTGCAAGTTACCCCATCATCTCGGCTATTTCGTATGCATGTGTGGCTTGCTAGCTTTTTCGCCGCAAGCTTGGATTTTAGACACCGATTTTGGCATCAGCACCGCTGCAACTGGGATGTTGCCAGGAGTGAATCATCATTTGCCTCTGTCGATGTCGAACAAAGGTGGCTTAGTAAACAGGGTTAAGGGTCCTGTCGACCAAGGCTTTTGACTTCATGAGCCGTAAGGGTCTCACAAAGGTATTTCTCCCTACAAGTCGTGAGGATCTTGCAGGTGTATTTTCTCCTTAGGGATCGTGAGGATTCCTAAGTGTATGTTCCTCTGTAAGTCGTAAGGATCCTACAAGAGAGTTTTCTCCTTATAAGTCGAGAGGAATTATAAGGGTTGTTCACCATATGGACATGTCCCTAGCCACGGGTGTGACTTTGCTGGGGAAATGTTTATTCGCGCCTGTGGATTGTATACAAGGGTCAGTATTGAGCCGCTTGTAGGGCAGTATCGAAGGTTGTGGGGGATCTGCTTAAGAACAGGTTTAGGTTTCTGTAACTTAAGACTTTCAAATCTCATGAGCCGTGAGGGTCCCATAAGAGAATTCTCCTTACGAGTCATGAGGATCTCGTAAGTGTATTTTCTCCTTAGGAATCGTGGGGATCCCTAAGTGTGCTGCTCCTTTGTAAGTCGTAAGGATCTCACGCGGGTGGTTTCTCCTTACAAGGTCGAGAGGACCCTATAAGTGTCTTTTGACGAGGTTGCGCCTTTTCGGGTTTTCACAAACTCTCGCCGGTAGTCCTGCTGTTTTTACTCACGGAGCCCTTTCGGGTTTTCATCCGTGCCCATTTTGCTTATGGACATACCGTTTTTTTTCTTTTTTTTTATTCTTTTCATTTTCTTTTTCTCCTTCTTTTTTTTTTACGAGGTCGCGCCCTTTCGGGTTTTCACGAACGCTTGTCGGTAGCCCTGCTGTTTTTACTCACGGAGCCCTTTCGGGTTTTCATCCGTGCCCTTTTTGCTTATGGACATACCGTTTTTATTTATTATATTTTTTCTTATTTATTTTTTTTACCTCGTCAGCCTAAGGATGCTGCGGTATTAGTTTAAGGACGTTTCGGTCCGCTATTAGTTTAAGGACATTTCGGTCCGTCGTTAGTTTAAGGACGTTTCGGTCCGTCGTTAGTTTAAGGACGTTTCGGTCCGTCGTTAGTTTTAAGGACGTTTCGGTCCGTTCAGGGGAAGGCCGGCTACTGCTTATAAAGTCTGAGTTTAGGAAGACAGCGAGCGGACATAGTCGTCGTCATCTATCATTGACCTAGGCTGTGGCTCATTAAGCGTAGTATTTCTTTAGGAAGCAACCGTTTATTGGCCTGAAAGGCCTTTCACCATGCATGTCCATGAGTAGATATGCTCCACCCTGGTAGACCTTGTCCATGATGTACGGGCCTTCATAGTTTGTTTCGAATTTTCCCCACTTGGCGTGATTGGGGATCATAGGTCTTTTGACCACTAGTACGAGTTCGCCTTGGCGGAACGTCCTCGGCCTGGTCAATCTTTCGTACGAGCGCGTCATCTTTGCTTTGTAGGCCTCTAGATTTTGTTACGCTATGAGTCGGGTTTCATCGAGGGCATCAAGCTCCTCAAGCCGAAGGTGAGCATTTTCTTCGTCCGTCAGCTCGTAGTGGACTGCCACTCGTAGAGAGGGTAACTCTATCTCGAGGGGGAGCACTTCTTCCGTCCCAAATACCAACGGGTACGGCGTTGTGTTCGTGGCCGTCTTGAACGTAGTTCGATAGGCCCAAAGGGCCTCTTGCAGCCTCTCGTGCTAGTCTTTCTTATTTCGGGACACCGTCTTTTTTATGATCTTTGTCAACGTCTTATTGAAGGCCTCGGCCAGACCGTTAGCTCGTGGATTGTAAACTGAAGAATATCTCCAGTCTATATTGTGCTGCTGCGCGAAGCGGCTAATCTTATGGCTTCTGTAGGCCGGCCCGTTATCGGAGATAATCCGCCGTGGAGTTCCAAACCGATAGATGACGTGCGTCTTGAAGAAGTAGAGGATATTCTCTGTCTTTACTTCCCTCAGCGGTACTGCTTCTGCCCATTTGGAGAAATAATCAGTTGTCGCCAGGATGAAACGATGTCCCCGGGACGATGCTGGTTCGATGGGGCCGACTATGTCAGTCCCCCACATTTCGAATGGCCAGCTAGCCACCGTCGGATGTAGTGGATTCGGATGCTGGTGGATGAAATCCCCGTGGATTTGGCACGAGTGGCATTGCTTCGCATACACGAGGCAGTCCTGGATCATCGTGGGCCAGTAGTAACCCATCCGTTTAACTTTTAACTTCATCTTCGGGCCTGCTTGATGAGAACCACAGATTCCGTCATGAACCTCTTGAACGACTGTTTCTACTTCGTCAGGTCCTAAACATCTCAGCCACAGAGAATCAAACGACCTCTTATACAGAGTATTATTGACGAAAGCGAAAGATAGAGCTCGTTTCATGAGCTGATGTCTTGAGGACGCTTCTTCGGGCATTCGGTGGGACTTAAAGTAGTCTATGAAGACTTCCCTCCAATCCTCAAGCCTTTCTTGTTCTTTTACTTGTAAGGTCATCTGCTCAGTCGCTCCCTTCTCTTCGGGTGATTCCAGAGATATCTCCGTTGGGGCAAGCACCCGACGGCTTTGTACCATGATTCTTACAGCATCGAGGTTTTCGTCAGCCAGCTCTTTAGCAAGTTTGGCCAACGCGTCTGCTTTGCTGTTTTCCGCGTGCGGTATGTTCTCCAAAGTATAGGAGGGAATTTGAACAGTTGTTGCACCTTTTCGCCATATTTCACCAATTCTGGTTTGCATGTCTGGTAGTCGCCGTTTACTTGACTAACGACCAGTTGGGAGTCCCTATAATGAGGAGATTCTCATTTCTCATGTCGATGGCGATCTCGAGGCCCACTATCAGAGCTTCGTATTCGGCTTCATTGTTTGTCCTCGGCTCTATTAAGGAGAAAGCGAAGCGCATTATTCCTCCTTGTGGAGTTACGAAGATGAGGCCCACCCCCGATTTGATCATTGGGATACCTTGTTTGTGCTTCTTTACGGAGGACGCTCCATCGAAATAGAGTTCCCATCGGGTACCACCGCTGTCGATCGTGTCAAACGCATGTTCGTCTGGCAAATCGCAAGTCAGAGGAGAATCAGCCGGTATCGGATGTTCAGCGAGAAAATCGGCGATGGCCTGGCCTTTCACTGCCTTGAGAGGTCGATACGTTATCGAGAACTCCATCAGGAGTAGAGCCCATTTAGCGAGTCGACCCATCAATATAGCCTTTGACATCAAATATTTAAGAGGGTCCACTTCGAGATGAGACGGACTTCATGCGCCAACGCACAGTGCCTGAGCTTTGTTATCGCGAAGATCAACGCCAAGCAGTGTTTTTCAATGGGAGAGTAGTTGCTTTCTGCCCCCAGCAGAACTCGACTTAAGTAGTAGAGCGCTCTCTCTTTTCCTTGATCGTTCTCTTGTGCCCATAATGCGCCTAAGGAACCTTCGAGGGCGGTTGTATAAAGAATGAGGGGTTTTCCCTTTACCAGCGCAGCCAACACCGGAGGGTTTTGCAGGTACTGCTTGATCTCGTCTAGTGTACCTTGGCATTTGTGATCCCAAACGAATAGAGTTCCCTTCTTCATTAGGTGGCTGTAAGGGCGGCACTTGCCTGAAAGATTGGCGATAAATCACCAGATGTATGCGAGCTTCCCTTGGAGAGACCGCAACTGTTTGAGGGTCCTTGGCGGAAGCATTTCCATGATCGCCTTGATCTTAGATGGATCTACTTCGATACCTCGGTGTCGGATGATGAATCCCAGGAATTTACCCGAGGAGACTCCGAACGCGCATTTGAGGGGATTCGTCTTCAAATTATATTGCCAAAGACGCTGAAATACAGTCTCCAGATGCTTTAAATGCTCTTCGTATGACATGCTCTTCACTACGAGGTCATCGGTATAGCACTCGACGATGTCATGTATGAGATCGTCGAAGATCTTTGTCATGGCCCTTTGATAGGTAGCGCCGGCGTTCTTTAGACCAAAGGGCATAACCCTGTAGCAGAATATACCCAAAGGGGTCCGGAAAGCGGTGTGCTTCTGGTCTTCGGGATGCATCTTTATCTGATTGTACCCTGATGAACCGTCCATAAAGGAGAAAACCTCGTGAGTGGACGTGTTATCTATCATTAGCTCGGTTACCGGTACTGGGAAATCGTCCTTCGGGCAAGCTTTATTGAGATCCCTGAAATCCACGCATATGCGTACCGTCCCATTTTTCTTCATTACCGGGATGATGTTGGCGATCCAGTCGGGATATTGGACTTCTTGGATAAATCCAGAATCGATCAGCTTCTTGACTTCGGCGTTGATGCTCATCTCAAGCTCGAGTCGCATCCTTCTCGGCGCCTGCTTGACTGGCTTGATATTCGGGGATATTGCTAATTTATGTACAGCAATCTCCGGATCTAATCCTGGCATCTCGGAATAGTTCCACGCGAAGCAGTCTTTATGCTGTAGGAGCACGTTCTTTAACGCAGCCACCCTTTCTTCAGATAGCAGCTCGCTGACAAATGTCGGTCGCGGATCATCTGCCGATCCCAACTCAATTTTCTTGAGGTTATCTGCAGTAGTATGTATGCCATCTTCCAGTTCTTTTGGAACTGGCGGAAATTCTGTGATCACCTCATCATTGCTGTTCTCAAAGCATCAGGGAAGGTCATCCATGTTCTTGGGCTCTTCTTTTAATATCGTAATCATGTAACAGGTACGAATCTGGTTCCAGGACTGAGGTGGATCCGGTTCTGCTCTTGCGGCTTTGGGTTCGTGCTTTTGTGGCGGCGTTACCCTCCAGCCGTTGGATAAAGCGAATCTGCCCTGTTGGTACTGGTCCTCGACCCAGTTCTTGAAGGTGAAGCAGTCTTCGGTAGGATGTCCTATGGCTCGGTGATAAGAGCAATAGCTCAGATGAGAAGCCTTGTTAGCTTGCTCAGTGTGTCTAGACTCTGGAAGCGCGATCATTTGATGTTTTATAGCGAGCTCGAGTAACCTCTCCGTCTTGTCTCGAGGGAAGGAATACGCTCGACTCATCTTCTTCATGAGGGACAAATCCGGACCACGCAACGCCCGATCACACGACTCTCTAATCCTGCGTCGTTGTTGTCGGCTCCTCTTTCCGCTTCTTGATTTATTTCTGCCTCTGCGTCGGGCCTTTCGTACAACGGGTTGATAGGGATGAGCATCTTTGTCTTTTGCAGCCTGTTGAAACAGACGTTGCGTCCTGGCTTTCTCGTAGATGGCCATCTCGCGGTTGTGGTCTTTCCGAGCTTTTTGACCCGCTTTCCTGATAAGCTTGTCCATTCGTTCTTCAAATGACGGACTCGGCCCTTCAATCGTGGGATCTAGTTTTGATGAGGGGTTGGCATTTCCTGACAGGGCATCCTCTTCTTCATCAAAGGTATATATGGTGTAGCTACTGTGGGCCCATTCCCGTTTTCCGGCTCTCACGTATCCAAGCCCAAGTGTTTCCATTTTCCCGTTGGGCAATTTGCGTTGAGTCCCAGGGACATCCCAAATCCTGTTGTAGAACCGAGCTTGTCGAACAGTCTGTTTTAAGGGTACTCTTTGGCGCTTCAATAGCCTCTTTAGTCCATTTGTGTAACATCGGGGCAAATGGATGGGTTGGAGCCTGTCGAGTGTAGCGTCCGCGCCATGCCAGATCTCTTACTCTACTTTCGTCTCTGAGGATTGGTAGAATAGGATTGCCTTCTCACCCCTTTGTCTGGGAGGGACGTAAAACGTTTGCAAGTCCTGCACATTATAAGCTTGAAGTGTGTCGAGATCCTTGTAGTGTTCTCGCGGCACCATGGTGATTTGCAAACTCTGATCATCGCTAGGGGGTGCTTGTATTGACGGCCGATTGGAGAACACGGCATTAACCTCATCTTCCGAGTCACATCCGAAGACCAACATGGGGCGGACGTCCCCGGGTTGTTGCGTTGAGATGGCCCAGCATAAACTATCTCTTCTTCTTCTTCGGTATCACTCCCGAAAACAGGGATGGTGGCGGTGGCTTTGTTCTCCGGTTTGCGACACCTTTCCGTGTCCTCGAAATCTGGCAAAAAGTACTTCGCATCTTCGTATTTGCGGACTTCGTTCATGGAAAATGGGTTCAGCTCACCTGTTACGGTATACTCGAAACCATCCTTAAAGTACTTCATACACTGATGTTGTGTAGAAGGGATGATGTTGTACTTATGTAACCAAGGGCGACCGAGCAAGGCGTTGTACGAGGTCTTGGCATCAATGACATAGAATTTGATGTCCATGACGAGCAGTCCGAAGCGTAATGTTAGTATTACAGATCCGAGAGTCCGTGACGATTGTGAATCGAAACCGGAGATGGTAATTTTTTCACGAGCGAGGTGTTGCACACTCATGCAGATTTCCTTTAACACCCGAACGTTAAGGAGATTGACGGAGGATCCATTATCCACTAGGATCCTGCCTATCTTGATATCATGGCAGTATCCAGAGACATATAGGGGACAGTTGTGGTCGCACGTCCCGAGAAGGAGGTCTTCGTCCCCGAAAGTGATGTCGGCCGTATGCACTTCCTCCAGTTCATCCTTCATCCTTTCAGTGGCGAGGAAGGCTTGGAATTGCTCAGGTTCTTGTAACGCCTTAATTAGTGAATCTCGCGTTTCTTTTGATAATAGGAGGGCATCGAGAATGCTAAGTTAAGAAGGTAGCTTCCTTAGGTGCGCCAGGATATTATAGTCCACCTTACCCTTCCTGGGAGGGTCTTTGGTAGTCAGCTCTTTCATGACTTGGTCATCTAAAGTGATATCCTCAGTGACCTTTTCCTTTCCCTTATCTTTTCTATTTGCGGTCCTGAGATTCTTTTCCGGGAGCGTGCGATTGCGCAGCTGAATGTTTTCGCAGGCCTCCGGTTCCTCCTCTTTCCCTAAAACGGATTATTTAAAGAGAGGGCCCAGAGCCATTTCTTCATCAGAGTCGCTCCCAAAGGTGAGAACTTGTGACCTTCCAGCGTTAACTATGTAACAGTTGCCAGTGGTTCTGTTATGCCCGTCGGCAGTACTTCTTCGTTCCCGACGAGTCTTGCGTTTCATGCGCTTAAAATGTTGCCGATGAGCAACATATCCCTGCCACCATATCGTAAAGGCGTCGCACTCCTCCGTGGGGTGTGAAATCTTCTGATGATATGAGCAGTAATCAGGATGCATCTTCGCCCCATCGAGCGTGTTTTCTTCCGAGGGTGGTAATTTCATTCCCATTGACACGGCCTCGGCAAACCGTTTCCTCGTCTTGAATATCTTTTTGTCTGCGTCGGATGCCTTTCGATCTGGCGGGAGTACTTCAACTCTTTCGTTCAGTCGCCTGCATTTGGCTCCTTCCTATGCGGCCATTTCACGCTCCTGATCCGCTTTACTCTTTAGACGAATCTCGTCTAGAAAGGCATCGATCATGTCATCTGTTGGCCACACAAGCTTTGGTTCAGGCTCTGTCCCCAGTTTCTTAGTGCCAGGAGTTTTTTCATCGTCGGTAAACGAGTGGGAGATTACGTTACAACTCGCCACATATCCCTCGGATTCATCCGACGAGCTTTCTCCATCATCTTCCACCTGAAAGATGTGGTTGAGGAACTCTTGCAGCGTGACAGGAGTTCACGCCTTTTGATTGTACTCTTCCAGCGCGTCGATTTGCTTCTGCAAGTTCGTGCGCTTGTCTCCAGGCTTCGCGGGCTTCTTAGATTTCTTCTTCTTTTTCTTCGAAGATTTTGACGGTAGGGCATGAGTACTTGGGCCATCACCACCGCTCTTTGTAGTTAGGCGCGGCCTCAACATTCCTTCAATGATCCGGGGTCCCAGGGGGTCCTTCCATTCGACTGCCGGGCACGCATGAAGGTCCTTCAGCATTCTTTTGGTTTTAGTTGACAGCACGACCTCCCATGGAGCTTCCTCAATAAAGGAACAGGTTGCCCCCGGTGTATCTACTTTCTTGGGAGTATGCGGCTGTGGTAGGTTCACCTTCCACTTTTCGGACAGCGCAAACTTCACCTGGAGGTATTGATCTTCAATCCATCCTTTGAAGACGAAGCAATCCTTAATCTGATGACTTACCGTATGATGGTAAGGGCAATAGTTAGGGTTATTCACCTCAGTGGGTTGTGGCGGTCGCCTTGGATTTGGCAGGTTTATAAATCTGTTGCGTACTGCCAGCTCGAACAACCGTTTCGTCTTGTCCTGTGGGAACGAGTAGGGACGCTTCATCTTCTCATTATAATACCGGCGTCTTTCTTCCAATTGATCCGCCAGCTTTGGGGCATTGGGTTGCTGCTGGGCATTCGCGACGAAGGTGGCCTTTCCTTTACCCTTGTCATTCCGAGGTTCCGGCTTCGGGGGAAGTAGTCTATGACCCATCTGGTCCATCTGAGCCAACTTGTCGATTAAAGCATGGAATGTGGTTGGCTTAAAGAACATCATAAACTGGGAGATAATTGCGTGAGGGTCTAGGGTTCCCACGAACATGCCCACCGCGGGCACTTCCTCAATGCGTTGCTCGCATTTCGACCACAAATTCCGCCAGCGTATAGCATACTGGACCCAAGTTTCGCCTGGTTTCACCCTGGCATTAATCAGTGTCGTTATTGGAGTGCGTTCGCTGGCGCTCGCGAATCGCTGAGTGAATAGCAACTCCATTTCAGCGAACGATAGAATCGTTCGGGAGTTCTGAATACCATTCGAACGCTGTTTCTGATAAGCTACCCACGACTTGGCAAAGCAACAGTTTATCATCACCGCCGGTGTTACCGCAAAGGGCCCTGAACTGGGCGACATGTTGGTGGGGATTGCCGGTCCCTTTATACACGTGAAATTTTGGTATTGTATAACCCGACGGATATTTGATTTGGTCGTACCAGCTTGGATACAGCCGCCCCGTTTTTATGACTTGACCAGCTGCCTCAGTCGCATGATGAACCCGGATTTGCTGGGCTATATAGTCGACCAAATCAGCCTTAGAGATTGTCTCCTCCTTGGCCGTTGAGAGGGCCGGCGGTGGATTTGACGTTTCTCCCCGGTCGTCTTCAAGAACGATTGGGGGATCCTCAACGGGTGGGTCCTGTTGGATCATCATTCCTATCATATCTTGGAAGAGAAGGCCCATACGCTGTATGTTGGCAGCTTATTCAGCAGCCTCTTTGTCCTTCTTCTCCAATATTCGGCGAAGGAACTCAGCGTCGGTTTCTTCCTCCTGGCGTTCGTCCGAGGACGTTTCTGGGTTTTCTTTTGGCCCGGTAAGTGCGGCCATAGCATTCATCATTTCCTGGAGCTTTTGTTGTTGCTCCTGAGCTTTGGTCACCGACCGTGTAAGCGATCTATGACCTGTAGACGCACGGCCGTCTTCCTTTCCTGACGCCATGTATACGGTATAGACCATCATGCCCCCAGACTTAGGGCGTCTGGGCTTAGTGCCTTTAGCTGTCATTGCAGGCTGGGGGATCTTCTCTGGCTTCCTCCTTTTATGAGCAGTGGAAGTTGAGGGGGCCGTTGAGGTGGGCACCCAAACAGCCTTTCGTGGTTTAGCCTGGTGACTGGCTTCCTGTTGGATTTTCAGCTTCTTGTGCAGGCGGGAGAAGTTTGGATCGATCATCGAGTCTCGGGCCTGCCGCCAAACCTTATAGATCTTGGAAGACAGCCGTTGAGGGGATCGGGGTTGTTCTGGCTTTATTTCCGCAACCTTTTTTAGTGGAGGAGGAGACCTCTTAAGCACCGCAGTAGGAGAATTACTTCGCACCTTATTTAGCATCTCGAAGCTGTTCCCAGTTGGAACGGCAGTATTAACTTCCACCATTGAGGCTGGTGGAGTTAGCCCAGAGGGGGAGTTGCCCCCAGCCTTCCTTACTCGGCGCCAGTGGCGACGTCGAGCGTGTCGAGCGGACGGTGCTGGTTCAACGATGAGGATGGCTTCGTCTTGCCCCCTGTGTAGGTGGGGGGTCGTTGCTAGTGTTAGCCTGTTAAAGACCGATGTCCTTTGGGTAGCAGGAGCGGGAGCTGAAGCCGTCAATCTTGTAAAGACCGACTTTTTGGCGGGGGAAGCCGCCTTGGCGACTTCAGGAGCAGGACCGGTCACTTTCTTAGAAGCAGCCTTCTCTGGGATTGTAGGCCCCATTGTGGGTCCACAGGAGTCTTGGCCCAATCTAGAGAAGACCGAGGCGCTGGTGTTGGGCGACCTGTTGAGAGGGGCCGCGGCAGGGGTAAGGCGATCAAAGACCGACTTCTTGGGAGCTTCCTTTGTCAGCACCGGAGCGGTGAAGCTTGTCGGCGGGAGCACGGTCCCAAAAAACAATCCCGTGGTGGCTCGAGTGACCTGTTCCACGGGCATTGTGAATAACGAAGCAGCTTGGGGTCCGTAGGCTATACCTCCTGGCGAGGCAGAGCGTTGGTTGCAATTGCAGTCCGAGCAGTTGGAGCATTTCGTCAAAGTAGGAGCCATCGATTCTTTGCTTTCTACAATAAGCAAGACGCCAAGTCTTAGTATCTTGAAACCTAAGGGCAACCATTAGCGAACCGCGATTGGTTCGCGAATCACGACACACGAAGTGTGGAGTGGAAAGAGGAAAAGTTCCCACCGGGCGTGCCAGAATCTGTTCCCCTCCGAAGGACGGCGCGACTGGACGTCTTGCCTGAAATTCGGGGCAGATGCTAATTGGTGCTATTCGTCCATCTCTCCGAAGATGCCAAGTTGATTTATGGCACCATGCATCGAAGGTTTGAACAGATGCGTCCGATGTAGCAGACTTCGTCAGATTCCCCCTCGCTTGAGGGGTTTTTGATTGTGGGGACGCTCTTCCCTGCAGGCGCAAGCCCCTGCAGTTAATTACGCTACCGTATTGCGGTAACAACTTTCTCCTTCTCCAGATGGTCACTTCGTGTCGTGTGTGTTTGTTTTGTGTTTTGTTGCCCGTGGATTGTATACGGAGACTGAGTTATGTCGTCGCCCGTAGGGCATGGACTAGTCCAAATCCGTATTATCTTAGATTTGGGTTTGGGGGTTTGGGTTTAAGGATACGTTAGCCTCATTTGAGCCTAAGATCGACTTAAACGTTTGTTAAGGATACGTTAGTCTAGTTTTTAGACTAAGATCAACTTAACGGGATCGTTTAGATCCAGCAAGAGAGCAATGAAAGGGGGCTCTGTTGTTTAGTTTAGTGACGTTGCGGTCGGTAGGTAGTTTAAGGACATTGCGGTCAAGGTTAAGGACGTCATAGTCCATGGGTTTAAGGACCCCACGGTCCGTTGTTAGTTTTAAGACATCTCAGTCAAGGTTAAGGACGTCATAGTTGTTAGTTGTATGTATGCCCTAGAGGCCAGTATTGTACAGATGATGTATATTATATTGGATGCTTGGACATATATAGAGATGACTTTCTTGCTCGATATGATAGTATGCTATCTGGTTACTCTTTATCTTAACATGTACACTTGTCTCTTTAAACTGTCTTATAGTTACATGTTGATAAAGCCCTTAGGATATGTACTTGACTACCTGGACTGTGATGCAGATCATACTAGTGGGGACATGGTAGTCCATAAGTACATCCTTAAAGGTCCCTAGTCATGGGTGTATCGAGACGGGGCATCGATATACCAGTGTAGACTAGCGTATACGCTTCTCGACCCATGAGATGGGCGATGGATGATCCCATATCCATTGGTGTTTGACATCAGAGATGGTATACGGGTGCTCAGTAGAGACTGAGTACACTGGACGGACTCGCCGAGAACTCCCAGATGGTATTATACCTCACGTCAGGTGGCAGTTCTCAGGTGACACTTGTACAGGTTAGTCTGTAGACCCGAGATCGTCATAGAGTCTTGTGTGATTCCCACTGTGCTTTGATCTCCACCTTACCACGTCCATGAGGGCGTGCAAAACGGTGTTCTTTGGGTACAGTCCCGAGTCACATGGAGGCAATGAGCGATAGGAGGGGTTTCGTCTCTCCCGGTATTAGGGGTTGATGTTGCGCAGTGCTCGATTGGCCGTAACAGGGAAGTCCCTGGCCAGGGCTGATCAGAGATTTGCTGGTAAGTGTTACCAGTAGTTTCTCGACCCGTTATGAGCCTCACATCGGCACGACTTATCGGTTATTGGGGTCTGACGTTTACCACCCCTAGACTTGATATGCGACATATCAGACGAACAGACCGGACTGTACGGTAAGTGTTACTGGTTGGATTCACAGGAGTGTGAGCGGGCTAGCTCGTCGATCTTCTGATCGCTCAATACCCGGATGGCCATTACGTTTAGCAGACCGCTTGCGGCTTGTGGGTGCTTGATATGATCATCATCTGCTACCGGAGTATTGACGAGTCTTTAGAGTCCTACACAGAGGTTTCCTGGCTCAAGCGAAACGAAATAGGAGCGCATATGAGATATGTGCGGGACCGAGAATAATGCGTGTATGTGATACCGCATTTCATTCTCGCGATGAATGTTTCGATTGGTTGTATGCGATATGACCTAGTCATCGAATCATTGATTCGATAAAACGATACATTGGATACTGGTCGGTTATATGCGATATGACCGGATCGTTAAATCAAGTGTTGATTTAATGATTTAATATATAATTATATATTTGATATATTACTTTGCATTAACTGGTATTGGTTCACTTTAAATGGATTTTCTCACTTGATGTACATGTTGTATATGTGATATACTTTTGTGCACATCTTTGTATCATGTTTGATGATACTTGCTCATTTGGTTAAGTGTGAAAAATTAAACCATGGTTAAGAGATGATTAGGGTTTTTCCTTTTTATTTATTTATTTTTTATTTATTTAGAAAAGGTTTAGATAAAAATGGTGGCTTTCTTTGTCTCTTATTGAAGCTTCATGAAGCTTTGACTTATGCAACCATTCTTGTCTTCATGCTTAACCCTAACTCATCCAAGTAACCATGGTATATTCTCTACACTTAACCTTAGTTAGGATATGATAAGTATTGTTTTTCTTTTTGATTTTAAAAACACTTATCATATTCTTTCTTCTTCTTCATCTTCTTCTTCAAGATAGAAAACTTGATGCCATCAATGGCAACTTGAGATCTAAAGTGAGAAATCCAATTCTAAAGTGAACCCACCTCCTATTTCTTCACCCTCTACCTCTTGCCAAGTTGTTTTGGGTGTTTTCTTCACAAGTTTCACAACTTGGTGAAGTCGGAGCTTGAACTTGTGAAACCTCGACGTAGATCATTTTCGGCACGAAGCCGACGACCTAGTCCGCCCAATTCTCCGATGAAGCCGACGTTTGAGTTCGGGATTCGAGATGGACAGCGAGAGGACGCGTACGTGGAGCTAAGGAAGTGGAGAACCGGATCTACAAAGGTTGTAGCCTCTCTCCTTTAGTTAAGTTGTTAACTAGTTCCGTTTATCGCCTAAATTTCTAGTTAACGATCCGTATTAGGGTTTCTCGGCACCCATAAAATTTGAAATTGGCATGGTTGATGCCTTGTAAGACCTCTATAGTGTGCCTAGGAACCCTACAGTGGTATCAGAGCCTAGCTAGAGCCTTAGGCGAAGTCTAGACGGAGTTTGAAGTCCGATCGACCCGAAACCCCAACTCAAATATTGCTCTCTGGACTTTTTCTAAAAACTGGGATTTTTGCATATTAAAAATTCTTAAAAATATCAGCATGAAGATATAAGAATTATGGTGCAAAACGAGCTCATGATGCGTCTAAACCGCCGTGGAAACGCGGCAGAAGCATGGCTTCTGCCGCGGTTCCGCCGCCTACTGTTCACAATGCGCAATAATTTTTGCACAGTAATTCCTCTTTTCTGGTGCTGAGTTTTATGGGAATTTTTAATATTTATTCAAGATTTGAATTTTCTGGGATTGTTTTGGGGATTCGGTGTTTCTATCGGAGTATCAGATTTTATCTATGTGGCTTTCCGGATAAATTTTAGAATATGTTAAAAAGTTCGACCGGATATAAATACCCAATTTTTCCCCTGTCGAGAAATTTCCAAGTGTTGGATTTTTCCGTAGTTTAACGACGTTCTAAGTAGTGCAAGTAACGCGATGGACCCTCTAGAAGACAACAAACCTTAACTCGATTATTTGACCGTCTTGAACTGCCCTTTGAACCTTCGGGTTTGGGGCAGTACGGCGTGCCACATGTGAGGCGTTGGCTTGACCCTTCTACGGCTGGACCGTTGGTACTGAGGCACGAACTGAATGTTGTTAGACTTATTTCATGTGTTGAGCTGTATCGGGAAAACTTGGGTGTTCGACTGTTCGATCGGAAAGTTTAACATTTTCTGTTTATCTGGAATGTGATACAATAATTGGAATTCACAAACAGTTATGAGATAACTGGATGAATGTTATAAATCTAGCGATTTAGTCTCACTTCATATTGAAAAGAGTTTTCGATAATGGGACTAAAATGCGGGGTTTATAAGTGTTAGGCATGCGATGTCTAAAGAGGTTGCGAATTCCAATTGTTGTAGTTATTACACTTTCTTTTCTGTGACCGTAAGTGTAATATGTGATATCGCCGGTTTCGTTGCTATATGTCAACGACAATTGGGATGCGCATATTTACTTACGTTGATGACATGTGATGTTATGTGTTGCTGGATATGTTATATTGGATTGTCGTGTTCGAATAGCCGGGGTTTTTTATGTGAGATGAGTGTTTTTCATTTTCATTCATATAAAAACTTGTATGTAATATTCTTTTATTTGGGGCACTTCCAGGTTGCGGAAGATGTCACCTTTTGTATATTATTTACTTTTCCGCATTAGGATAGACCCAAGGAGGGGAGCAAAAGTAACCGGGTTCTGGGGTCCAGTGGGAGACTAACTCAAGGAGTCGAGTCCGGGTCTCCTAACCCTAGAATTGGCAGGGTTGCTTGCCGCTCTCGTAGGGGTCTAGGGGTGTGGGATTGGCTATTCATCACGACCGTGGAATCCGTGTTTTATACTGGCTCGTATTGAAAACACGGACGTCCTAGTATATCCAATATTTCATATGTTTCTTCTGCTGCGATATCTGTGATGTGATCATGTGATGTTCAATGATAGATACAGTATATAGTATATATGATATATTATATAGACGTTACTTATGTTTTGCACCCGCACTAGCCCTGCCCTGCTCTGTCGTTAGTTACCTAACCTAACGGTGCAAGAGGGGACATCGTGGCGAATGCGGATGGCATAAGTGTACGTCGTATTTATCTGTGATGTTTAGGTATTTAAATGATGGGACTTCATTAATGTGATTAATGAAAGAAAAGAAACCTAAGATGTTGTAGAATCAAATTTTAAATAAAACAGGTAGCTACAGTTCTTGCTTTGCACAGCGGTATATGTGATATATCCTGCACCTTATTCGATGAGGAATGGACCGAGATCCCTTCACCGGGAGTGACTCCTTTAGCAATAACTGGCAGATGCTACACACTCGGTTTGTTTTTGATAGCTTCTATAGTTTCTGCTTTGCACAGCGATGTATATGATATATCCCGCACCTCATTCGACGAGGAAAGGGCCGACGATCCCTTCATCGGGAGTGACCCCTTTAGCAAAACTAGAAAAGCCTCAAAATCACTCCATTTCAAAACTTCATTTGATTCTACAGCGATATCAAGTTCATTACGCAATAGGTTTTCAGAAAAACCTGTCGTAGCCCTCCGTCATTTTAGATAAGTAGTAGTTAGTATTCGTGCTACGTTTGTTGGCCTGCGTCAAGGCGTAGTGTGCGGTAGCTAACTATTATTTACCTGCTTATGCATATGATGCAGATTGGATTAGGGTAGTCGTGCGACTTTGTTGGCCTGCGTCAAGGGTCGTACGGGTGGGTTTAATTCAATCAGGAAATGACGGGTTGAACTTGACTAGCGCACTATGGTTTGTTGGCCTGCGTCAAGGTCATAGGACGCTAGGGGCAAAATATTATCGGGAATTTCAAGTGTTGAAATTTGCAATGAGATTGCATACCTTCTATGAGATAGTTGGATCCCGATACCCGCTGCGAGTAAGAGTTACTCCTGGGAGAGTTTTACATATTACAATTAGCCGATCAAGTAGGTGTCTAGAAAGGTGTTAACGAGGTTACGCCTCTGGGAAAACGAGGTTTACATTAATTAGGTTCGTGCGAAAGCACGGGGGACCTCCCTCAAAGTACCGACACTGGCCTGGCTGAAAGATTGGCGAACTTGTAGTGTGTAATTAATCTCGGCTAGTCTTTCCTTTTAGGGTTTGAAGGAAGATTTGATAAAAAGCAGTGGGAGCCATCCTGATTAGATAAGATAATAACCAATCCGATCTTGCACGAGCATACGCTAAAGTGTTTTCTTCTCTCTCTCTCCAGGTAGCGACCATTTCATGCCCTAATAAAGATAATAATATGGATGTATTGACCGAACCCGTATGTTATACTGTGCTGGGGAACGTTGGTTCCGTTCTTTCCTATAAGAGTTATAGGAATGAACAGGATATAGGGGAATACCAGGATTCCCAGGCCACCCGAATGAAGAAAGTACATGATGATGCATTTTCTTCGGGTGTGTTCGTTACAGAGAACTGTTTCTCCATTTGCTCTACGTCCTGGGTATTAGATACCGGGTCAGGATCCCATATATGTAATCAGTTACATGGGCTTAGAAAAGGTAGAGAACTTGGAGAAGGTGATAAAGACATAAAAGTTGGAAATGGTGCAATTGTTGCAGCTAAGACTGTCGGGGAATATCACCTTGTGTTACCAACTGGTAATACATTAGTTCTGAACGAATGCTATTACATGCCGGACCTGATATGCAACATTATATCAATTTCTTTATTAAGTAAAGAGGGATATAATTTTGTATTACAGGACAATGTTATGAACATTTTCCGTAACCAAAAGTTGGTTGGATCAGGCACGTTGTGCAATAGCATTTATGTTCTAAATCAATCAACAGTTCTGAGCATAACAAACACACACAAAAGGAAGAGTTCTGAACTGAATGAATCTTTCTTGTGGCATTGTAGACTGGGTCACATCAATGCGACACGACTAGCTAAGTTGCATAAGGATGGATAATTAAATCCGTTTGAATTTTCATCTTATGACACTTGCCAGTCATGTCTCAAAGGCAAGATGACCAAAACTCCATTTACGGGACACGGAGAAAGAGTTACCGAACTCTTAGGACTAATACATAGTGATGTATGCGGTCCCATGTCTATACATGCCAGGGATGGTTCTTCGTACTTCATTACATTCACTGACGATCTCTCTAGATTCAGATATGTGTTCCTGATGAAACACAAATCAGAAGCTTTTGAGAAATTTAGAGAATATAAACAATAAGTCGAGAACCAAACCGGAAAAAGTATTAAAATCCTTCGATCTGATCGAAGAGGAGAATACTTAAGCAATGAATTCCTGGACTTCCTAAAAGAGAATGGGATTCTCTCTCAGCTGACTCCTCCATATACATCACAGCACAACGGTGTATCAGAACGGAGGAACCGCACCCTATTGGATATGGTGCGCTCTATGATGAGCACAGCCGAGTTACCTATTTCCTTCTGGGGATATGCACTGGAAATAGCTGCAGATCTATTGAATATGGTTCCCACCAAAACCGTGCCAACCACTCCATATGAGATATGGAAAGGAAAGAGACCGTGTCTTAATTATGTTAAGATATGGGGTTGTCCGGCATATGTAAAAACGCAAAATCCGGACAAACTCGCGGCAAGGTCCATTCTGTGTAAGTTTATTGGATATCCCAAACATTCGCGCGGGTATATCTTCTACCACACCGAGGAACAAAAGGTGTTTGTTTCTCGACATGCCACCTTTTTAGAAAAGGAATTTCTTGAAAAAGAGATTAGTGGCAAGGAGGTAGAACTGGAAGAGGTTCCAGCAATACAGACTACAACAGAAGATTTGGTTGAACCAGAGGATTCAGCAGTTCCCAATGAACCTCAGCCTCTCCGTCGATCTAGTAAGGTTCCTCGCCCACCAGAGAGATACTACGGTTTTCTCATGGATGGTGGGAGCGAGGATTGCATCATGGAGGATGATGACCCAACTAGCTTCGAGCAGGCCATCACGAGTAGGGACTCAGTGAAATGGCTGGATGCTATGCGGTCTGAGATGGAATCCATATACCCCAACAAAGTATGGACTTTGGAAGTTGCTCCTGAAGGGGTAAAACCCATTGGGAGCAAGTGGATCTTCAAGAAGAAACTTGGTGTAGATGGGAAAGTGGAGACTTTCAAAGCTAGACTTGTTGCAAAAGGATTTCGCCAAAGACCAGGTGTGGACTATGACCAAACCTTTTCTCCAGTGGCTATGCTTAAATCCATCCGGATCATGCTTGCCATCGCTGCATATCATGAGTACGAAATCTGGCAAATGGATGTTAAGACCGCCTTTCTAAATGGTGATTTAGAAGAGTGCGTGTACATGACTCAGCCAGAGGGCTTCGTAGACAGTAGGAGCAGCGGGAAGGTGTGCAAGCTGCTTAAATCCATTTATGGATTAAAGCAAGCATCGCGGAGTTGGAACATCTGCTTTGACGTAGTTATCAAAGAGTTTGATTTCGTCAAAAACCCAGATGAACCTTGTATTTACAAGAAGGTGGCAGGGAGTAAGGTTGTCTTCCTCGTATTGTACGTGGACGACATACTCTTGATAGGAAATGATATTCCTATGCTGCAATCGGTCAAGCTCTTCTTATCACAAAGATTCTCAATGAAAGATCTTGGTGATGCCTCCTGCATATTATGGATCAGGATCTATAGAGATAGATCCAAACGGATACTGGGATTGTCCCAATCCAGGTACATTGACACCATACTAAAGAGGTTTAGTATGGAAGAATCCAAGCGTGGGAACTTGCCCACGATCTCTGGAGTCACTCTCTCCAAAGAGATGTCTCCCAAGACTGATTTGGAGAGAGCTCGCATGCAAGGGATACCCTATGCTTCGGCAGTAGGCTCTATCATGTACACGATGCTATGTACCAGACCCGATGTAGCATACTCACTAAGTGTAGTGAGCAGGTATCAAGCTGATCCTGGAGAGAATCACTGGACAGCTGTGAAGAGCATTCTCAAGTACTTGCGAAGAACTAAAGAGATGCTCTTGGTGTATGGTAACGGAGAACTCCAAGTGGAGTCCTTTACCGATTCGAGCTTCCAGAGTGATAAGGACGACTCTAAGTCGCAGTCGGGATTTGTCTTTACCCTTTACGGAGGGGCGGTTAGCTGGAAGAGTTCCAAGCAGGAAACCGTGGCAGACTCGACGATGGAGGCTGAATACATCGCTGCCAACGATGCTGCCAAAGAGGCTGTCTGGATCAAGAAGTTCATTACTGAACTTGGAGTGGTTCCATCCATTGAGCATCCAATACCTTTGTATTGCGATAACAATGGAGCGGTGGCTTTGGCCAAGGAACCCAGGTCCCATCAGCGATCCAGGCATATTCTGAGGCGGTATCACCTGATCCGGGAGATAGTTGATCGCCGGGAGATCGAGGTCAGAAGGGTTGACACGAAGAACAACACGGCGGATCCACTCACGAAGGCCATTCCCCAGATACAGTTTGAGAGACTCTTCGGGATGCTCGGTATGCGATACTATAGCAGCTGGCCCTAGTGCAAGTGGGAGATTGTTAGTTGTATGTATGCCCTAGAGGCCAGTATTGTACAGATGATGTATATTATATTGGATGCTTGGACATATATAGAGATGACTTTCTTGCTCGATATGATAGTATGCTATCTGGTTACTCTTTATCTTAACATGTACACTTGTCTCTTTAAACTGTCTTATAGTTACATGTTGACAAAGCCCTTAGGATGTGTACTTGACTACCTGGACTGTGATGCAAATCATACTAGTGGGGACATGGTAGTCCATAAGTACATCCTTAAAGGTCCCTAGTCGTGGGTGTATCGAGACGGGGCATCGATATACCAGTGTAGACTAGCGTATACGCTTCTCGACCCTTGAGATGGGCGATGGATGATCCCATATCCATTGGTGTTTGACATCAGAGATGGTATACGGGTGCTCAGTGGAGACTGAGTACACTGGACGGACTCGCCGAGAACTCCCAGATGGTATTATACCTCACGTCAGGTGGCAGTTCTCAGGTGACACTTGTACAGGTTAGTCTGTAGACCCGAGATCGTCATAGAGTCTTGTGTGATTCCCACTGTGCTTTGATCTCCACCTTACCACGTCCATGAGGGCGTGCAAAACGGTGGTCTTTGGGTACAGTCCCGAGTCACATGGAGGCAATGAGCGATAGGAGGGGTTTCGTCTCTCTCGGTATTGGGGGTTGATGTTGCGCAGTGCTCGATTGGCCGTAACAGGGAAGTCCCTGGCCAGGGCTGATCAGAGATTTGCTGGTAAGTGTTACCAGTGGTTTCTCGACCCATTATGAGCCTCACATCGGCACGACTTATCGGTTATTGGGGTCTAACGTTTACCACCCCTAGACTTGATATGCGACATATCAGACGAACAGACCGGACTGTACGGTAAGTGTTACTGGTTGGATTCACAAGAGTGTGAGCGGGCTAGCTCGTCGATCTTCTGATCGCTCAATACCCGGATGGCCGTTACGTTTAGCAGACCGCTTGCGGCTTGTGGGTGCTTGATATGATCATCATCTGCAACCGGAGTATTGATGAGTCTTTAGAGTCCTACACAGAGGTTTCCTGGCTCAAGCGAAACGAAATAGGAGCGCATATGAGATATGTGCGGGACCGAAAATAATGCGTGTATGTGATACCGTATTCCATTCTCGCGATGAATGTTTCGATTGGTTGTATGCGATATGACCTAGTCATCGAATCATTGATTCGATAAAACGATACATTGGATACTGATCGGTTATATGTGATATGACCGGATCGTTAAATCAAGTGTTGATTTAATGATTTAATGTATAATTATATATTTGATATATTACTTTGCATTAACTGGTATTGGTTCACTTTAAATGGATTTTCTCACTTGATGTACATGTTGTATATGTGATATACTTTTGTGCACATCTTTGTATCATGTTTGATGATACTTGCTCATTTGGTTAAGTGTGAAGAATTAAACCATGGTTAAGAGATGATTAGGGTTTTGCCTTTTTATTTATTTATTTGTTTATTTATTTAGAAAAGGTTTAGATAAGAATGGTGGCTTTCTTTGTCTCTTATTGAAGCTTCATGAAGCTTTGACTTATGCAACCATTCTTGTCTTCATGCTTAACCCTAACTCATCCAAGTAACCATGGTATATTCTCTACACTTAACCTTAGTTAGGATATGATAAGTATTGTTTTTCTTTTTGATTTTAAAAACACTTATCATATTCTTTCTTCTTCTTCATCTTCTTCTTCAAGATAGAAAACTTGATGCCATCAATGGCAACTTGAGATCTAAAGTGAGAAATCCAATTCTAAAGTGAACCCACCTCCTATTTCTTCACCCTCTACCTCTTGCCAAGTTGTTTTGGGTGTTTTCTTCATAAGTTTCACAACTTGGTGAAGTCGGAGCTTGAACTTGTGAAACCTCGACGTAGATCATCTTCAGCACGAAGCCGACGACCTAGTCCGCCCAATTCTCCGATGAAGCCGAAGTTTGAGTTCGGGATTTGAGATGGACAGCGAGAGGACGCGTACGTGGAGCTAAGGAAGTGGAGAACCGGATCTACAAAGGTTGTAGCCTCTCTCCTTTAGTTAAGTTGTTAACTAGTTCCGTTTATCGCCTAAATTTCTAGTTAACGATCCGTATTAGGGTTTCTCGGCACCCATAAAATTTGAAATTGGCATGGTTGATGCCTTGTGAGACCTCTATAGTGTGCCTAGGAACCCTACAATAGTCCATGGGTTTAAGGACCCCACAGTCCGTTGTTAGTTTTAAGACATCTCGGTCAAGGTTAAGGACCTCATAATCCATGGGTTTAAGGACCCCACAGTCCGTTGTTAGTTTTAAGACATCTCGGTCAAGGTTAAGGACCTCATAGTCCATGAGTTTAAGGACCCCACAGTCCGTGTCAATGTGTGGTCATTGGGACCCGTCACCTCTTTGAAGACGTTGAGGAATTACAACGCCAAGTATCAAAGGAGTGAAGAGATGTACCCTTGAATCGGGGTGGATTAAATAGTCGTTGGCCTAATTTGGGATCAAGAACAATTAATTATGTTATGAGCCCATTAGCCCCGTTAAGTCTGAATTGAGAACTTATGGCCATCTTGGGCTAAGTCCAATCATGTTTGGAATATTGGCTTCCTGTAGGTCCATTGAAGAAGAGGCTTTGCCTCTGGCCATTAATTCAACAGTGTTTTACACTGGGATCAAGTTAGTGTTTTAACACTAAAAGACAGTTGGTGTTAGACGTCAGCAACAGGGGGTTCAAATTAGTGTTAAACACTAGAGCAAATCAGTGTCAAACACTAGCAGCAGAGGCTTCAAATTAGTGTTGAACACTAAGAAATTCAGTGTTAAACACTGCAAATAAAGTTCTTTGATTAGTGTTGAACACTAAGACCAGACAGTGTTTTAACACTGGATCAAGGGGTTCCAATTTAGTGTTAAACCCTAAGGCAAGAAGGGTCACGTGGTAGCACGTGAGGGCGCCCTCCCTTCATTTGTTCTGCTGAGAATATCGCATCTTTTGGAGCATCACGTGCCATCACGTGACGGGCATTTAAATGCTTGTATGTCGAAGCCTCTGCCAAGGGTCACGTGGGTCACATGAGGCACTGCCTCAAAGGGCCTTCTCTGTAGATCTTTTCGGGGGTCACGTGGTGACACGTGACCCTACCTCTATATATGTTTTTTAGAAGATCTGTTAATCCCTTTCAAGAATTAAATCTCTCGTAGGGTTGAACCCTAGCAATAATTTTAGAGGAATTAAAATCCTATTTCCTTTTAAAGATTTATATTCTGGGATAGAGTTGAACTTTGAATTGTCTATAGGAATTAAATTCCTCATATATGTGAAGAACTGAATTCCATCATAGGGTTAAATCCTAATAAAAGCTTTAAGGAATTAAATTCCCACTCTCTTTTAAAGAATTATTCTGAGGAATGAGATTCTGTCATGGGGTGAAGCCCTAATTTCTTCTTTCTTGAGGGAATTAAATTCCTGTTATTTTAACAAAACTAAGTTCTTAACTAGGGTTAAACCCTGATTCTGTTCATTCTGAAGGAATTAAATTCCCATAACATAGGGTCAAACCCTAATTTTATTTTAAAGGAATTAAATTCCTATAGTTCTGTTAGAATTAAATTCTCAAGCTTCCATTCCCTCTCTATGCTTTGGATCTGCATGGCAGGTTCTCAACCCATTGAGAATTAAATTCTCAACTCAAGGGGAGATGTGCACTTTACAGATCCTCCACCAAAGAGAGAACTATATTCTTCTATTTTATATTAGAGTTAAACACTGTTGAGAATTAAATTCTCTTTTCCTTTCAAAAAGCCTTCCATTTCTTACCTAGGGTTTTCTTTTACAGAAGCTCCAAATTCCTCCAAAGTATCAAGGCTCTCCTCCTTTTTTTTATGTATCGATTCCTTTCTGCATATATATATCCCTTTCTGTGTGTCTCTTGGCTCCTATTTATAGGAGAAGCAGCCGAATCAATTAGTTTTGATGAATCTTTCATTGAGAGATTTAATTTGTATTCACCATTCGTTTTGGACCTTTGGATTATTATGTGAATTTTTATCACCACTGGATTTTAAATCCAGAGATTCTCCTTTGTTATTTCGGTTAGATTTTAAGGGGAAATCTTTCCAAGTTCAGGCTTTTTCCACAAATAGATGATATTTAATCACCTTTAAATCTTTAATTCAATCGGTTCCTTTGGAAAGATTTGAGAGGTCTTTTCTCAGAATTTAATTATGTTAACAGATAGGCTTTGAAAGCTGGTCACGTGTGGCCACGTGACCCTTGGTCACGTGTGGCCACGTGACCCTTTTGGAACGAGACCTCTTCTTCCTTTTTGCGCTCTGCCTTCTGGCTGCCGCTTAGCCGTCACGTGCCACCACGCAACCCCTGGTCATGTGTGAGCACGTGACCCTCGTCTGGCGCCTGTTTCTTGATTTAATCAGGGAATTGAGTCTGCTGCTTTTGAGTGTCACGTGCCAACACGTGACCCTGGTCACGTGGGAGCACGTGACCCTTTCTGAAGCCCTTTTCTTTGATGTAGTCGGGAAGCTGAATCTGCCTTGCCGATGCTTTTAGGTGTCACGTGCCAACACGTGACTGCTGGTCACGTGTGAGCACGTGACCCTTTTCTGAAGCCTCTTCCGTAGGTTTTCCTGATTTTAAATCAGGAAACAGGACTGGAGAATCAAGTCCGTATAGAGCTCATTCTCCAACATGGTCCTAAGGTCCGCGAGCTCCACTATGTAGCCAATCATCTTAAGCACGTGTTCCGCTACCGATGATCCGACGGCCAATCTCGCCGAAAATAGCTTTTTCGACACTTCGTATCTGGCGATACGGGATTGCTCTCCATACAGTTCTTTTGTATGGAGAAATATGGATTCGAGGTCCATATTCTCGTGCCTCCTCTGATGTTCGTTGTCCATAGAGGCAAGCACGAGGCACTTGGCCTTCGCGCAGTCGATTTCCCAGGTCTTACGGATTTCCTAATCCGTGACGCTGGTTTTGGGACCTGGGACAGGGGGAGCTTTGGTGGTAAGGAGATACCCCAACTTGTCATAAGTGATTGCCATTTTGACATTCCTGAGCCAATCTTTGTAGTTTGGCCCTGTCAGTATGTTTTTATCTAGAAGTAACTTAAGTCCAGTCAGGATATTTGGTCGCTGCAATTAGGAGAGAGAGAAGAAACACTTTAGCATGATGCTCTTGCAAGTTTAGAGTGGTTTTTAATTTGTCTAAATAGGATGGCTCCCACTGTCTCTCGAATCCCTCCTCAAACCATAAAGGAAGAATTAGTCGGGATCAATCTCACCGTACAATTCTTGCTTAACCGTTCAGCCAGGCCAGTGTCGGTACTTCGAGGGAGGTTTTCCAACGCTTTCGTGAAGTTCCTTAATTAAGTAACCTCTTTTCCCTGTGGGCGTAGCCCCGCTAACACCTTTCTAGACACCTACTTGGTTTATAGCAGTGATCGTTAAGTGAGAAAGTTCTGGAGGAGTAGCATATACTCACAGTAGGATCGGGATCCAAATATCATAGCGTGACAAAACTGAAGGAATCCTACCAGAATCATCACACTCCAAATGGTATTCAGCACTAGCAAGTTTCAGTTTCTTTTGAAACTCCCGATGTGGATTTTTGCCCCATGCTCTTATGACCTTGACTTTGGCCAAAATATCATAAGTCACATGTCAAGTTCTACCCGTCATTCTCCAGGTTAATTTGAACCCACCCGTATCTACCCTTGACTTTGGCCAACATAGTAGTACGACTGTCCCAAACCAACACATCTATCTATGCTGCACATGAATACCCAATAGCTACCAATCACTATGCCTTGACTTTGGCCAACATACATAGCTTGAATACTTATTGACCATTCACGTGAAACGACGGAGGGCTACGAATGGTTTTAGTGAAACCGTGAACGTAGTGAACTTGATATAATCGAAGGAACGAGATAGCTTTCAAAAGGAGTAGTTCAAGCTCCGCATTTAAAAGTTGGTTTTGAAAAAGAACCGAGTGGTTTTGAAAGTGTTCCAACGACTTTTACTTGGTTTATTTTTCTTGCATTAATTTTAATGCGTCCCATCAATTAATCCTACCATTGCAGAAAACAACGAAAATATGACATACGCTTATGCCATCCGCATTCGCCATGGGGCCCCGTCATCACCCGTTAGGTTACTTAACTAACGACAGAGCGGGGGCAGAACTAGCGCGGATGCAAAACATAAGCAACGCCTAAATAGATATCATATATATAGATATATACATTCGTCACATGCAATGATAGCCATTCCAGATCACAGATGAACACATTGGATATACTAGGAATCAGCATTTCGTACGAGCCTGTAACGAAGGGCGGATTACACGGTCGCGATGAATAGCCAAACCCCATCCTAGACCCCTACGAGTGCGGCAAACTACCCGCCAAGTACCCGAAGCGAAGCAACCTCCCTCAACACCGTGAGTAGGCCACTCGGCACTTCGAGATACCCGGTAATTTGTGCACCCCACCTTGGGTCTATCCTAGGAGCAAAAACAGTAAAAGAAATTATACAATGACGGCTACAACCCCGACCCGGTTGCGCGGCCATACAAATAATATTACATCAAATTACATATTACAAGAATTGAAAGAATAAGAAAAACTCTCATCTCACAACCCCCCGGCTATTCATCCGCGACAATCCAACGAATTCATATACACAAACCATCAACATTACAGATCACAGATATGTATAACCCCCACTAAACGACGTATAGCGATTAACAGACGTTCAATACATATATCACATCACAGATATTGTTAGTTATATGTATGCCCTAGAGGCCATTACTGTACATAGGATGTATATTGTAGTGGATGCTGGGACATATATAGGGAGGACTTTCTTGCTCGACATGATAGTATGCTATCTGGTGCTCTTTACCTTAACGTGTATACTGATTGTCTCTCTGTTACATGTTGGTAAAGCCCTTAGGATGTGTACTTGACTATCTGGATTATGATGCGGATCATACTAGTGGGGACATGGTAGTCCATAAGTACATCCTTCAAGGTCCCTAGTTGTGGGTATATCGAGACGGGGCATCAATATACCAGCGTAGACTAGCGTATACCTTCTCGACCCATACAGATGGGCGATGGATGATCCCATATCCATTGGTGTTTGACATCAAAGATGATATACGGGTGCTCAGTGGAGACTAGGTACACTGGACGGACTCGCCGAGAACTCCCAGATGGTATTATACCTTACGTCAGATGGCAGTTCTCTGGTGACACTGGTACAGAGTAGTCTGTTGACCCGAGATCGTCATAGAGTCTTGTGTGGTTCCCACTGTGCTTTGATTTCCACCTTACCATGTCCAAGAGGGCGTGAAAAACGGTGGTTTTTGGGTACAGTCCCGAGTCACATGGAGGCAATGAGCGATAGGAGGGGATTCGTCTCTCCCGGTATAGGGGGTTGATGTTGCGCTGTGTTCGATTAGCTATAACCGGAAATCCCTGGCCAGGGTTGCTGAGATTTACTGGTAAGTGTTACCAGTAGTTTCTCGAACTGTTATAGACCTCATATCGACATGACTTATCGAGCTATTAGGGTCTGACGTTTACCACCCCTAGGCGAGATATGCGACATATCAGACGACGAGACCGGACTGTACGGTAAATGTTACTGGTTGGATTCACAGGAGTGTGTGCGGGCTTACTCGTCGATCTTCTGATCGCTCAATACCCGGGTGGCCGTTACGTTTAGCAGACCGCTTGCGGCTTGTGGGTGTTTGATATGATCATCATCTGCTACCGGCGTATTGACGAGTCTTTAGAGTCCTACACAGAGGTTTCCTGGCTCAAGCGAAACGAAATAGGAGCGCATATGAGATATGTGCGGGACCGAGAATAATGCGTGTATGTGATACCGTATTTCATTCTCGCGATGAATGTGTCGAATGGTTGTATGCGATATAACCTAGTTATCGAATCAAGGATTGATTCGATAAAACGATACATTGTATACTAGTCGGTTGTGTGCGACGTGACCGGATCATTGAATCAAGTGTTGATTTAATGATTTAATGCATAATTATATATTTGATATATTACTTTGCATTAACTATTATTGGTTCACTTTAAATGGATTTTCTCACTTGATGTGCACATTGTATATGTGATATATTTTTGTGCATTTGATTGTATCATATTTGATGATACATGATTGCTAGGGTTTGTGTAAAGAATTAAACCTTGGTTAAATAAATGGTTAGGGTTTTTATTTGATTATTCATTCATTTATCTATTTATTTTTGGATTAAATGAATGAGAAATGAAAACAAAAGTTTGCTTTTCTTCATGAAGCTTGTTGAAGCTTCATGAAGCTTTGACCAATGTAACCATTTTGTCTTCATCTCCTTAACCCTAACCATTCTTTTAACCTTGGTCAATTCTCTACACATAACTATAGTTAAAATTATGATAAGAATTGATTTTTCTTTTCTATTCTAATAACTTATCATAATATTCATCTTCTTCTTCTTCTTCTTCTTCTTCTTCTTCAAGAAGAAAACCTAGTTTCCATCAATGGTGATTGATGAAAAAGAGTGAGAAATCCAAATCTAAAGTGAACCCACCTCCTATTTCTTCATCCTCTACCTCTTGCCAAGTAGTATAGGGTGTTTCCTTCACAAGTTTTCATGGCTTGGTGAAGGTGGAGCTTGATCTTGAGATGCCTCGACGTAGATCATCTTCGGCATCGTCGTCGATGACCTAGCCCGCTTTTTTCCTGATGAAACCGACGCTAGAGCCCGGGATTCTATTTGGACAGCGAGGAGACTTCATCATGGAGCTATGGAGGTGGTGGACCGGATCTACAAAGGTTGTATTTCCGTTCTTTTAGTTAAGTTGTTAACTAGTTTCTTTGTTTCGCCTAAAATCTAGTTAACGATCCGTATTAGGGTTTCTCGGCACTTGTAATTTTTGAAATTAGCATGGTTGATGCCTTGTGAGACCTCATTAGTGTGCCTAGGAACCCTACAGTGGTATCAGAGCCTAGCTAGAGCCTTAGGCGATGCGTAGACGGAGTTAGAAATCCGATCGAACCGAAACCCCATTGCAAAATCGCTTTCTGTACATTTTTCAAAACTGTTGAATTTTATGAATTAAAAATATGCAGAAAAATAAGCAGGAAAAACTAAGAATTACTGTGAAGTTTGGGCTCCTAATTCCATAATTAGACCGTGGAACCGCGGCCAAACCAGGGGTTTGGCGGCGCTTCCGCGGCCCAAATTTGGACTTAGTCCCTCAAATTTCATATATTTATTCTTAGGTCCTTTCTTGGCAATTTTTTTTGTGAATTTTTTAATTCCACTCAAGTGTTGAGTTTTCTAGGGTTTTATTGGGGATTCGTTAATTTGATCGGATAATTTAACTTCGTTTATGTTTTTCCGGATATTTTAGAAACTGTTAAAAAGTTCGACTGGATATAAATACCCACTTTTTCCCCTGCCGGGAAATTTCCAAGTGTTGGATTTTTCCGTAGTTTAATAACGTTCTAAGTAGTGCAAGTAAAGCGATGGTCCCTCTAGAAGACAATAAACCTTAACTCGATTATGTAACCATCTTGAACTGCCCTTTGAACCTTAGGGTTTGGGGCAGTACGGCGTGCCACATGTGAGGCGTTGGCTTGACCCTTCTATGGCTGGACCGTCAGTACTGAGGCATGAACTGGATGTTTTTAAATTTGTTTCATGTGTTGAGCTCTTTCGGGAAAACTTGGGTGTTCGATTGTTCGATCGGAAAGTTTAACATTTTCTATTTATCTGGAATGGGATACAATAATTGGAATTCACAAGCAGTTATGAGATAACTGAATGAATGTTATAAATCTAGCGGTTTAGTCTCACTTGATCGGTTGCCACGGAATTTTGATGTGATCAAAAGTCCGTCGCAATCACGTAGCATACGCGGATACTCGCCAGGTAAACTTAATAGACAGCCTCGCCCCATAGCCCCGACCAAGTGACTGTAGGAGAACCCCATCGCCGAAAGCATCCGTCCGGGTGCTCGCGGCAGCGGTGTTCCGCCTTGGTGCACTTCGTCGACGGCGTCGGGGGTGCGGCCGCCTACTAAAGTTTGCGACGAGCATTCGATCAGTATGTCAGGAATCTTGTTGAATTACCCGACTTGATATTGAAAAGAGTTTTCGATAATGAGACTAAAATGCGGGGTTTATAATTGTTAGGCATGCGATGTCTAAGTATTTCATTTGATTAGGCATGCGATGTCTAAAGAGATTGCGGATTCCAACTGTTGTAGTTTTACACTTTCTTTTCTGTGACCGTAAGTGTAATATGTGATATCGTCGGTTTCGTTGCTATATGTCAACGACAATTGGGATGCGCATATTTATTTACGTTGATGGCATGTGATGTTATGTGTTGCTGGATATGTTATATTGGATCGTCGTGTTTGAATAGCCGGGGGGGTTTTTGTGTGAGATGCGTGTTTTTCTTTTTCATTCATGTAAAAAACTTGTATGTAATATTCTTTTATTGGGACACTTCCAGGTTGCGGAAGATGTCACCCTTTGTATATTATTTACTTTTCCGCACTAGGATAGACCCAAGGAGGGGAGCACAAGTAACCGGGTTCTGGAGTCCAGTGGGAGACCAACTCGAGGAGTCGAGTCCGGGTCTCCTAACTCCAGAATTGGTAGGGTTGCTTGCCGCTCTCGTAGGGGTCTAGGGGTGTGGGTTTGGCTATTCATCACGACCGTGGAATCCGTGTTTTATACTGGCTCGTATTGAAAACACGGACGTCCTAGTATATCCAATATTTCATATGTTTCTTCTGCTGCGATATCTGTGATGTGATCATGTGATGTTCTGTGATGGATACTGTATATAGTATATATGATATATTATATAGGCGTTACTTATGTTTTACACCCGCGCTAGCCCTGCCCCGCTCTGCCGTTAGTCACCTAACCTAACGGTGAACGAGGGGACATCGAGGCGAATGCGGATGGCATAAGTGTACGTCGTATTTATCTGTGATGTTTAGGTGATTTAAATGATGGGACTTCATTAATATGATTAATGAAATAAAAAGAAACCTAAGATGTTGTAGAATCGAATTTCTAAAAATAAAACAGGTAGCTACAGTTCTTGCTTTGCACAGCGGTATATATGATATATCCTGCACCTTATTCGATGAGGAAAGGACCGAGATCCCTTCACCGGGAGTGACTCCTTTAGCAATAATTGGCAGATGCTACACACTCGGTTTGTCTTTTGATTGCTTTTAAGAGTTCTGCTTTGCACCGAGATATATATGATATATCCAGCACCTCATTCGACGAGGAAAGGACCGACGATCGCTTCACCGGGAGTGACTCCTTTAGCAAAACTACAAAAGCCTCAAAAACACTCCATTTTAAAATCATTTGATTCTACAACGATATCAAGTTCATTACGCAATAGGTTTTCAGAAAAACCTGTCGTAGCCCTCCGTCATTTCAGATAAGTTGTATATAGTATTCGTGCTGCATTTGTTGGCTTTCGTCAAGGTGCAGTGTGCGGTAGCTATATGCTGCTTATCTGCTGCATACGATGCGATTGGATTAGGGTAGTCATGCGGCTTTGTTGGCTTTCGTCAAGGGTCGTGCGGGTGGGTTTAATTCAATCAAGAAATGTACGGGTTGAACTTGACTAGCGGGCTATGATTTGTTGGCTTTCGTCAAGGTCATAGCACGTTAGAGGCAAAATATTATCAGGAATTTCAAGTGTTGAAATTTGCAATGAGATTGCATACCTTCTATGAGATAGTTGGATCCCGATACCCGCTGCGAGTAAGAGTTACTCCTGGGAGAGTTTTACACATTAAAATTAGCCGATCAAGTAGGTGTCTAGAAAGGTGTCAACGAGGTTACGCCTCTGGGAAAACGAGGTTTACATTAATTAGGTTCGTGCGAAAGCACGGGGGACCTCCCTCAAAGTACCGACACTGGCCTGGCTGAAAGATTGGCGAACTTGTAGTGTGTAATTAATCCCGGCTAGTCTTTCCTTTTAGGGTTTGAAGGAAGATTTGATAAAAAACAGTGGGAGCCATCCTGATTAAATAAAATAATAACCAATCTATTCTTGCAAGAGCGCACGCTGAGTGTTTTCTTCTCTCTCTCTCCAGGTAGCGACCATATCACGCCTTAATCAAGATAATAATACGGATTATTGACCGAACCCGCTTGTTATACTGAGCTGGGGAACATTGGTCCCGCTCCAACTTATAATTGTTATAAGACAGAGCAGGAAATTAGGGAATACCAGATTTCCCGTGCCGCCCAAACGAAGAGAGTGCATGCTGATGCATCATCTTCGGGTGTGTTCATTACAGAGAACTGTTTCTCAGTATCCTTTACGTCCTGGGTATGTGATACCAGATCAGGATCCCAGATATGTAATCTGCTACATAGGGCTACAGAAAGGTAGAGAACTGAGAACGGGTGATAAGTTTCATGAGGCAGAAAATGGGGCAAGTGTTGCAGCCAAGTCTGTTGGTCACTGTCACCCTGTATTACCTATACATTGATTCTGAACGAATGTTATTAGATACCGAACCTGATATACAAAATCATATCAGTCTCTTTATTAGAAAAGAAATGATATAATTTTGTATTGTTGGATAATGTTTTGAACATTTCCTATATCAAAAGTTGATCGGTTCAGGCACGTTAGCTAAAAGCATTAATGTTCTAAATCAAACTACAGTTCTTAGTATACAGAACACACACAAGAGGAAGAGTTCAGAAATGAACGGATCCTTCTTGAGGTATTGTAGACTAGGTCATATCAATGCGACCCGACTAGCTAGAGTTACATAAAGATGCATATTTAAATTGGCTTGAATTTACATCTTGTGAAACTCGCCAGTCATGTCACATAGATAAGATGACCATAGCTCTGTTTACTGGAAACAGAGAAAGAGTTAGTGAACTCTTGGGATGATACATGTTGATGTATGTAGGTCCCCTTTCTACATATGCCAAGACTGGTTCTTTGTATTTCATTACATTCTCTGATAATCTCTCAAGATTCAGACATATGTTCCTGTTGAAACACATGTCCGAACCTTTTGAGATATTCACAGAATATAAGTTAGAAGTAGAGAACCAATAGGGGTATAGGTATTATGTCCTTTGATGTGATCAAGAAGGAGAATACTTGAGCACGGAATTCCTGGACTATTCTAAAGGAGAATATGATTCTCTCTCAGCATTACTCCTCCGTATACACCATAGCACGATGGTATATCGGGGCGGAGCAATAGCACCCTATGTGATATGGTGTGCTCTATGATGAGTAATACTGAGTTACCTGTTTCCTTATTGGGAGTTATGCGCTTGAGAAGCTGCATGCCTATTGAATAGGGTTCAAATCAAATCAGTTGCTTACCACTTCATATGTGATATGGAATGGGAAGAGCCCATGTCTTAAGCTAGTTAAGATTTGGGGTTGTCCGGCCTATGTCAAAAAGCAAAATCCGGACAAGCTCGAGGCAAGGTCTGTAATGTAGAACTGGAAAGGTTCCAGCTATACAAACTACAGCAGATGATTTGAAAGAACCAAAAGGATTCAATAGTTCCCGACAAACCTCAGCCTCTCCGCCGATCTAGTAGGGTTCCTCACCCACCTGAGAGATACTTCGGTTACTCTATGACGGTGGGAGCGAGGATTGCATCATGAGATGATGACCCAACTAGTTTCGAGCTGGCCATCAGGAGTGGGACTCTGTAAGAATGGCTGGATGCTTAGCGATCTGAGATGGAATCCTTATACACCAACAAAGTATGGACTTTGGTTGCTATATCTGAAGGGTTAAATCCCCATCAGGAGCAAGTATATCTTGAGAAGATTACTTGGTGTACTTAGAAAGGTTGAGACTTTCAAAGCTGGACTTGTTAAAGGTTTTCGTCATCGACCAGGCATGGATAATGATAAAACCTTTTCCAGTACCTATGCTTAAGTCCATCCAGATACTACTTGCCACGGCTACATACCATGACTACGATATCTGGCGGTTGGGTGTCATGACTGCTTTTCTAAATGATATTTTAGAAGAGAACGTCTATAAGTACACAGCCAGAGGGCTTCGTAGACAGTGGGAGCAGCGGAAACGTGTACAAGATGCTTTATAGGATAAAGCAGGCATCGCGGAGTTGGAACATCTGTTTTGATGTGGAAGTCAAATAGTTTGACATCATCAAAATGGTAGATGAACCTTGTATATACAAAAAGGTAGTAGGGAGTATAGTAACGATCCTCGTAGAGTACGTGGATGACATGCTCTTGATAGGGAAGGAGTTTCCTATGCTATGCTCGGTCAATCTTCGCTTATCACAATGATTCTCCATATAGGATCAAAGTGATACCTTCTAAATCCTGGGTTTTGGATCTATGAGATAGATCTAATTGTGTAGGGTTCCTAGGCACCCTAGTGAGGTCTCACAAGTGATCAAACATGGCCAATTGAAATTTTACAAGTGCCTATTAACCCTAATACGGATCGTTAACTAGATAAATAGGCGAAGCAAGCAAGTAAACGGAAATATAGCTAAAGGAAAGGGGCTACAACCTTTGTAGATCCGTTCCACCACCTCCTAAGCTCCGTGATGAAGTCCCCTCGCTGTCCAAATCATATCTTGGGCTCTAGCGTCGGCTTCAATGGAGAAAAACGGGCTAGGTCATCGACGACGATGCCGAAGATGATCTACGTCGAGGCATCGCTAGATCAAGCTCCAACTTCACCAAGTCAAGAAAACTTGTGAAGGAAACACCCTATACTACTTGGCAAGAGGTAGAGGATGAAGAAATAGGAAGTGGGTAGACTTTAGATTTGGATTTCACACACTTTTTCATCAATCACCATTGATGTAGCAAGCTTTCTTCTCATGGAGGAAGAAGAAGAAGATGAAGAAAAGAAGATGATAAGTATTTATTAAATGATAAATAAATCAATACTTATCATTTACTAACCCTTGGTTAGTTGTAGAGAATGGACCATGGTTAACTTGAATGGTTAGGGTTAAGGATGAGACAAGAATGGTGGACTAATTCAAAGCTTCAAGAATCTTCAATTAGCAAACAAAAATAGCAACCATTCTTTTCTCATCTTTTTCCAAAATAAATATATAAATAAATAAGAAAAAAGAAAACCCTAATCATAATCTTAACCATGGTCTAATTCTTTACACTAACCCTAGCTTGCATGTATCATCAAACATGATACAATCATGTGCACAAAATATATCACATATGCAATGTGCACAAAACAAGTGAGTAAATCCATTTAAAGTGAACCAATACTAGTTAATGCAAAGTAATATATCAAATATATAATTATACATTAAATCATTAAATCAACACTTGATTTAACGATCCGGTCATATCGTATATAACCGACTAGTATCCAATGTATCGGCTTATCGAATCAATCCTTGATTCGATAACTAGGTTATATCGCATATAACCAATAGATACATTCATCGCGAGAATAGAATGCGGTATCACATACACGCATTATTCTCGGTCCCGCACATATCTCATATGCGCTCCTATTTCGTTTCGCTTGAGCCAGGAAACCTCTGTGTAGGACTCTAAAGACTCGTCAATACGCCGGCAGCAAATGATGATCATATCAAACACCCACAAGCCGCAAGCGGTCTGCTAAACGTAACGGCCACCCGGGTATTGAGCGATCAGAAGATCGACGAGCAAGCCCGCTCACACTCCTGTGAATCCAACCAGTAACACTTACCGTACAGTCCGGTCTGTTCGTCTGATATGTCGCATATCTCGCCTAGGGGTGGTAAACGTCAGACCCCAGTAGCTCGATAAGTCATGCCGGCTTGAGGTCCATAACATTCGTGAAACTACTGATAACTCTTACCAGTATATCACAGCAACCCTGGCTAGGGATTTCCTGTTATGGCCAGTCGAGCATAGCACAACATCAACCCCCAATACCGGGAGAGACGAATCCCCTCCTATCGCTCATTGCCTCCATGTGAATCGGGACTGTACCCAAAAACCACCTGTTTATACGACTCAGTAGAGCCGTGGTAGGGTGGAAATCAAAGCACAGTGGGATACACATAAGACTCTATGACGATCTCGGGTCAACAGACTAAGCTGTACCAGTGTCACCAGAGAACTGCCATCTGACGTAAGGTATAATACCATCTGGGAGTTCTCGGCGAGTCCGTTCAGTGTACCCAGTCTCTACTGAGCACCCGCATACCATATTCGATGTCAAACACCAATGGATATGGGATCATCCATCGCCCATCGCATGGGTCGAGAAGATATACGCTAGTCTACTCTGAAATATCGATGCCCCGTCTCGATATTCCCTCGACTAGGAACAATGAAGGATGTACTCATTGACTACCCAGGCCCCACTAGTATGATCTACATCACAGTCCTGGAAGTCGGGTACACATCCTAAGGGCTTTATCAACATGTAATCAGAGAGACAGAAAGTATACATGTTAAGATAAAGAGCAACCAGATAGCGTACTATCATGTCGAGCAAGAAAGTCCTATCTATATATGTCCCAGCATCCACTACAATATACATCCAATGTACAGTAATGGCCTCTAGGGCATACATATAACTAACAATCTCCCACTTCCACTAGGGCCATCTGTAGCAGTGGTCGCAGTATCTAATACTCAACCATCCCATATGAGCCTCTCTCTGGGAAAAGGCCTTTGTGAGTGGACCCGCCATGTTGTCCTCTGAGTCTTCTCTCCTTCCTCGATCACCCTGGAGATCAACTATCTCCATGATTAGGTGATGCTGCCTCAGAATATGTCTGGGTCACTAATGGGACCAGGGTTCCAGGGTCGAAGCCACATTTCCATTGTCACACAATGGTAGGAACCTAGTTCATCCTATGAACCAATATACACCCAAACTGCCTCTTTGGTAGTATCTTTAATAGCGATGTTACCAGCCTTTATCGTCTAGTTTGCCACGGTATCAAGCTTGGAACTCTTCCAACATACCGTCCCTTTACTGAGGGTAAAGACAATGCCTGTGACTGACATTCAGTCGTCTTTATCACCCTGAAACACTTCCACTGATTCTCCCCAGGATCGATTGATACAATCTCACTATACCTAGTGAGAACCTTAATATCCCTTTAGATCTATCTCATAGGTCCAAATCTCAGGATTTAGGAGGTATCATCTTTATCCTATTTGGAGAATCCTTGTGATAATAGGAGATTGACCGATCGTAGTATAGGAAACTCTTTTCCTATCAAGAGTATGTTGTCTACGTACAATACGAAGATGACCACCTTACTCTCTACTACCCTTTTGTATATACAAGGTTCGTCTACCATTTTGATGAAGTCAAACACTTTGACTATCACATCAAAACAGACGTTCCAACTCTGCGATGCCTGCTTCATTATGTAAAGCAACTTGCACACGTTTCCGCTGCTCCCACTGTCTACGAGGCCCTCTGGCTGTGTTCTTATAGACATTCTCTTCTAAATCATTATTTAGAAAAGTTGTCATGGCACCCAACCACCAGATATCGTAGTCATGGTATGCAGCCGTGGCAAGTAGGATCTGGATGGACTTAAGCATAGTCCCTGGAAAAGGTTTCATCATTATCCGTGCCTGGTTGATGACGAAAACCTTTAACAAGTCTAGCTTTGAAAGTCTCAACTCATCCATCTACACCAAGTAATCTTCTCAAGATATACTTGCTCCTGATGGGGATTTAACCCTTCAGATATCGCAACCAAAGTCCATACTTTGTTGGTGTATATGGATTCCATCTCAGATGGCTAAGCATCCAGCCATTCTTACAGAGTCCCTACTCTTGATGGCCTGCTCGAATCTAGTTGGGTCATCATCTCATGATGCAATCCTTGCTCCCACTGTCATCGAGAAACCGAAGTATCTCTCAAGCAGGTGAGGAACACTGCTAGATCGGCGGAGAGGCTGAGGTTCGTCGGGAACTATAAAATCCTTTGGTTCTATCAAATCTTCAGCTGTAGTTTCGAATAGCTGGAACCTTTCCAGTTCTACAGAACTGACCTTGCCTCGATCTTGTCCGGATTTTGCTTTAAACATAGGCCGGACAACCCCAAATCTTAACTCACTTAAGAGATAGGATCTTCCCACACCATATCTTATATGGAATGGTAGGCAGTGATTTGATTCAAACCTAATTCAATAGGTATGCAGCTTCTCAAGTGCATAACCCCAAAAGGAAATGGGTAACTCAGTAATACTCATCATAGAGCACACCATATCTAATATTGTGCAATTGCTCCGCCCTGATACACCGTTGTGCTGTGGTGTATTCAGAGGAGTAGCACTCAGAGAGAATCTCATTCTCCTTTAGAATAGTCCAGGAATTCTATGCACAAGTATTCTCCTCCCTGATCTTATCATAGGACATAATACTTATACCCGCATTTTGGTTCTCTACTTCCTACTTATATTCTGTGAATACCTCAAAAGGTTCGGACTTATGTTTCAACAGGAACATACGACTGAATCTTGACAGATTATCAGAGAATATAATGAATTATAAAGAACCAGTCCTGGCATGTGCAGACAGGAGACCTTACATACATCATCATGTATCAGTCCCAAGATTTTACTAACTCTTTCTCTGTTTCTAATGAACAGAGCTATGGTCATCTTATCTTTGTGACATGAATGGCGAGTTTCATAAGATGTAAGTTCAAACTAATTTAAATATGCATCTTTATGTAACTCTAGCCAGTCGGGTCGCATTGATATGACCTAGTCTACAATGCCTCAAGAAGAATTCGTTCATTTCTGAACTCTTCTTCTTGTGTGTGTTCAGTATACTAAGAACTGTAGTTTGATTTAGAACGTTAATGCTTTTAGATAGCGTGCCTGAACCGATCAACTTTTGATATAGGAAGTGTTCAAAACATTATCCATCAATACAAAATTATATCCTTTCTTTACTAATAAAGAGACTGATATGATTTTGTATATCAGGTTCGGTATCTAATAGCATTTGTTCAGAATCAATGTATTCATAATACAGGGTGACAGTGACCAACAGACTTGGCTGCAACACTTGCCCCGTTTTTTGTCTCATGAAACTTATCACCCGTTCTCAGTTTTTCTACCCTTTTGTAGCCCTATGTAACAGATTACATATCTGGGATCCTGATCCGGTATCATATACCCAGGATGCAGAGGATACTGAGAAACAGTTCTTTGTAATGAACAAACCCGAAGGAGATGCATCATATGCACTTTCTTCGTTTGGGCGGCATAGGAATTCTGGTATTCCCCAATTTCCTGCTCTGTCTTATAACAATTATAAGTTGGAGCGGGACCAACGTTCCCCAGCTCAGTATAACAAGCGGGTTCGGTCAATACATCCGTATTATTATCTTGATTAAGGCGTGATATGGTCGCTACCAGGAGAGAGAGAGAAGAAAACACTATGCGTGCGCTCTTGCAAGATCAGATTGGTTATATATTTTATCTAATCAGGATGGCTCCCACTGTTTTTATCAAATCTTCCTTCAAACCCTAAAAGCAAAGACTAGCCGGGATTAATTACACTCTACAAGTTCGCCAATCTTTCAGCCAGGCCAGTGTCGGTACTTTGAGGGAGGTTCCCCGTGCTTTCGCATGGACCTAATTACTGTAAACCTCGTTTTCCCAGAGGCGTAACCCCGTTGACACCTTTCTAGACACCTACTTGATCGGCTAATTGCAAAGTGCAAAACTCTCCCAGGAGTAACAATTACTCGCAGTGGGTATCGGGATCCAACTATCACATAGAAGGTATGCAATCTCATTGCAAATTTCAACACTTGAAACTCCCGATAATGGTTTTTACCCCTAGCACCTATGACCTTGGCTAAGGTCAACAAATCATAGGTACTAGTCAAGTTCTACTCGTCATTTCGTGATTAATTAGACCCACCCACATGACCCTTGGCTAAGGTCAACAAAGCCACATGACTGTCCTAACTAATCGCATCATATGCGGTGTAGGAAGACATCACTTAGCTACCGTACACTGTGCCTTGACTATGGTCAACAAACACAGCACGAATACTAAGTACTCTACTTCCTAAAATGACGGAGGGTTGCTGCTGGTTTTTGTGAAAACCTTTAACGCTTTGAACTTGATCTCGTTGCGGAATCAAATGGTTTTTAAATGGAATGTTTTTGAAGCTTTTCTAGTTTTGCTAAAGGGGTCACTCCCGGTGAAGGGATCGTCGGCCCTTTCCTCGTCGAATGAGGTGCGGGATATATCATATATATCACTGTGCAAAGAAAAAACTATAGAAGCGATCAAAAGACAAACCGAGGGTTGTAGCATCTGCCAGTTATTGCTAAAGGAGTCACTCCCGGTGAAGGGATCTCGGTCCTTTCCTTATCGAATAAGGTGCAGGATGTTCTACAATGAACACCGCGATGCAAAGCAAGAACTGTAGCTACCTGTTTTATTTTGAAATTCGATTCCACAACATCAATTAGGTTTATTTTCTTTCATTAATCTCATTAATGAATATCCCATCATTTAAGTCCACCTAACCATCACAGATAAATATAACGTACGCTTATGCCATCCGCATTCGCCTCGATGTCCCGTCTGCACCGTTAGGTTAGGTAACTAACGCCAGAGCGAGGCAGGGCTAGCGCGGGTGTAAAACATAAGCAACGTCTATATAATATATCATATATACTATATATAATATCTGTCACAGAACATCGCATAATCATATCATAGATAAATCACAGCAGAAGAAATATATGAAATATTGGATATACTAGGACGTCCGTGTTTTCAATACGAGCCAGTATAAAACACGGATTCCACGGTCGTGATGAATAGCCTATCCCACACCCCTAGACCCCTACGAGAGCAGCAAGCAACCCTACCAATTCTAGGGTTAGGAGACCCGGACTCGACTCCTCGAGTTGGTCTCCCACTGGACCCCAGAACCCGGTTACTTGTGCTCCCCTCCTTGGGTCTATCCTAGTGCAGAAAAGTAAATAATATACAAATGGTGACAACATCCGCAACCTGGAAGTGCCCCAATAAAAGAATATTACATACAAGTTTTTACATGAATGAAAATGAAAAAACACTCATCTCACATAAAACCCCCCCGGCTATTCAAATACGACGATCCAATATAACATATCCAGCAATACATAACATCACATGTCATCAACGTAAGTAAATATGCGCATCCCAATTGTCGTTGACATATAGCAACGAAACCGGCGATATCACATATTACACTTACGGTCACAGAAAAGAAAGTGTAAAACTACAACAGTTGGAATCCGCAACCTCCTCAGACATCGCATGCCTGACCAAATGAATTACTTAGACATCACATGCCTAACAATTATAAACTCTGCATTTCAGTCTCATTATCAAAAACTCTTTTCAATATCAAGTCGGGCAATTCAACAGGATCCCCGACATTCTGATCGAATGCTCGTCGCAAATTTCAGTAGACGGCCGCACCCCCGACGCCGTCGACAAAGTGCACCAAGGCGGAACACCGCTACCGCGAGCACCCGAACGGATGCTTTCGGCGACGGGGTTCTCCTACAGTCACTTGGTCGGGGCTATGGAGTGAGGCTGTCTATTAAGTTTACCCGGCGAGTATCCGCGTACGCTACGTGATTGCGACGGACTTTTGATCACATCAAAATTCCGTGGCAACCGATCAAGTGAGACTAAACTGCTATGTTTATAATATTCATTCCGTTATCTCATAACTATTTGTGAATTCCAATTATTGTATCACATTCCGGATAAACAGAAAATGCTAAACTTTTCGATCGAACAATCGAACACCCAAGTTTTCCCGATACTACTCAACACATGAAATAAGTCTAACAACATTCAGTTCGTGCCTCAGTACCAACGGTCCAGCCGTAGAAGGGTCAAGCCAACGCCTCACATGTGGCACGCCGTACTGCCCCAAACCCGAAGGTTCAAAGGGCAGTTCAAGACGGTCACATAATCGAGTTAAGGTTTGTTGTCTTCTAGAGGGTCCATCGCGTTACTTGCACTACTTAGAACGTCGTTAAACTACGGAAAAATCCAACAATTGGAAATTTCCCGGCAGGGGAAAAAGTGGGTATTTATATCCGGTCGAACTTTTTAACATATTCTAAAAATACCCGGAAAAGCACACCGACAAAATTAGAAAGTCCGATCGAATACACCGAGTCCCCAATATAACTCAGAAAATGCAACTCTGGAAAAAATTATTAAAAATCCCCAGGAAAACCAGCACAGACAACTAAGAATTACTGTGCAAAATTGGATGCACAAAACGACAAAAGGGCCGCGGATCCGCCGCATGAGCCTCCGGTAAGGCCGCGGATCCGCGCCACCTTTATGGAATCAGGACCACGAATTTTACAGTATGTCTTAGATCTTCCTGCTGATTTTTCTGAATATTTTTAATGTGGAAAAATCCTCGAAATTAAAAAATGTACAGAGAGCATATTCAAAGTCGGGGTTTTGGGTCGATCGGACTTCTGATTCCGTCGGGACTTCGCCTAATTCTCTAGCTAGGCTCTGATACCACTGTAGGGTTCCTAGGCACCCTAGTGAGGTCTCACAAGTGATCAAACATGGCCAATTGAAATTTTACAAGTGCCTATTAACCCTAATACGGATCGTTAACTAGATAAATAGGCGAAGCAAGCAAGTAAACGGAAATATAGCTAAAGGAAAGGGGCTACAACCTTTGTAGATCCATTCCACCACCTCCTAAGCTCCGTGATGAAGTCCCCTCGCTGTCCAAATCATATCTTGGGCTCTAGCATCGGCTTCATCGGAGAAAAACGGGCTAGGTCATCGACGACGATGCCGAAGATGATCTACGTCGAGGCATCGCTAGATCAAGCTCCAACTTCACCAAGTCAAGAAAACTTGTGAAGGAAACACCCTATACTACTTGGCAAGAGGTAGAGGATGAAGAAATAGGAAGTGGGTAGACTTTAGATTTGGATTTCACACACTTTTTCATCAATCACCATTGATGTAGCAAGCTTTCTTCTCATGGAGGAAGAAGAAGAAGATGAAGAAAAGAATATGATAAGTATTTAGTAAATGATAAATAAATCAATACTTATCATTTACTAACCCTTGGTTAGTTGTAGAGAATGGACCATGGTTAACTTGAATGGTTAGGGTTAAGGATGAGATAAGAATGGTGGACTAATTCAAAGCTTCAAGAATCTTCAACTAGCAAACAAAAATAGCAACCATTCTTTTCCCATCTTTTTACAAAATAAATAAATAAATAAATAAGAAAAAAGAAAACCCTAATCATAATCTTAACCATGGTCTAATTCTTTACACTAACCCTAGCTTGCATGTATCATCAAACATGATACAATCATGTGCACAAAATATATCACATATGCAATGTGCACAAAACAAGTGAGTAAATCCATTTAAAGTGAACCAATACTAGTTAATGCAAAGTAATATATCAAATATATAATTATACATTAAATCATTAAATCAACACTTGATTTAACTTCCGGTTATATCGTATATAACCGACTAGTATCCAATGTATCGGCTTATCGAATCAATCCTTAATTCGATAACTAGGTTATATCGCATATAACCAATCGATACATTCATCGCGAGAATAGAATGCGGTATCACATACACGCATTATTCTCGGTCCCGCACATATCTCATATGCGCTCCTATTTCGTTTCGCTTGAGCCAGGAAACCTCTGTGTAGGACTCTAAAGACTCGTCAATACGCCGGCAGCAGATGATGATCATATCAAATACCCACAAGCCGCAAGCGGTCTGCTAAACGTAACGGTCACCCGGGTATTGAGCGATCAGAAGATCGACGAGCAAGCCCGCTCACACTCCTGTGAATCCAACCAGTAACACTTACCGTACAGTCCGGTCTGTTCGTCTGATATGTCGCATATCTCGCCTAGGGGTGGTAAACGTCAGACCCCAGTAGCTCGATAAGTCATGCCGACTTGAGGTCCATAACATTCGTGAAACTACTGATAACTCTTACCAGTATATCACAGCATCCCTGGCCAGGGATTTCCTGTTATGGCCAGTCGAGCATAGCACAACATCAACCCCCAATACCGGGAGAGACGAATCCCCTACTATCGCTCATTGCCTCCATGTGAATCGGGACTGTACCCAAAAACCACCTGTTTGCACGACTCAGTAGAGCCGTGGTAGGGTGGAAATCAAAGCACAGTGGGAGACACACAAGACTCTATGACGATCTCGGGTCAACAGACTAAGCTGTACCAGTGTCACCAGAGAACTGCCATCTGACGTGAGGTATAATACCATCTGGGAGTTCTCGGCGAGTCCGTTCAGTGTACCCAGTCTCCACTGAGCACCCGCATACCATATTCGATGTCAAACACCAATGGATATGGGATCATCCATCGCCCATCGCATGGGTCGAGAAGATATACGCTAGTCTACTCTGGAATATCGATGCCCCGTCTCGATATTCCCTCGACTAGGAACAATGAAGGATGTACTCATTGACTATCCATGCCCCACTAGTATGATCTACATCACAGTCCTGGAAGTCGGGTACACATCCTAAGGGCTTTATCAACATGTAATCAGAGAGACAGAAAGTATACATGTTATGATAAAGAGCAACCAGATAGCGTACTATCATGTCGAGCAATAAAGTCCTATCTATATATGTCCCAGCATCCACTACAATATACATCCAATGTACAGTAATGGCCTCTAGGGCATACATATAACTAACAAATTGGATGTTAGGATTCTCACTAGTTGTAGTGAGATGGTATCAACCGATCCTGGGGAGAATCACTGGAAGGGTTCCAGGGTGATAAGGACGACTGAAAGTCAGTCACAGGCATTGTCTTTACCCTCAGTAAAGGGGCGGTATGTTGGAAGAGTTCCAAGCTAGATACCGTGGCATACTAGAAGATAAAGGCTGGATACATCGCTACTTAAGGTGCTACCAAAGAGGCAGTCTGGATGTATATTTGTTCATGAGATGAACTTAGTTCCTTCCATTGTGTGACAATGGAGTTGTGGCTTATGCTAAGGAACGCCCGTCCCATCAGTGATCCAGACATATTCTAAGGCAGTATCACCAGATCATGGAGATGATTGATCTCCAGGGTGATCGAGGTTAGGAGAGTAGACTCAGAGGACAACACGGCGGATCCACTCACGAAGGCCTATTCCCAGAGAGAGATTTTTATGGGATGGTTGAGTATGAGATACTGCAACCACTGCTACAGATGGCTCTAGTGCAAATGGGAGATTGTTAGTTATATGTATGCCCTAGAGGCCATTACTGTACATAGGATGTATATTGTAGTGGATGCTGGGACATATATAAGGAGGACTTTCTTGCTCGACATGATAGTATGCTATCTGGTTGCTCTTTACCTTAACGTGTATACTGATTGTCTCTCTGTTACATGTTGGTAAAGCCCTTAGGATGTGTACTTGACTATCTGGACTATGATGTGGATCATACTAGTAGGGACATGGTAGTCCATAAGTACATCCTTCAAGGTCCCTAGTCGTGGGTATATCGAGACGGGGTATCAATATACCAGCGTAGACTAGCGTATACCTTCTCGACCCATACAGATGGGCGATGGATGATCCCATATCCATTGGTGTTTGACATCAGAGATGATATATGGGTGCTCAGTGGAGACTGGGTACACTGGACGGACTCGCCGAGAACTCCCAGATGGTATTATACCTTACGTCAGATGGCAGTGTTAGTTATATGTATGCCCTAGAGGCCATTACTGTACATTGGATGTATATTGTAGTGGATGCTGGGACATATATAGGTAGGACTTTCTTGCTCGACATGATAGTACGCTATCTGGTTGCTCTTTATCTTAACGTGTATACTTTCTGTCTCTCTGTTACATGTTGATAAAGCCCTTAGGATGAGTACTCGACTTCCAGGACTATGATGAAGATCATACTAGTGGGGCCTGGGTAGTCAATGAGTACATCCTGCATTGTTCCTAGTCATGGGAATATCGAGAGGGGGCATCGATATTCCAGAGTAGGCTAGCGTATATCTTCTCGTCCCATGTGATGGGCGATGGATGATCCCATATCCATTGGTGTTTGACATCGAAGATGGTATACGGGTGCTCAGTGGAGACTGGGTACACTGAACGGACTCGCCGAGTGTTGGATATATGTATGCCCTAGAGGCCATTATGTGATAGTGGATGTATCTATACATGTATATATATATTCAGTTTGCATTCTTGCTCGACATGATAGTATGCTATCTGGTTATTCTTTATCTGACATGTTGATTTGATCATGCTTTTATTCATTCATACATGCTGATAAAACCCCAAGGATATATGCTTGACTACTCTGATTATGATGGAGATCATACTAGTGGGACATCTGTAGTCTATAAGCATATCCTGAAATGTCCCTAGTCGGAGGTGTATCGAGACGGGGCATCGATATACCAGAGTAGACTAGCGTATATGATACTAGACCCATGTGATGGGCGATGGATGTTCCCACATTCATCGATGTTTGACATCAAGATCATATACGGGTGCTCAGTGCTGACTGGGTACACTGGACGGACTCGCCGAGAACTCCTATATGGAATTATATCTATCGTCGGATAGCAATTCTCAGGTGACACTGGTACAGGTTAGTCTGTAGACCCGAGATCGTCATGGAGTCTTGTGTGTTCTCCCACTGTACTTTGATTGCCACCCTACCACGGCTCTACTGAGTCGTGCAAACAGGTGGCCGTTGGGTACAGTCCCGAGACACACGAAGGCAATGAGCGATAGGAGGGGTTTCGTCTCTCCCGGTATTGGGAGTTGATGCTGTGCAGTGCTCGACTGGTTATAACAGCAAGTCCCTGGCCAGGGCTGCTGAGATTTGCTGATAAGTGTTATCAGTAGTTTCTCGATCTGTTATAGACCATTCACCGACACGACCTATTGAGTTATTGGGGTAGACGTGACCATCCCTAGGCTCGATATGCAGCATATCTGACGAAGAGACCGGACTGTACGGTAGTGTTGCCGGATGGCTCGACGGGAGTTGTAACAGATTCGCTTGTTGTCTTCTGATCGCTCAATACCCGGGTGGCCGTTACGTTTAGCTGACCGCTTGCGGCTTGAGGGTACTTGATATGATCATTACCCTCTGCCGGCGTATTGACGAGTCTTAGAGTCCCACAAAGGAGTTGCTCAGTCCAGGCGAAACGTTGTGGTGCGCGTATGCGATATGCGCATGCACCCGATTGAAATGTGCGTATATGATACTGTACGTTGATCGGGCGGCTTGCTTTTGGTAGGGTCATATGTGATATGGCCGGATTGATAAATCAAGAGTTGATTTATCATTTAACCATTAGTTTTTCTCACTTGAAAACCTTTTCAAGGTTGATGGATGTGTGCATGCATGTATGTTTATCTTTCTTTCTTTCATGCTAGTTTCTTGCACATATGGATGTGCATACATACACACATACATACATCAAACCATCATGGTTGATTATATATGGAAATGGTGGCAATGCAAGACTCACACCATTGATTATTTAATGGATTATTATTTGATTATGGATTTAAAAAGAAAATGAAAAAGGAAAGGATAATTATGCTAGTTTCTACATGCTTCTTTTGACCTAACCATGCTCACCTACCACTAAACCATGGTTATCCCTTCCTTTATCATTCTAAACCCAAGTTAAATTAATCATCTATCATTTAATCATGGTTGGAGTCAAGAAGGAATAAATATATATAGTGATATTTATTTCTTTTGCAAGCTTAACCTTATGGTTATCATTTTACCTCTTGAAAAGAAAAAGCCACCATTTTCATCCTCCTCCATCTTCTCCTCTCTAGTTCTTTTCTAGTGAGTGAAATACAACAAAAGAAAGGTTTTTGAAGTGAGATCCAAAGCCACAACACCATTCTACTCAAGTCTAGCCAACTTGATTAGAGTGTTTACTTCGATTTTACAAAGTAGCGAGTTTGGACGGAGATCTCCGCGGTGGATCATCGTGGACAAAAGGGGAGTTCAAGAGGACCTCGATTCAACACCAAAGAGCCTAAGGAGCGAAGCAAAAACGGGAGCTACAAAGGTTGTAGCCTTCAAACCCTAACTTTTGTTAGCTTAAAGTTTAGTAAACCCTAATTTTCGAGGATCTATCCTTTGCATGTTAGTTTAGCACCTTAAAAATTAAAACTTTGGGTCATGTGATGCTTCAAAACTCTTCATAGGGTGCTATACTAACCTTACATTGGTATCAGAGCCGACCTAGAACATTAGGCGACCTTTTTGCGAAGTAAAAAGTCCGATCGAAACAAAAATACGACTTTTAAAAATGCTCTCTGGAAATTTTTTAAAAACTGACTTTTTTCCGAATTAAAAATTCTCAAAAAATAGAGCAGGTAAAAATTAGACAATCTGGAAAATTCGTACCCATGAACAGTAACTTTGACCGCGGAAGCGCGGCATAAGAAAGCTTAGGCCGCGCATTCGCGGCCATACAAGGGGATCTTTGACCAATTTTTAGACAGTAATTTTCTTTACCTGCTACAGTATATTTTGAGTATATTTAATCTGAATCTGCTGTTGAAAAATTCTGGAGATGTTTTTAGACTCGTGGTTTCGATCGGAATTTTCATTTCGCTTTCTTTTCCGGGTAAACTAGAAAATATTGAAGTGTTTGAACGAATATCATTTACTCAATATTCACGGGGTTTAAATAGTTTGGAGATGCGTGCAAGTCTTTTTGCGGTGGTCCCTCTAGAAGACAACAAACCTTAACTCGATTATGTGACCGCCTCGAACTGCCCTTTGAACCCTAGGGTTTGGGGCAGTACGGCGTGCCACATGTGAGGCGTTGGCTTGACCCTTCTACGGCTGGACCGCCGCTACTGTGTCACACTCCGGATTTTTTGAACCCTGCTCAAGTGTTGAGCTTTAGTGAATCTTGGGTGCTTGATAGTTCGTTCGAAAACTTTAATACTGTCTGTTTATCTGGAATGTGATACAATATGTGGAATTCATATAGTGTAGGCATGAAATACGAAATATGTGATATTTCGCATTTATGATGTCTAAAGAGAATCTGGATTCCAAATATTGTAGTTTTACATTTTTTTTTCAGCGACCGTAAGTGTAGTATGTTAGATATCGCCGGTTTCGTTGCTATACATCAACGACAATCGGGGTACGCATACTTACTTACGTTGATGATATGTGATATTATGTGTTGCTGAGATATGATGTGTAGGATTGTCGCGATCGAATAGTCGGGGGGTTTTTGTGAGATGAGAGTTTTATATTTTCATTCATGTAAATTCAAATGTAATGTAATATTCTTTTATTTGGGGCACTTCCAGGTTGCGGTTGTGTCACCAGTGTTGTATATTATTTACTTTTCCGCATTAGGATGGACCCAAGGAGGGGAGCACAGGTGACCGGGTTCTGGGGTTCAGTGGGAGGCCATCTCGAGGAGTCGAGACCGGGTCTCCTAAACTCCAGGATTGGTAGGGTCACTTGCTGCTCTCGTAGGGGTCCAGGGTGTGGGCTTGGCTATTCATCGCGACTGTGGAATCCGTATTTTCTATTCTGGCTAAATACTAAATACGGACGTCCTAGAATATCCCACGTTATATCTATATTTCTGCTGCCTGTGTTCTGTGATATCTGAGACGAATGACTTATTATATATATGATATATAGTAGACGTTGCTTATGTTTTACACCCGCGCTAGTCCCGTCCCGGTATGCCGTTAGTTAAGTAACCTAACGGTGCATAACGGAACATTGCGGCGAATGCGGATGGCATAAGCGTACGTGTTATTTTCGTTTCTTTTCTGTGATTGGCTTTAGGACTTAAATGATGGGATTACATTAATGTGATTAATGTAAAGAAAATAAACCTAAAAAGATGTTGTAGAATCGGATTTAAAAACTACTCGGCTATTTATGAAAAAGCTACATTTCAAAATTGCGGAGCTTAAGCCACTCCTTTTGAAAACTGTTTGATTCTACAACGATATCAAGTTCAAAGCGTTAAAGATTTTCTTAAAAATCATTCGCAACCCTCCGTCATTTTAGGAAGTAGAGTACTTAGTATTCGTGCTACGTTTGTTGACTTTAGTTAAGGCGTAGTGTACGGTAGCTAAGTGATGTCTGCCTACACTGCATATGATGCAGATTAATTAGGACATTCATACGACTTTGTTGACCATAGTTAAGGGTCATATGGGTGGGTCTAATTGATCAAGAAATGACGGGTAGAACTTGACTGGTACTTATGATTTGTTGACCATAGTTAAGGTCATAAGTACTAGGGGTAAAAATTACATCGGGAATTTCAAGTGTTGAAATTTGCAATGAGATTGCATACCTTCCATGTGATGGTTGGATCCCGATCCCACTGTGGGCAATAGTTGCTCCTAGGAGAGTTTTACAGTTTACAATTAGCTAACTCATTAGGTGTCTAGAAAGGTGTTAACGGGGCTCCGCCTCTGGGAAAACGAGGCTTACTCTAATTAGGTCCGTGCGAAAGCACGGGGAACCTCCCTCAAAGTACCGACACTGGCCTGGCTGAACGGTTAGCCAAGTTGTAGACTGTAATTAATCCTGGCTAGTTTTTCTTTTTAAGGTTTGAAAGAAAAACTTGATAAAAAGCAGTGGGAAACATCGATTAGACAAGATAAATAAACCAATCTAATCTATGCAAGAGCTTTCGCTGAGTGTATTCTTTTCTCTCTCTTAATGGCAGATACCAATGACTGGACTTAAGCTTCTACTAGATAAAAACAAACTGAATGGGACCAACTATAAAGACTGGCTAAGGAATCTGAAGATCGCCTTGACTTATGATAAAGTATCATATGTCCTCACAGCTTCAGCCCCGCCCGTCCCAGGCCCAAAATCCTCAGTTGCGGACATAGAAGTCCGCAAGACATGGGACGCTGACTGTGCCACGGCCACATGCCTCGCGCTTGCATCGATGGATAACACACATCAAAAGCAGCACGAGGACATGGACATTCACGGGATACTTCTCCATACAAAAGAGTTGTATGGGGAGCAATCCCGCGTATTACGATACGAAGCATCAAAGAAACTGTTTCAGATGCGAATGGCCCCTGGCACACCAGTAGGAGACCATGTGTTGAAGATGATAGCTCTTATAGAAGAGCTTGAGGACCTTGGATGGACAATGGAAAATGAACAATATATAGATATTATTCTGCAGTCCCTCCCCTCCACCTTTGCTCAGTTCATAGTGAACTTCAACATGCACGGCATGGAGAAGGACCTCCCTGAACTCCTTAATATGTTAAGGAGTGCAGAGAGCACTATGAAGTCAGCAAAGACTCCCGTTATGACGATTGGACAGTCTTCTTCTTCTCGCCCAAAAGCTAAGGCCAAGGGAAAGAAAAAGAAGAAACCCACTAATCCTAAGGGCGGAGTCAAAAGGTGAAGGGAAAGGGAAAGTCCACGGCTGGAGACCCAGGGAAAGGCGAGTGTTTTCATTGCCACAAGACAGGACATTGGAAGCGCAATTGCACGGAGTACCTAAGTCTCAAGAAGAAGCATGGTGATGCTTCTGCTTCAGGTGCGTTTGTGACTGAAAACTGTTTTTCTATAAACTCTGCTTCCTGGGTATTGGATACCAGTTCTGGTTCTCACATTTGCAATTCTATGCAGGGGCTGAGAAATAGCAAGGTTTTGAGGACAGGTGACCATACTCTCCGCGTTGGAAATGGTTCCAATGTACATACAGTCGCAGTGGGAGAGTATCACTTGGGGTTGCCATCTGGATGTATTTTGATTTTGAATCCATGTTATTTTGTACCAACTATGCTGTGTAATATAATATCCGTTTCTTTGTTGGACAATGAAGGGTATAATTTTGTGCTGCAGAACAATGTTATGAACATTCACCTAAATCAAATGTTGGTTGGGTATGGTACACTTAATAACGGAATATATGTCCTAAATCAACACACAGTTTTCAGTGTACAACACACTAATAAAAGAAAATTTTCAGAATTAAATGAAGCATTTCTTTGGCACTGTAGACTTGGTCATATTAACGAAACAAGACTAAACAAGTTACATAAAGATAGATATTTAAACTCTTTTGAATATAAATCTTATGCAACTTGCCAGTCTTGTATCAAGGGTAAAATGACCAAAACTCCGTTTACCGGACACGGAGAAAGAGCTACTCAGCTCCTTGGCCTCATACATAGTGATGTATGTGGGCCAATGTCTACACAGGCTAGAGGCGGTTTTTCATACTTCATTACATTCACCGATGATTTCTCAAGATTCGGTCATGTATTTTTATTAAAGCACAAGTCCGAAGCTTTCGAGAAATTCATTGAATATAAACACGAAGTAAAAAAACAAACCGGCTTGAGTATTAAGATGCTTCGATCAGATCGAGGTGGTGAGTATCTCAGTACAGAATTTGCAAACTTCCTAAAAGAGAATGGGATTCTCTCTCAGCTCACTCCTCCTTACACACCACAGCACAACGGTGTGTCAGAACGACGGAATAGGACCCTATTAGATATGGTCCGGTCCATGATGAGTGACGCTGTCCAGTCTCGTTTTGGGGGCATGCATTGGAAACTGCAGCGTTTCTGCTAAACAGGGTTCCAACCAAAGCCGTGTCTACCACGCCATATGAGATATGGAATGGGAAGAGACCATCTCTTAAAAGAATTAAGATTTGGGGTTGCCCGGCCTATGTTAAAAAGCAGAATCCGGAAAAACTCAAGACACGGTCAGTCATGTGTAACTTTGTGGGATATCCAAAGAATTCTTATGGGTATCTGTTCTACCACAAAGAGGAACAAAAAGTGTTTGTTTCTCAGTATGCCACATTCTTGGAAAAAGAGTTTTTCACGGATAGAGATGATGGCAAGGTGGTAGATCTAGAAGAGGTTCTGGAGACACAAACTACAAATGACGATTTGGTTGAACCGGCTGTTGCAACAGAAACTGAAGAACCTCGGCCACTCCGTAGGTCTGGTAGGACTTCTCGCCCACCGGAGAGGTACTACGGTTTCCTCATTGATGGTGACAGAGAAGACTGTATCATGGAAGATGATGATCCTACCAGTTTTCAGCAAGCTATCACGAGTGGTGACTCTGTGAAGTGGCTGGATGCCATGAGATCCGAAATGCAGTCTATGTACACCAACAAAGTATGGACTTTGGACGTTGTACCCCCTGGGGTAAAACCTGTGGGGTGCAAATGGATCTTTAAAAGAAAGATTGGTGTGGATGGGCAGGTAGAGACCTATAAGGCAAGACTTGTGGCGAAAGGTTTTCGTCAAAGACCAGGTTTGGACTATGACGAAACTTTTTCGCCCGTAGCCATGCTTAAATCTATTCGGATCCTACTTGCTATTGCTGCTCACTACGACTATGAAATCTGGCAGATGGACGTTAAAACAGCATTTCTAAATGGAGATTTAGAAGAATGTGTTTATATGGATCAGCCAGAGGGCTTCATTGACAGGCATCACGGAGTTGGAACATCTGTTTCGATGATGTTATCAAAGAGTTTGATTTCATCAAAAATCCAGATGAACCTTGTGTTTATAGGAAGGCTGTAGGAAGAGCTATCACATTCCTCGTATTGTACGTGGATGACATTCTTCTGATAGGAAATGATATTCCTATGCTACAGTCGGTCAAATCATTCTTATCACTGAGGTTCTCCATGAAGGACCTGGGTGATGCCACCTACATCCTGGGCATAAGGATCTATAGGGATAGATCCAAAAAGTTATTGGGATTGTCCCAAACCAGGTACATCAACACCATCCTAAAGAGGTTTAGTATGGAAGACTCCAAGCGGGGTGCCTTACCCGCTTGCCATGGAGTCACTCTCTCCAAGGATTCTTGTCCAAAGACCGATGAAGAGAGAGCTCGCATGAGCATTATACCTTATGCTTCGGCAGTAGGGTCTATAATGTATGCGATGTTATGTACACGCCCAGATGTAGCTTATGCACTTAGTGTTGTAAGCAGGTATCAATCCAACCCAGGGGAGAACCACTGGACAGCTGTGAAGAACATTCTTAAGTACTTACGAAGGACTAAAGAATTGTTCTTGGTGTATGGTAATAAAGATCTCCAAATGGAGGCCTTTACCGATTCGAGCTTCCAGAGCGATAAGGATGACAGCAAATCTATCTCAGGGTTTGTATTTACCCTCAATGGAGGGGCGGTAAGTTGGAAGAGTTCCAAACAGGATACCGTTGCAGACTCTACGATGGAAGCTGAGTACATTGCTGCAAATGATGCCGCCAAGGAAGCCGTCTGGATGAAGAAGTTCGTCTCGGAGCTAGGAGTAGTTCCAACCATTATTGATCCAATACCTTTGTATTGTGACAATAATGGGGCGATGGCGTTAGCCAAGGAGCCCAGATCCCATCAGCGGTCCAGACACATCCTGAGGCGCTTTCATTTGATCCGGGAGATTGTAGATCGCCGCGAGATCGAGATTAAGAGAGTTGACACAAAGAACAACGCCGCGGATCCATTCACCAAGGCCCTCCCTCAGCCGCAGCATGAGCGACTTTTTGAGATGTTGGGTATGAGATACGCCAATAACTGGCCTTAGTGCAAGTGGGAGATTGTTGGATATATGTATGCCCTAGAGGCCATTATGTGATAGTGGATGTATCTATACATGTATATATATATTCAGTTTGCATTCTTGCTCGACATGATAGTATGCTATCTGGTTATTCTTTATCTGACATGTTGATTTGATCATGCTTTTATTCATTCATACATGCTGATAAAACCCCAAGGATATCTGCTTGACTACTCTGATTATGATGGAGATTATACTAGTGGGACATCTGTAGTCTATAAGCATATCCTGAAATGTCCCTAGTCGGAGGTGTATCGAGACGGGGCATCGATATACCAGAGTATACTAGCGTATATGATACTCGACCCATGTGATGGGCGATGGATGTTCCCACATTCATCGATGTTTGACATCAAGATCATATACGGGTGCTCAGTGCTGACTGGGTACACTGGACGGACTCGCCGAGAACTCCTATATGGAATTATATCTATCGTCGGATAGCAGAACTCAGGTGACACTGGTACAGGTTAGTCTGTAGACCCGAGATCGTCATGGAGTCTTGTGTGTTCTCCCACTGTACTTTGATTGCCACCCTACCACGGCTCTACTGAGTCGTGCAAACAGGTGGCCGTTGGGTACAGTCCCGAGACACACGAAGGCAATGAGCGATAGGAGGGGTTTCGTCTCTCCCGGTATTGGGAGTTGATGCTGTGCAGTGCTCGACTGGTTATAACAGCAAGTCCCTGGCCAGGGCTGCTGAGATTTGCTGATAAGTGTTATCAGTAGTTTCTCGATCTGTTATAGACCATTCACCGACACGACCTATTGAGTTATTGGGGTAGACGTGACCATCCCTAGGCTCGATATGCAGCATATCTGACGAAGAGACCGGACTGTACGGTAGTGTTGCCGGATGGCTCGACGGGAGTTGTAACAGGTTCGCTTGTTGTCTTCTGATCGCTCAATACCCGGGTGGCCGTTACGTTTAGCTGACCGCTTGCGGCTTGAGGGTACTTGATATGATCATTACCCTCTGCCGGCGTATTGACGAGTCTTAGAGTCCCACAAAGGAGTTGCTCAGTCCAGGCGAAACGTTGTGGTGCGCGTATGCGATATGCGCATGCACCCGATTGAAATGTGCGTATATGATACTGTACATTGATCGGGCGGCTTGCTTTTGGTAGGGTCATATGTGATATGGCCGGATTGATAAATCAAGAGTTGATTTATCATTTAACCATTAGTTTTTCTCACTTGAAAACCTTTTCAAGGTTGATGGATGTGTGCATGCATGTATGTTTATCTTTCTTTCTGTCATGCTAGTTTCTTGCACATATGGATGTGCATACATACACACATACATACATCAAACCATCATGGTTGATTATATATGGAAATGGTGGCAATGCAAGACTCACACCATTGATTATTTAATGGATTATTATTTGATTATGGATTTAAAAAGAAAATTAAAAAGGAAAGGATAATTATGCTAGTTTCTACATGCTTCTTTTGACCTAACCATGCTCACCTACCACTAAACCATGGTTATCCCTTCCTTTATCATTCTAAACCCAAGTTAAATTAATCATCTATCATTTAATCATGGTTGGAGTCAAGAAGGAATAAATATATATAGTGATATTTATTTCTTTTGCAAGCTTAACCTTATGGTTATCATTTTACCTCTTGAAAAGAAAAAGCCACCATTTTCATCCTCCTTCATCTTCTCCTCTCTAGTTCTTTTCTAGTGAGTGAAATACAACAAAAGAAAGGTTTTTGAAGTGAGATCCAAAGCCACAACACCATTCTACTCAAGTCTAGCCAACTTAATTAGAGTGTTTACTTCGATTTTACAAAGTAGCGAGTTTGGACGGAGATCTCCGCGGTGGATCATCGTGGACAAAAGGGGAGTTCAAGAGGACCTTGATTCAACACCAAAGAGCCTAATGAGCGAAGCAAAAACGGGAGCTACAAAGGTTGTAGCCTTCAAACCCTAACTTTTGTTAGCTTAAAGTTTAGTAAACCCTAATTTTCTAGGATCTATCCTTTGCATGTTAGTTTAGCACCTTAAAAATTAAAACTTTGGGTCATATGATGCTTCAAAACTCTTCATAGGGTGCTATACTAACCTTACACCGAGAACTCCCAGATGGTATTATACCTCACGTCAGATGGCAGTTCTCTGGTGACACTGGTACAGCTTAGTCTGTTGACCCGAGATCGTCATAGAGTCTTGTGTGTCTCCCACTGTGCTTTGATTTCCACTCTACCACGGCTCTACTGAGTCGTGCAAACAGGTGGTTTTTGGGTACAGTCCCGATTCACATGGAGGCAATGAGCGATAGGAGGGGATTCGTCTCTCCCGGTATTGGGGGTTGATGTTGCGCAATGCACGACTGGCCATAACAGGAAATCCCTGACCAGGGTTGCAGTGATATACTGGTAAGAGTTATCAGTAGTTTCACGAATGTTATGGACCTCAAGTCGGCATGACTTATCGAGCTATTGGGGTCTGACGTTTACCACCCCTAGGCGAGATATGCGACATATCAGACGAACAGACCGGACTGTACGGTAAGTGTTACTGGTTGGATTCACAGGAGTGTGAGCGGGCTTGCTCGTCGAACTTCTGATCGCTCAATACCCGGGTGGCCGTTACGTTTAGCAGACCGCTTGCGGCTTGTGGGTGTTTGATATGATCATCATCTGCTGCCGGCGTATTGACGAGTCTTTAGAGTCCTACACAGAGGTTTCCTAGCTCAAGCGAAACGAAATAGGAGCGCATATGAGATATGTGCGGGACCGAGAATAATTCGTGTATGTGATACCGTATTTCATTCTCGCGATGTATGTGTCGAATGGTTATATGCGATATAACCTAGTTATCGAATCAAGGATTGATTCGATAAGCCGATACATATGATACTAGTCGGTTATATCCGATATGACCGGATCGTTAAATCAAGTGTTGATTTAATGATTTAATGTATAATTATATATTTGATATATTACTTTGCATTAACTAGTATTGGTTCACTTTAAATGGATTTACTCACTTGTATTGCACATTGTATATGTGATATATTTTTGTGCACATCATTGTATCATGTTTGATGATACATTCTTTCTTGTTTTTGTGTAAAGTATTGATCCATGGTTAGTTAGTGGTTAGGGTATCTTTGCATTTTCTTATTCATTTATCTTTTTATTTATTTCATTTAGAAAAGATAAAGAGAAAGATAAATGGTGGACTTGTTTTGTTTTTTAGTTGAAACTTCTTGAAACCTTGACTAAGTCCACCATTCTTGTCTCTTCTCTAACCCTAACCACTTATCTAACCTTAGTTATATCTCTACACTAAACCATGGTTGAAAGTATGATAAGTATTGATTTATTTTATCTAATTAAAAAGAACTTATCATATCTTCTTCTTCTTCTTCATCTTCTTCTTCCATGGAGAAAGCTTGCTACTCCAATGGCAAGTGATAAAAGCTAGTGAGAAATCCAAAACTAAAGTCTACCCACTTCCTATTTCTTCATCCTCTACCTCTTGCCAAGTAGTATAGGGTGTTTCCTTCACAAGTTTTCCCGACTTGGTGAAGTTGGAGCTTGTTCTAGCGATGCCTCGACGTAGATCATCTTCGGCACGTCGTCGATGACCTAGCCCGTTTTTCCTCCGATGAAGCCGACGCTAGAGCCCAAGATATGATTTGGACAGCGAGGGCACTTCATCACGGAGCTTAGGAGGTGGTGGACCGGATCTACAAAGGTTGTAGTCACTTTCCCTTAGCATTTAATTTGATTACATGCTTGCTTCGCCTATATATATCTAGTTAACGATCCGTTCTAGGGTTTCTCGGCACCGTATTTTTTAGAAATTTGCATGTTTGATCACTTATGAGACCTCTAGAGAGTGCCTAGGAACCCTACAGTGGTATCAGAGCCTAGCTAGAGCCTTAGGCGAAGTCCCGACGGAATTTGAAGTCCGATCGACCCGAAACCCAAACCCTTAACATGCTCTCTGGACATTTCTGTAAAATGTGGATTTTTTTGGAATTAAAAATATGCAGAGAAATGTGCAGGAAATTCTAAGGAAAACTGGAGAAAACGACAACCTAATTCAACAGTATGGCCGCGGAACCGCGGCGTTGACCCCCCTTTTGCGGCGGTTCCGCGGCCGTCTGTGATGATTAGGATGTGTTTTTCCTTCAGTTGTTTCTGTTGGTGTTTCTTGTGTGTTCTGGATGTTTTTAATATTTATTCCAGAGTTGTATTTTCTGGGATTGTTTTGGGGATTCGGTGTTTCGATCGGAGTATCAAATTTTGTCTGTATGACTTTCCGGATAAATTTTAGAATATGTTAAAAAGTTCGACCGGATATAAATACCCAATTTTTCCCCTGTCGGGAAATTTCCAAGTGTTGGATTTTTTCCGTAGTTTAAAGACGTTCTAAGTAGTGCAAGTAACTCGATGGACCCTCTAGAAGACAACAAACCTTAACTCGATTATGTGACCGTCTTGAACTGCCCTTTGAACCTTCGGGTTTGGGGCAGTACGGCGTGCCACATGTGAGGCGTTGGCTTGACCCTTCTACGGCTGGACCGTTGGTACTGAGGCACGAACAGAATGTTGTTATACTTATTTCATGTGTTGACCTGTTTCGGGAAAACTTGGGTGTTCGAATATTCAATCGGAAAGTTTAAACTTTTCTGTTTATCCGGAATGTGATACAATAATTGGAATTCACAAATAGTTATGAGATAACGGAATGAATATTATAAACATAGCAGTTTAGTCTCACTTGATCGGTTGCCACGGAATTTTGATGTGATCAAAAGTCCGTCGCAATCACGTAGCGTACGCGGATACTCGCCGGGTAAACTTAATAGACAGCCTCACTCCATAGCCCCGACCAAGTGACTGTAGGAGAACCCCGTCGCCGAAAGCATCCGTTCGGGTGCTCGCGGTAGCGGTGTTCCGCCTTGGTGCACTTTGTCGACGGCGTCGGGGGTGCGGCCGTCTACTGAAATTTGCGACGAGCATTCGATCAGAATGTCGGGGATCCTGTTGAATTGCCCGACTTGATATTGAAAAGAGTTTTTGATAATGAGACTGAAATGCGGTGTTTATAATTGTTAGGCATGTGATGTCTAAGTAATTCATTTGGTCAGGCATGCGATGTCTGAGGAGGTTGCGGATTCCAACTGTTGTAGTTTTACACTTTCTTTTCTGTGACCGTAAGTGTAATATGTGATATCGCCGGTTTCGTTGCTATATGTCAACGACAATTGGGATGCGCATATTTACTTACGTTGATGACATGTGATGTTATGTGTTGCTGGATATGTTATATTGGATCGTCGTGTTTGAATAGCCGGGGGGTTTTTATGTGAGATGAGTGTTTTTCATTTTCATTCATGTAAAAACTTGTATGTAATATTCTTTTATTGGGGCACTTCCAGGTTGTGGAAGATGTCACCGTTGATGTATATTATTTACTTTTCTGCACTAGGATAGACCCAAAGAGGGGAGCACAAGTAACCGGGTTCTGGGGTCCAGAGGGAGACCAACTCGAGGAGTCGAGTCCGGGTCTCCTAACCCTAGAATTGGTAGGGTTGCTTGCCGCTCTCGTAGGGGTCTTAGGGTGTGGGATTGGCTATTCATCACGACCGTGGAATCCGTGTTTTATACTGGCTCGTATTGAAAACATGGACGTCCTAGTATATCCAATATTTCATATGTTTCTTCTGCTGTGATTTATCTGTGATCATGTGATGTTCTGTGACAGGTATTATATATAGTATATATGATATATTATATAGACGTTGCTTATGTTTTACACCCGCGCTAGCCCTGCCTCGCTCTGGCGTTAGTTACCTAACCTAACGGTGCAGACGGGACATCGAGGCGAATGCGGATGGCATAAGCGTACGTTATATTTATCTGTGATGGTTAGGTGGACTTAAATGATGGGATATTCATTAATGAGATTAATGAAAGAAAATAAACCTAATTGATGTTGTGGAATCGAATTTCAAAATAAAAACAGGTAGCTACAGTTCTTGCTTTGCATCGCGGTGTTCATTATAGAACATCCTGCACCTTATTCGATGAGGAAAGGACCGAGATCCTTTCACCGGGAGTGACTCCTTTAGCAATAACTGGCAGATACTACACACTCGGTTTGTCCTTTGATTGCTTCTATAGTTTCTGCTTTGCACAGTGATATATATGATATATCCCGCACCTCATTCGACGAGGAAAGGGCCGACGATCCTTTCACCAGGAGTGACCCCTTTAGCAAAACTAGAAAAGCCTCAAAAACATTCCATTTAAAAACCATTTGATTCCGCAACGAGATCAAGTTCAAAGCGTTAAAGGTTTTCACAAAAACCAGCCGCAACCCTCCGTCATTTTAGGAAGTAGAGTACTTAGTATTCGTGCTGTGTTTGTTGACCATAGTCAAGGCACAGTGTACGGTAGCTAAGTGATGTCTTCCTACACCGCATATGATGCGATTAGTTAGGACAGTCGCGTGACTTTGTTGACCTTAGTTAAGGGTCATGTGGGATGGTCTAATTAATCACGAAATGACGGGTAGAACTTGACTAGTACTTATGATTTGTTGACCATAGTTAAAGTCATAGGTGCTAGGGGTAAAAACCTTTATCGGGAGTTTCAAGTGTTGAAATTTGCAATGAGATTGCATACCTTCTATGTGATAGTTGGATCTCGATACCCACTGCGAGTAATTGTTACCCCTGGGAGAGTTTTGCACTTTACAATTAGCCGATCAAGTAGGTTTCTAGAAAGGTGTCAACGGGGTTACGCCTCTGGGAAAATGAGGTTTACAGTAATTAGGTCCGTGCGAAAGCACGGGGAACCTCCCTCAAAGTACCGACACTGGCCTGGCTGAAAGATTGGCGAACTTGTAGAGTGTAATTAATCCCAGCTAGTCTTTCCTTTTAGGGTTTGAAGGAAGATTTGATAAAAACAGTGGGAGCCATCCTGATTAGATAAAATAATAACCAATCTGATCTTGCAAGAGCGCACGCAGAGTGTTTTCTTCTCTCTCTCTCCTGGTAGTGACCATATCACGCCTTAATCAAGATAATAAAATGGATGTATTGACCGAACCCGCTTGTTATTCTGAGCTGGGGAACGTTGGCCCCGCTCCAACTTATAATTGTTATAAGACAGAGCAGGAAATAGGGAATACCAGAATTCCTATGCCGCCCAAACGAAGACAGTGCATATGATGCATCTCCTTCGGGTGTGTTCATTACAAAGAACTGTTTCTCAGTATCCTCTGAATCCTGGGTATATGATACCGGATCAGGATCCCAGATATGTAATCTGTTACATAGGGCTACAAAAAGGTAGAAAAACTGAGAACGGGTGATAAGTTTCATGAGACAGAAAACGGGGCAAGTGTTGCAGCCAAGTCTGTTGGTCACTGTCACCCTGTATTACGAATACAATGATTCTGAACAAATGCTATTAGATACCGAACCTGATATACAAAATCATATCAGTCTCTTTATTAGTAAAGAAAGGATATAATTTTGTATTGATGGATAATGTTTTGAACATTTCCTATATCAAAAGTTGATCGGTTCAGGCACGCTATCTAAAAGCATTAACGTTCTAAATCAAACTACAGTTCCTAGTATACTGAACACACACAAGAAGAAGAGTTCAGAAATGAACGAATTCTTCTTGAAGCATTGTAGACTAGGACATATCAATGCGACCCGACTGGCTGAAGTTACATTTAGATGTATATTTAAATCAGTTTGAATTTACATCTTGTGAAACTTGCCAGTCATGTCACAATGATAATATGACCATAGCTCTGTTTATTGGAAACAGAGAAAGAGTTAGTGAACTCTTGGGACGGATACATGATGATGTATGTAAGGTCTCCTGTCTACACATGCCAGGACTGGTTCTTTATACTTCATTATATTCTCTGATAATCTCTCAAGATTCAGTCATATGTTCCTGTTGAAACATGAGTCCGAACCTTTTGAGATATTCACAGAATATAAGTTAGAAGTAGAGAACCAAAATACGGGTATAAGTATTATGTCCTATGATAAGATCAGGGAGGAGAATACTTGTGCATAGAATTCCTGGACTATTCTAAAGGAGAATGAGATTTTCTCTCAGTGTTACTCCTCTGAATACACCAAAGCACAACGGTGTATCAGGGCGGAGCAATTGCACAATATTAGATATGGTGTGCTCTATGATGAGTATTACTGAGTTACCTATTTCCTTTTGGGGTTATGCACTTGAGAAGCTACATACCTATTGAATTAGGTTTGAATCAAATCAGTGCCTACCACTCCATATAAGATATGGTATGGGAAGAACCCATCTCTTAAGCGAGTTAAGATTTGGGGTTGTCCGGCCTATGTTTGAAGCAAAATCCGGACAAGATCGAGGCAGGATCAGTTCTGTAGAACTGGAAAGGTTCCAGCTATACAAAACTGCAGTTGATGATTTGACAGAACCATAAGATTCTATAGTTCCCAACGAACCTCAGCCTCTCCGCAGATCTAGTAGGGTTCCTCATCCGCCTGAGAGATACCTCGGTTTCTCGATGACAGTGGGAGCAAGGATTGCATCATGAGATGATGACCCAACTAGTTTCGAGCAGGCCATCGAGAGTAGGGACTCTGTAAGAATGGCTGGATGCTTAGTGATCTGAGATGGAATCCTTATACACCAACAAAGTATGGTCTTTGGTTGCTATAACTGAAGGGTTAAATCCCCATCAGGAGCAAGTATATCTTGAGAAGATTACTTGGTGTACATGGAAAAGTTGAGACTTTCAAAGCTAGACTTGTTAAAGTTTTTCGTCATCAACCAGGCACGGATAATGATGAAACCTTTTCCAAGGACTATGTTTAAGTCCATCCAGATCCTACTTGCCACGGCTACATACCATGACTACGATATCTGGTGGTTGGGTGCCATGACTGCTTTTCTAAATGATGTTTTAGAAGAGTGCGTCTATAAGTACACAGCCAGAGGGCCTCGTAGACAGTGGGAGCAGCGGAAACGTGTGCAATATGTTTTATGTGATAAAGCAGGCATCGCGGAGTTGGAACATCTGTTTTGATGGATTAGTCAAAGAAGTTGACATCATCAAAATGGTAGATGAACCTTGTATAAACAAAAAGGTAGTAGGGAGTATGGTGACGATCCTCGTAGAGTACGTGGATGACATACTCTTGTTAGGGAAGGAGTTTCCTATGCTACGCTCGATCAATCTCCGCTTATCACAAAGATTTTCCATATAGGATCAAAGTGATACCTACTAAATCCTAAGCTTTGGATCTATGAGATAGATCCAATTGGATGTTAGGATACTCACTAGTTGTAGTGAGATGGTATCAATCGATCCTGGGGAGAATCACTTGAAGGGTTCCAGAGTGATAAAGACGACTGAATGTCAGTCACAGGCATTGTCTTTACCCTCAGTAAAGGGACGGTATGTTGGAAAAGTTCCAAACAAGATACCGTGGCAAACTAGACGATAAAGGCTGGTAACATCGCTATTAAAGAAACTACCAAAGAGGCAGTTTGGGTGTATATAGGTTCATAGGATGAACTAGGTTCCTACCATTGTGTGACAATGGAAGTGTGGCTTCGACCCTGGAACCCTGGTCCCATCAGTGACTCAGACATATTCTGAGGCAGCATCACCTGATCATGGAGATAGTTGATCTCCAGGATGATCAAGATTAGGAGAGTAGACTCAGAGGATAACACGGCGGATCCACTCACGAAGGCCGTTTCCCAGAGAGAGACTTTTATGGGATGGTTGAGTATGAGATACTACAACCACTGCTATAGATGGCCCTAGTGCAAGTGGGAGATTGTTAGTTATATGTATGCCCTAGAGGCCATTACTGTACATTGGATGTATATTGTAGTGGATGCTGGGACATATATAGGTAGGACTTTCTTGCTCGACATGATAGTACGCTATCTGGTTGCTCTTTATCTTAACGTGTATACTTTCTGTCTCTCTGTTACATGTTGATAAAGCCCTTAGGATGAGTACTCGACTTCCAGGACTATGATGAAGATCATACTAGTGGGGCCTGGGTAGTCAATGAGTACATCCTGCATTGCTCCTAGTCGTGGGAATATCGAGACGGGGCATCGATATTCTAGAGTAGGCTAGCGTATATCTTCTCGACCCATGTGATGGGCGATGGATGATCCCATATCCATTGGTGTTTGACATCGAAGATGGTATACGGGTGCTCAGTGGAGACTGGGTACACTGAACGGACTCGCCGAGAACTCCCAGATGGTATTATACCTCACGTCAGATGGCAGTTCTCTGGTGACACTGGTACAGCTTAGTCTGTTGACCCGAGATCGTCATAGAGTCTTGTGTGTCTCCCACTGTGCTTTGATTTCCACCCTACCACGGCTCTACTGAGTCGTGTAAACAGGTGGTTTTTGGGTACAGTCCCGATTCACATGGAGGCAATGAGCGATAGGAGGGGATTCGTCTCTCCCGGTATTGGGGGTTGATGTTGCGCAATGTACGACTGGCCATAACAGGAAATCCCTGGCCAGGGTTGCAGTGATATACTGGTAAGAGTTATCAGTAGTTTCACGAATGTTATGGACCTCAAGTCGGCATGACTTATCGAGCTATTAGGGTCTGACGTTTACCACCCCTAGGCGAGATATGCGACATATCAGACGAACAGACCGGACTATACGGTAAGTGTTACTGGTTGGATTCACAGGAGTGTGAGCGGGCTTGCTCGTCGAACTTCTGATCGCTCAATACCCGGGTGGCCGTTACGTTTAGCAGACCGCTTGCGGCTTGTGGGTGTTTGATATGATCATCATCTGCTGCCGGCGTATTGACGAGTCTTTAGAGTCCTACACAGAGGTTTCCTAGCTCAAGCGAAACGAAATAGGAGCGCATATGAGATATGTGCGGGACCGAGAATAATTCGTGTATGTGATACCGTATTTCATTCTCGCGATGTATGTGTCGAATGGTTATATGCGATATAACCTAGTTATCGAATCAAGGATTGATTCGATAAGCCGATACATATGATACTAGTCGGTTATATCCGATATGACCAGATCGTTAAATCAAGTGTTGATTTAATGATTTAATGTATAATTATATATTTGATATATTACTTTGCATTAACTAGTATTGGTTCACTTTAAATGGATTTACTCACTTGTATTGCACATTGTATATGTGATATATTTTTGTGCACATCATTGTATCATGTTTGATGATACATTCTTTCTTGTTTTTGTGTAAAGTATTGAACCATGGTTAGTTAGTGGTTAGGGTATCTTTGCATTTGCTTATTCATTTATCTTTTTATTTATTTCATTTAGAAAAGATAAAGAGAAAGATAAATGGTGGACTTGTTTTGTTTTTTAGTTGAAACTTCTTGAAACCTTGACTAAGTCCACCATTCTTGTCTCTTCTCTAACCCTAACCACTTATCTAACCTTAACTAAATCTCTACACTAAACCATGGTTGAAATTATGATAAGTATTGATTTATTTTATCTAATTAAAAAGAACTTATCATATCTTCTTCTTCTTCTTCATCTTTTTCTTCCATGGAGAAAGCTTGCTACTCCAATGGCAAATGATGAAAGCTAGTGAGAAATCCAAAACTAAAGTCTACCCACTTCCTATTTCTTCATCCTCTACCTCTTGCCAAGTAGTATAGGGTGTTTCCTTCACAAGTTTTCCCGACTTGGTGAAGTTGGAGCTTGTTCTAGTGATGCCTCGACGTAGATCATCTTCGGCACGTCGTCGATGACCTAGCCCGTTTTTCCTCCGATGAAGCCGACGCTAGAGCCCAAGATACAATTTGGACAGCGAGGGCACTTCATCACGGAGCTTAGGAGGTGGTGGACCGGATCTACAAAGGTTGTAGTCACTTTCCCTTAGCATTTAATTTGATTACATGCTTGCTTCGCCTATATATATCTAGTTAACGATCCGTTCTAGGGTTTCTCGGCACCGTATTTTTTAGAAATTTGCATGTTTGATCACTTATGAGATCTCTAGAGAGTGCCTAGGAACCCTACAGGCAGTTCTCTGGTGACACTGGTACAGAGTAGTCTGTTGACCCGAGATCGTCATAGAGTCTTGTGTGGTTCCCACTGTGCTTTGATTTCCACCTTACCACGTCCAAGAGGGCATGCAAAACGGTGGGTTTTGGGTACAGTCCCGAGTCACATGGAGGCAATGAGCGATAGGAGGGGATTCGTCTCTCCCGGTATAGGGGGTTGATGTTGCGCTGTGTTCGATTGGCTATAACCGGAAATCCCTGGCCAGGGTTGCTGAGATTTACTGGTAAGTGTTACCAGTAGTTTCTCGAACTGTTATAGACCTCATATCGACACGACTTATCGAGCTATTGGGGTCTGACGTTTACCACCCCTAGGCGAGATATGCGACTTATCAGACGACGAGACCGGACTGTACGGTAAGTGTTACTTGTTGGATTCACAGGAGTGTGAGCGGGCTTGCTCGTCGATCTTCTGATCGCTCAATACCCGGGTGGCCGTTACGTTTAGCAGACCGCTTGCGGCTTGTGGGTGTTTGATATGATCATCATCTGCTACCGGCGTATTGACGAGTCTTTAGAGTCCTACACAGAGGTTTCCTGGCTCAAGCGAAACGAAATAGGAGCGCATATGAGATATGTGCGGGACCGAGAATAATGCGTGTATGTGATACCGTATTTCATTCTCGCGATGAATGTGTCGAATGGTTGTATGCGATATAACCTAGTTATCGAATCAAGGATTGATTCGATAAAACGATACATTGTATACTAGTCGGTTGTGTGCGACGTGACCGGATCATTGAATCAAGTGTTGATTTAATGATTTAATGCATAATTATATATTTGATATATTACTTTGCATTAACTAGTATTGGTTCACTTTAAATGGATTTTCTCACTTGATGTGCACATTGTATATGTGATATATTTTTGTGCATTTGATTGTATCATATTTGATGATACATGATTGCTAGGGTTTGTGTAAAGAATTAAACCTTGGTTAAATAAATGGTTAGGGTTTTTATTTGATTATTCATTTATTTATCTATTTATTTTTGGATTAAATGAATGAGAAATGAAAACAAAAGGTTGCTTTTCTTCATGAAGCTTGTTGAAGCTTCATGAAGCTTTGACCAATGTAACCATTTTGTCTTCATCTCCTTAACCCTAACCATTCGTTTAACCTTGGTCAATTCTCTACACATAACTATAGTTAAAATTATGATAAGAATTGATTTTTCTTTTCTATTCTAATAACTTATCATAATATTCATCTTCTTCTTCTTCTTCTTCTTCAAGAAGAAAACCTAGTTTCCGTCAATGGTGATTGATGAAAAAGAGTGAGAAATCCAAATCTAAAGTGAACCCACCTCCTATTTATTCATCCTCTACCTCTTGCCAAGTAGTATAGGGTGTTTCCTTCACAAGTTTTCATGGCTTGGTGAAGGTGGAGCTTGATCTTGTGATGCCTCGACGTAGATCATCTTCGGCATCGTCGTCGATGACCTAGCCCGCTTTTTCTCCGATGAAACCGACGCTAGAGCCCGGGATTCTATTTGGACAGCGAGGGGATTTCATCATGGAGCTATGGAGGTGGAGGACCGGATCTACAAAGGTTGTATTTCCGTTCTTTTAGTTAAGTTGTTAACTAGTTTCTTTGTTTCGCCTAAAATCTAGTTAACGATCCGTATTAGGGTTTCTCGGCACTTGTAATTTTTGAAATTGGCATGGTTGATGCCTTGTGAGACCTCATTAGTGTGCCTAGGAACCCTACAGATATAACCCATTAGCCAAAGTGTAAAGAAGTTCGATCAAAAATACGGATTTGTGACCACCCCAAAAACAAACATGTTCTGTGGAAAATCTGGGTAGAAACAAACCATCCTAAAAATCCCAAAACAGCAACAGAAGAACACTGCAGGAAAAACGACCCACGGCCGAATCAACTCGGCCGCGGATACGCGGCAAGAGCATGCTCTTGCCGCGGATCCGCGGTGAGTTGGTCGACTCGCTGGTTCATTTTTCTTGGGTGTTCTGTAAAAATCCTGAGCCAATTTTTAGTGTATGATTTATTATTTTTAGAGCAGAAATAAAAATCGAGAGAAACTAGGGTTTTAGAAAATGTGTTTTGCGATTTTTTTCGATCAAAGTTCTAGATACTTTGCTAACTAGTTAGTTTGTGTTTAGCTAGGCTCTGATACCACTGTAAGTCCACGTTGCCCACCCTGGTGCTTGCGGGGAGGCGGAAACGTTATGAAAAATCGGATTTTTACAACACTAGGCAACATGGACTATGTAAAGGAGGGATATTTGCTAAACAAAAACTAACTAACAAGCTAAAAGAGTTAGATACTCGGTTAAAGGGTTATATCTAGGTCTTCAAGTCCTTCTCTTCTTGCTCCTTGGAGTGGAAAGAACGGGTTCTCCTTGTCACCTTCTCTTGCCGAAGAAAGATCCACCCGAGGGCCTCTACCTTTGGCTCCAACCTCAAACTAGAAGTAACTAAGGTGCTTGGTTTGCTAAACCTAGGACCTTAGAAAGAGTAGAGAGTAATTTTGAAGGTTTTATCTCAAGCTCAAATGGTTCTCAACTCATGAGAGGGGAGAGCTAGAGAGAGAGGAAGAGGAGGAGAGAGAATGAGAATAATAGTATGAGAAGAATATTCCAACCTCCTCACATATATGTGAATTATGATAAATAAATAATTAGCTAAAGATAATTGTGATGGTTAATCTTGAAATGACCATTATCATTTCACATTAATTACTTTTGCAAGGATCAAAGAGCATCTTTCATATGAAATGATGATGGTCAACTTGTCAACCTAGGTCAACAAGTCAAGCAAAGTCAAATGGTCAACAATCATATCCATAACACAATTATAATTAACTAATATTAATAAATCATATTTCACACATAAACATTAGGGTTAAGAAAATGACAATGGTCATCAACCCTAATGAAAGTCCTCTGCCTCTGCCTCAGTCAATTGTGCATACACACCCATATCCGTATTCCGAGGAACATGAATACAATGAGATAAAACCAATCCCAAAACATATACTAGGATCTGGCTTAAACCAAAGCCTGCTAGTATAAGCTGTCCGGACACTAAACGTGCACAAGTGCGCGGATGTGAATGAACCCTGTCGCAAAACGTGCGCAAGAGGCACTAGCTGTACGTAACAGTCCCCAGGTAGATGCCGATAAGAAGACTGACAAGGTAAACCCATCTGAACTCCTACTGAGCCTGAATGTGACAGTCTCCGTACAGTCCGGTCTGTTCGTCTAAGAGTATAACATGGCGGTCCTAGGGGGCGGTAAACGTCAGTCCCCTACTAGCGGCATAAGTCGTGTCGGAGTGTATCCCAGAACACCCTGAGATAACACTGGAAACCTACCAGTCTATCTCGCTTGCCCTGGCCAGGGACTTTGTGTAATGGCTCTCCTAGACACAGCGCGATATCAACCCCTAATACCGGGAGAGACGAATCCTGTCTAACCATCACTGCCTCCAAGTGCTTCGGGACTGCACCCAAAAACTACCTGTTTGCACGACTCCTTTGAGCCGTGGTAGGGCAGTAATCAAAGTACAGTGGGAACACACTCGAGGCGAAGTGACAGTGTCAAGTCAACGGACTAAGATGTACTCATGTCACCTGGGAACTGATAACTGACGATAGGTATAATACCAACCAACAGTTCCCGATGAGTCATGTCCAGTGTACTTGTAACCTAACGAGCACCCGCATACTATCCTAAGTACGACGTACTGACGGCTGTGGGACAGACCGTCTCCCAAGCTGGGATGAGAAGCGCATACGCTAGTCTACTCCGGAGTATCGATGCCCTATCTCGATAGTCCTACGACTAGGGACCTGCATAAGGATGTGCTTATGGATTACCCAGCCCCCATGAGTGTGACTGCCATCACAACGCTGGTAATCAAGCAAAGATCCTAAGGTCTCAACTAATGTGTAAAGGCGATATGCTAAAATAAACACATGCACACATTAAAGCAGAAACAAACCAAGTAGCATACTACTATTTTGAGCAAGAATGTCAATACAAGGTGAATATCCTAAGCTTCCATTAAGTAATATACAAACTAGTATGATACAGTAATGGCCTCTAGGGCATATACACTAACATGTGTGTGTGTGTGTATACCATAACGCGTAATATCCTACGAAATTGCGGGGGTGCTATACGCCATCCACGCGACTTTTCCCGTAGATATATATCTACTCACCTTGATCCTTGCTTGCCAAAGTCGATGACGCCACACTCATCCTTGTTGCTCAAAGTCCACGTGAGGGTACCTACATATATACACATATCGCATCGTAAACAGAAATCGCACACGAAAACTAAAACGGCACACGAAATACACATAGGTTAAAACCTATGGTCTACTCATGTAAAAGAGCCAAGCAACCCCTGATATCGACATACAAACGTCAAGTGGCCGATACAAAACACAATTACCAAAACTTCAAGTCGTTTAAAAGTAACAATTCAAAACAGCAACTCAAGAAAATGGTCCCAGATTTTGGTTCAGGTAAAATTAGTCTAAACAAACAGTTACAGGGCTAGTATAAGGGGTATATGAGCTACAGAACCAATTCCAACACCAATTTCCATTACTTGGCCGGCCACATTACCCCAGAAACCGGTGTGCTCGGTTTTCCTATGGTGAAACGGCCTCGTATTCTCAGGGTGGTCTCCTAGTGTTAATTCTAGGTCCATAGGATTGCTAGTTTTTCCCGAAAAGGTCTCGGATTGCTCCAGATTCGTTGTAGGCACAAGTTGTATACAAAACCGACACGGAAGTTTCTAAAGTCCAAGTTTTCATGGCCTAGGCTCTGGTTTTTAACACTAAGGGGTTCTAATTACCAATTACACATCACTTGCACCATCTGGGAATTTTCAAACCTCACAAAACTACATCAACTTCACTCTAAACTTCCATAGATCACTAGGAAATCTAAAAACTAATCTAGAAGTTTAGGATTTACCTCATTTGGCATCTTGAGAATCCCCTAGAACTCAAAATCTTGCCTTGATGTCTCCATAGGGCTTGTGAGGGTGTTAAGATAAATTTTTGTGAAGGCAGCATGCACATTTGAAGGAAATTTAGAGATAGTGTGAGGTGGATGAGGAGGTGGAGGGAGAGGGCAGCCAAGGTGAGGAGAGAGAGAAGAAAATGATGAAGATGGTGAAGATGAAATAAACAATGAGCTATGGTCCAAGACCCCTCACCCTCTTTCTCTTCTCTCTCTTGCCCACACCTCCTTTCTTTATTCTTTTTCTTTTCTTTTTCCTTTTTCTTTTTAACTCCAACAAAAACAAATAAAAACCAAATAACAATGAAATGGTGCATGGTTTTCAAACAAGAAAAATAAATGTAACAAGTGTTAGGATTATGACATGGTGCATGTCACATGAAAAAATCATGCTTAATGCATGATTAGTGATAATTAATCAAGCTTAGGCATAACCTTGTATATAATCAATTGTTTAAAATTTATAAAGTGTCTAAGTCATATGATATTCTTTCAAAATCACCATTCAAATGTATTTTTCCAATATTTCTCAATTTATCTATATTTAATTATACCATATCATTTAAAACTAATCTCTGTAGGGTTGCTAGGCACTGCCACAAGGGTCTACGAGGCATCAACCATGCCCGATTAAAATTTTAGCCGTGCCGAACAACCCAAAGCCAGATCTTTAAACTAGAGTTTAAGCGAAAACAAGCATGTTAAACGCTTTAACACTAAGTGACAGAGATTACAACCTTTGTAGATCCGGTCCTTCACTTCAATAGCTCCGTGTAGATGTCCCCTTCGCTGCGATCATGAACTCCGGACTCTAGAGAAGCTCCACAAGAAGAACGAACGTGCTTGCTTCGATGACTTCGAGGCCGAAGATGATCTACATCGGGGAGACACTAACTCAAGTTATTCCTTCACTAGGTCATGAACTTTGTGAAGAGAACACACTCTACTACATGGCAAGTGGTATAGGATGAAGAAGTAGGAGGTGGGCTCACTTTAGAATTGATTTTCTCACACTTTTTATCCAACTCCATTGAAGCTAGAAAGCTTTTGTTGAAGGAAGAAGAAGAGGAAGTGAATAATTCATCTAAATGAAAACTTATCGAATGAATTATTGCACCATAGTTGAGTTAAGCCCTCATGCTTAACTCATGTAGAGAATTAACCATAGTATGAGGTTAAGGGTTGGGTTAACTAATATCCTAAGGAATGACAAAAGAGTTGACTTTGTCAATGTTGCATACAAGCTTCTACAAGCTTGATAACATTGACTAAAGTCTCCTCTCTTTTGTTATTCTTAAGGAAATAAGTAAACCCTAATTTAACCTAAACTTGATATAAGTCTCATACACCCATCTTGTATGTATCATCAAACATGATACAAACATGTACACTTGCATATATCACATATAAACAATGTGCACAATCTAGTGAGAAAATAAATCATAAGTGAGCTAATACTAGTTAATGTAATGTAATATATCAAATATATAATTATACATTAAATTATTAAATCAACTCTTGATTTAATAACCCGGCTATAACCGACTAATATCATGTGTAACAACTTATCGAATCAACACTTGATCCGATAACCCGTCTATATCGCATACAACCGATCAATGTCACGAATCGCGAGAATAGAATACGGTATCTCATATCGTATTAATCACGGTCCTGCACATATCACATATGTACTCCTACTCCGTTTCGCTTGAGCCAGGAAACCCTGTGTAGGACTCTAAAGACTCGTCAATACGCCGGCAGTAGGTGATGATCATATCAAACACCCACAAGCCGCAAGCGGTCTGCTAAACGTAACGGCCACCCGGGTACTGAGCGATCAGAAGATCAACAAGCAAGACTGTACATTCTCCAGTGAATCCAATCAGTAACACTTACGTACAGTCCGGTCTCGTCGTCTGATATGTCGCATATCTCGCCTAGCGGTGGTAAACGTCAGACCCCAGTAGCTTTATAAGTCGTGTCGATTTGAGGTCTATAACAGTTCGAGAAACTACTGATAACACTTACCGGTAAATCCCAGCAACCGTGGCCAGGGATTTCCGGTTATAGCCAATCGAACACAGCGCAACTTCAACTCCCTATACCGGGAGGGATGAATCCCCTCCTATCGCTCATTGCCTCCATGTGATTCGGGACTGTACCCAAAAGCCACCTTTTTGCACGCCCTCTTGGACGTGGTATGATGGAAATAAAAGCACAGTAGGAATCACACAAGACCCTATGACGATATCGGGTCAATAGACTACTCTGTACCAGTGTCACCGGAGAACTGCCATCCGACGTAAGGTATAATACCATCTGGGAGTTCTCGGCGAGTCCGTGAACGTAGTGAACTTGATATAATGGCAGTACGACTGTCAAGTTCTACCCGTCATTCTCCAGGTTAATTTGGATCCATCCGTACCTACCCTTGACTTTGGCCAAAATGGCAGTACGACTGTCCCAAACCAATGCATGTATCTATGCTACACATGAATACCCAATAGCTACCAATCACTATGCCTTGACTTTGGCCAACATACACAGCTTGAATACTATTGACTATTCATGTGAAACGACGGAGGGCTACGAATGGTTTTGGCAAAACCGTGAACATAGTGAACTTGATATAATCGATGGAACGAGATAGCTTTTAAAAGGAATGGCTCAAGCTCCGCATTTAAAAGTTAGTTTTGAAAAGAACCGAGTGGTTTTCCGAAAGTGTTCCAACGATTTTAACTTGGTTTTTCTTGCATTAGTTCTTTTAATGCGTGATATTCTTGCATTAGTTCTTTTAATGCGTCCCATCATTTAATCCTACCATTGCAGAAAACAACCAAAATATGACGTACGCTTATGCCATTCGCATTCGCCACGGGGCCCCGTCATTACCCGTTAGGTTACTTAACTAACGATAGAGCGGGGGCTGGGCTAGCGGCGCTGTAAAACATAAGCAACGCCTAAATAATATCATATATAGATATATTGCAATGATAGCCATTTCAGATCACAGATGAACACATTGGATATACTAGGAACCCGCAATTCGTACGAGCCTGTAACGAAAAGCAGATTACACGGTCGCGGTGAATAGCCAATACCCCACCCAAGACCCCTACGGGTGCGGCAAACTACCCGCCAAGTACCCGAAGCGAAGCAACCTCCCTCAACTCCGTGAGTAGGCCACTCGGCACTTCGGCATACCCTGTAGTTTGTGCACCCCCTCCATGGGTCTATCCTAGGAGCAAAAACAGTAAAAAGAAATTATACAATGACGGCTACAACCCCGACCCGGTTGTGCGGACATACAAATAATTATTACATCAATTTACAAATTTACATGAATTGAAAGAAAAGAAAACTCTCATCTCACAACCCCCGGCTATTCACCCGCGACAATCCAATGAATTCATATGCACATTCCAATAACATTACAGATCACAGATTTGTATAACCCCCATTAATCGACATATAGCGATTAGCAAACGTTCAATACAAATATCACATCACAGAAAAACCCGTCAGCTTAAGTCTTTTAGAAGTTCGATCAAAAATACGGATTTTCAGGCCCCAAACACAAAATTTTCGTTCTGGAAAATCTGGGCAGAAAATACATATTCCAAAAATCCCAAAATACCCCTATGAACAAACTGCAAAAATAAAACCCTACGACCGAGTCAACTCGGCTGCGGTTCCGCGGTGGGAGCAAGCTCCCGCCGTGGAAACGCGGCGCGTTGATCGATTTAGTAGGTCGAAATTTTGCAGTTTCTTCTAAAAACCCTGAGTCGATTTTTGGTATATCTCAAATAATTTTTGCAGCACTTTGAAAATCGACAGAAAGTTTGAAATCCGGGTGTATTTCGCGACTTTTTTTCCGATCGAATTTCTAGTTACTATGCTAACATGTTAGGTAGTGTTTAACTAGGCTCTGATACCACTGTAAGTCCATGCTACCTCTCCCGGTTCTTTCGGGCATTCGGAATTTGGTGAAAAACAAATTTCTAGAGGTGGTAACATGGACTCAAAACCGGATCTTTGTTAAACATCTAACTAACAACCTAACTTGGAGTTGTTAACTACTCGGTTAGGGGGTTATACCTTTCTTTCTTGAACTCCTTCGTCTTCAAGCCCCGATGGTTGTCCGGATCGGCTTCACCCCGTCGTCTCCTTGCGCCGAAGATCGATCCACCTGAAAGCTTCTACCTTTGGCTTCTTCTTCGGTCTTTGAAGAAAACTAGTTCACTTGGTTTGCTAAACCTTATGAACTAGAGTGAGTAGAGAAGAGTGTGTTGGGATTTTCTCTATGGTTCTTGGTTCTCAACACATGAGACAAGTGAACCATAGACTAAGGAGAGGGAGAGCAAGAGGAAGAAGATGAGAGCTCAAGAACAAGAGAGAGAATGAAAATGATAGAATGAGAAAGACTTTTTTCTCTTGGCTCTCATAATCCAAAGCCATCATCACAAAAATAGTAATCATGTATTGTGTAAATGGTTTAAGTCAAAATGGCTATATCATTTCATGCACTCATATTGCACAAGAGAACAAGCAAGTGAAAAGTCTTTGCCATGAAATGATTGCCATTGTCATCATGATGGTCAACAAGTCCAACCTAGTCAACCGGTCAACAAAGTCAACAAGTCAACAAAGTCAACCCCTCAACAACCATGTCACCACAATACTTAATTAATATTATTGTTAATCATAAATGATATTCTCATTAGGGTTGAGCAAAAAGTCAATAGTCAACAGTCAACGGTCAACAACCCTAATGAGAATCCTCTGCCTCTGTCTCTCCGTCAACTGTTCATACACACCCGCATCCGCGTTCCGAGGAACACGAATACATACTGGATAAAACCAATCCTAAAACGTACACTAGGATCTGGCTTAAACCAAAGCCCGCTAGTGTTAACTGTCCGGACACTAAACGTGCACAAGTGCACGGATGTAACCGAACCCTGTCGCAAAACCATGCGACCTGTCGCAAAACCATGCGACCTCTACTCTTTTGCCTAAAGGAGAATAGCTTTCTGTGTGGGACTCTAAAGACTCGACACTACGCTGGCAGTGGGTTTAACCACAGACCACAAGCGGCACTAGCTGTGCGTAACGGTCCCCAGGTAGATGCCGACAACAAGACTGACGAGGTGAAACCCATCTGAACTCCTACTGAGCCTGAATGTGACAATCTCCGTACAGTCCGGTCTGTTCGTCTGATACATCGCATGGCGGGCCTAGGGGGCGGTAAACGTCAGTCCCCTAATAGCCGTACAAGTCGTGTCGAAGTGAAGCCCAATACACCCTGAGATAACACTGGAAGCCTACCAGTATATCTCGCTTGCCCTGGCCAGGGACTACTCGTGTAATGGCTCTCCTAGACACAGCGCGATGTCAACCCCCAATACCGGGAGAGACGAATCCTGTCTAACCGTCACTGCCTCCAAGTGCTTCGGGACTGCACCCAACTACTACCTGTTTGCACGACTCCTTTGAGCCGTGGTAGGGTAGTAATCAAAGTACAGTGGGAACACACTCGAGGCGAAGTGACAGTGTCAAGTCAGCGGACTAAGCTGTACTCATGTCACCTGGGAACTGATAACTGACAATAGGTATAATACTAACCGGTCAGTTCCCGACGAGTCCTGTCCAGTGTACTCGTAACCTAACGAGCACCCGCATACTATCTCCAGTACGACGTACTAACGGCTGTGGGACAGACCGTCTCCCACACTGGGACGAGAAGCGCATGCGCTAGTCTACTCCGGAGTATCGATGCCCTATCTCGATAGTCCTGCGACTAGGGACCTGCATAAGGATGTGCTTATAGATTACCCAGCCCCACTAGTGTGACTTCCATCACAACGCTGGTAATCAAGCAAAGATCCTAAGGGCTCCACTAATGTGTATAGGTGATATACTAAAATAAACACAAGTACACATTGAAGTAGAAACAAACCAAGTAGCATACTACTATTTTGAGCAAGATTGTATATACAAGGTGAATATCCCAAGCTTCCATTAAGTAATATACAAACTAGTATGATACAGTAATGGCCTCTAGGGCATATACACTAACAATCTCCCGCTTGTACTAAGGCCATGTACTGGCGTATCGAAGACCTATCATCTCGATCAGCCGCTCGAACTGAGTCTGGGGCAAGGCCTTGGTGAATGGATCTGCAGTGTTATCTTCTGAAGCAACCCTCCGAACCTCGATCTCCTGACGATCCACGATCTCCCTGATCAGGTGATACCGCCTCAAGATGTGTCTGGATCTCTGATGGGACCTGGGTTCCTTCGCTAAAGCTATAGCCCCATTGTTGTCGTAATACAGAGGTATTGGATCAACAATGGACGGAACCACCTGAAGTTCTTTCAAGAATTTCCTCATCCAGACAGCTTCTTTTGCGGCATCAGATGCAGCGATGTATTCCGCTTCCATCGTCGAGTCTGCAATGGTTTCCTGTTTGGAACTCTTCCAACACACCGCCCCTCCATTGAGGGTAAAGACAAAACCCGACATGGACTTGGAATCATCCTTGTCACTCTGGAAGCTGGAGTCAGCAAAGGCCTCGATCTGGAGGTCTTTTCCGCCATACACCAAGAACATCTCCTTAGTCCTTCTCAGGTACTTGAGAATGTTCTTTACCGCTATCCAGTGTTTCTCCCCAGGGTTTGACTGATACCGGCTTACCACACTCAGTGCATAAGCTACATCCGGTCTGGTACACAACATCGCATACATTATAGAGCCTACCGCAGAAGCATAGGGTATAATAGACATGCGATCCCTCTCCAAATCAGTCTTAGGAGACATCTCTTTAGAAAGGGTGATCCCGTGACAAGCCGGTAGGTTACCGCGCTTGGAATCTTCCATACTGAATCTTTTCAGTATGGTGTCGATGTACCTGGACTGTGAAAGTCCTAATATCCTCTTGGATCTATCACGATGGATCCGGATCCCCAGGATGTATGAGGCATCACCCAGGTCTTTCATGGAGAACCTGTGTGACAAGAACCCCTTGACAGATTGTAGCATAGGAATGTCATTTCCTATTAAGAGAATGTCATCCACGTATAAAACGAGGAATACTACAGTTCTCGCTACAAATCTACTATAGATGCATGGTTCATCTGGATTTTTAATAAAGCCAAATTCCTTGACCGTCTCATCAAAACAGATGTTCCAACTCCGCGATGCCTGCTTTAGTCCATAGATGGACTTAAGCAACTTGCACACCTTTCCGCTGCTCCCACTCTGAATGAAACCCTCTGGTTGGTCCATATAGACATACTCCTCTAAATTTCCATTTAGAAAAGCGGTCTTTACGTCCATTTGCCAGATCTCATAATCGTGGAAAGCAGCAATGGCAAGAAGGATCCGAATGGATTTCAGCATAGCCACTGGAGAAAAGGTTTCGTAATAGTCCAAGCCTGGTCTTTGACGGAAACCCTTTGCAACAAGTCTAGCTTTATAGGACTCAACCTGTCCATCTACACCAATCTTCCTTTTGAAGATCCACTTGCATCCTACGGGTTTTACCCCATCTGGAGCAATGTCCAACGTCCATACTTTGTTGGTGTACATAGACACCATTTCGGTCCGCATTGCATCCAGCCATTTTACCGAGTCAACGCTCTGAACGGCCTGCTGGAAGCTAGTAGGCTCATCATAATCTATGATGCAATCCTCTCTATCCCCGTCTATGAGAAAACCGTAGTATCTCTTGGGCGGATGAGACTGCCTACTACTCCTGCGGAGTGGCGTAGGAATGTCCTGTTCTTTTGAACCCTCTGGTTCCACTAAGCTTTCAGTAATAGCTCGTGGTTCTGGAATTTCTTCCAGTTCTACCGCACTCCCACTAATTTCCTTTTCTAAGAACTAGTGTTCTAGAAAATGGGCATGACGAGAAACAAAAACCTTTTGTTCCTCTTCGCAATAGAAGAAATATCCCTTGGAGTTCTTTGGATATCCCACGAACTTGCACTGTACTGAGTGTGCCTCGAGCTTGTCCGCATGCTGCTTTTTGACAAAAGCTGGACTTCCCCATGTCTTAATGTGATTAAGATAGGGTCTTTTCCCACACCACATCTCATATGGTGTAGTAGGCACAGTCTTAGTGGGAACTCGGTTCAAAAGGTATGCAGCTGATTCTAGCGCATACCCCCAGAATGATCGCGGTAACTCAGCGTTACTCATCATGGACCGTACCATATCCAATAGGGTTCGGTTCCGTCTCTCCGATACACCGTTATGTTGCGGAGTGTATGGAGGAGTAAGCTGAGAGAGAATTCCGTTCTCTTTTAAATAGTCCAGGAACTCGGCACTTAAGTATTCTCCACCTCGATCCGATCTTAGAATCTTGATACATTTGCCGGTTTGTTTTTCTACTTCATTCTTATATTCCTGGAATTTTCCAAAGGCTTCGGACTTATGTTTCATTAAGAAGACATAACCGTACCTTGAAAAGTTATCCGTAAAAGTAATGAAGTAAGAATAACCGCTTCGCGCATGTGTAGACATTGGACCGCACACGTCGCTGTGTACGAGTCCCAAGAGCTCGCTCGCTCTTACTCCATGTCCAGTGAACGGAGTCTTTGTCATCTTTCCTTTGAGACAGGATTGACAAGTGGCATACGATTGATATTCGAACGGATTCAAATATCCTTCTGTATGTAACTTTGTCAACCTTCTCTCATTGATGTGACCCAGTCTACAATGCCATAAGAAAATCTGATTGATTTTCGGAGACTTTCTTTTGTGTGTATTCTGGACATTGAAAATCTGCGGATGGTTTAATACGTATATACCATTGCTTAATGTACCTGACCCAATCAGAACTTAATTAAGGTGAATGTTTACAACATTACTTACAAACGCAAATTCATAACCTTCTTTAGAAGTCAAAGATACAGAAATGATATTACAAGTTGCGTTGGGTACAAAATAGCAATTACGCAAAACCAAAACGTGTTCATCTGACAACCCCAGGTGATAGTCCCCCACGGCCTTAGCATCCATGCTAGCTCCGTTTGCAACTTTGAGGGTCAAGTCTCCTGCCTTCAAAACCCTACGATTTCTCAACGCCTGCAAAGAATTACAGATATGAGATCCTGATCCGGTATCCAATACCCAGGAAGTAGAGTTTATTGAAAGACAGTTTTCAATAACATACACACCTGAAGATGAAGCCGCAACCTACTTCAGATCCTATGTTCTGGCCTTCCAAGCCCTGCAATCATTCTTCCAGTGTCCCTTCTTATGACAATAGAAGCATTCTTCCTTATCCATAAGCTTTCTCACTTTCTTTGTTGCTTTTGCCTTTCCCTTCGTATCCACTTTACTAACACCGCCCCTTGGTTTGGCGGGGGATTTCTTCTTCTTTCCCTTGGCTTTCGCCTTGGACCTAGAAGAGGAAGATCCTCCTACAAACAAAGTGGATGTTCCCCTACCTTTCTGTAGGGTGCCCTCTGCGCTCCTCAGCATGTTGAGGAGTTCTGAAAGTTCAACTTCCTTTTCTTGTAAGTTAAAGTTCAAGATAAACTGGGCATAAGTGGAAGGAAGGGACTGGAGAATCAAGTCCGTATAGAGCTCATTCTCCAACGTGGTCCCAAGGTCCGCGAGCTCTTCTATGTAGCCAATCATCTTAAGCACGTGTTCTGCTACCGATGATCCGACGGCCAACCTTGCCGAAAATAACTTCTTCGACACTTTGTATCTTGTGATACGAGACTGCTCTCCATACAGTTCTTTTGTATGGAGAAATATGGATTCGAGGTCCATATTCTCGTGCCTCCTCTGATGTTCGTTGTCCATAGAGGCAAGCATGAGGCACTTGGCCTTCGCGCAATCTAGTTCCCAGGTCTTACAGATTTCCTTATCCGCGACGCTGGTTTTGGGACCTGGGACAGGGAGACTTTGGTGGTAAGAAGATACCCCAGCTTGTCGTAAGTGATTGCCATCTTGACATTCCTGAGCCAATCATTGTAGTTTGGCCATGTCAGTATGTTTTTATCTAGAAGTAACTTAAGTCCAGTCATGTCGATTGGTCGCTGCAATTAGGAGAGAGAAGAAACACTCAGCATGATGCTCTTGCAAGTTTAGAATGGTTTTAGTTTGTCTAAACAGGATGGCTCCCACTGTTTCTCGAATCTCTCCTCAAACCAAAACGAAGAATTAGTCAGGATCAATCTCACCGTACAATACTTGCTTAACCGTTCAGCCAGGCCAGTGTCGGTACTTCGAGGGAGGTTTTCCAACGCTTTCGCGAAGTTCCTTAATTAAATAACCTCTTTTCCCTGGGGGGCGTAGCCCTGCTAACACCTTTCTAGACACCTACTTGGTTTACAGCATTGATCGTTAAGTGAGAAATTTCCCGAGGAGTAGCATATACTCACAGTAGGATCGGGATCCAAATATCATCGCGTGACGAAACTGAAGGAATCCTACCAGAATCATCACACTCCAAATGGTATGCAACACTAGCAGGTTTCAGTTCGTTTGAAACTCCCGATGTGGATTTTTGCCCCATGCTCTTATGACCTTGACTTTGGCCAAAATATCATAAGTCACATGCCAAGTTCTACCCGTCATTATCCAGGTTAATTTGGATCCATCCGTACCTACCCTTAACTTTGGCCAAAATGGCAGTATGACTGTCCCAAACCAACGCATCTATCTATGCTACACATGAATACCCAATAGCTACCAATCACTATGCCTTGACTTTGGCCAACATACACAGCTTGAATACTATTGACTATTCATGTGAAACGACGGAGGGCTACGAATGGTTTTGGCAAAACCGTGAACGTAGTGAACTTGATATAATCGATGGAACGAGATAGCTTTTAAAAGGAGTGGCTCAAGCTCCGCATTTAAAAGTTAGTTTTGAAAAGAACCGAGTGGTTTTCCGAAAGTGTTCCAACGATTTTAACTTGGTTTTTCTTGCATTAGTTCTTTTAATGCGTGATATTCTTGCATTAGTTCTTTTAATGCGTCCCATCATTTAATCCTACCATTGCAGAAAATAACCAAAATATGACGTACGCTTATGCTATTCGTATTCGCCACGGGGCCCCGTCATTACCCGTTAGGTTACTTAACTAACGACAGAGCGGGGGCTGGGCTAGCGGCGCTGTAAAATATAAGCAACGCCTAAATAATATCATATATAGATATATTGCAATGATAGCCATTTCAGATCACAGATGAACACATTAGATATACTAGGAACCCGCAATTCGTACGAGCCTGTAACGAAAAGCAGATTACACGGTCGCGGTGAATAGCCAATACCCCACCCAAGACCCCTACGGGTGCGGCAAACTACCAGCCAAGTACACGAACCGAAGAAACCTCCCTCAACTCCCTGAGTAGGCCACTCGGCACTTCGGCATACCCGGTAGTTTGTGCACCCCCTCCATGGGTCTATCCTAGGAGCAAAAACAGTAAAAAGAAATTATACAATGACGGCTACAACCCCGACCCGGTTGTGCGGACATACAAATAATTATTACATCAATTTACAAATTTACATGAATTGAAAGAAAAGAAAACTCTCATCTCACAACCCCCGGCTATTCACCCGCGACAATCCAATGAATTCATATACACATTCCAATAACATTACAGATCACAGATTTGTATAACCCCCATTAATCGACATATAGCGATTAGCAGACGTTCAATACAAATATCACATCACAGAAAAACCCGTCAGCTTAAGTCTTTTAGAAGTTCGATCAAAAATACGGATTTTCAGGCCCCAAACACAAAATTTTCGTTCTGGAAAATCTGGGCAGAAAATACATATTCCAAAAATCCCAAAATACCCCTATGAACAAACTGCAAAAATAAAACCCTGCGACCGAGTCAACTCGGCTGCTGTTCCGCGGCGAGAGCAAGCTCCCGCCGCGGAAACGCGGCGCGTTGATCAATTCAGTGGGTCAAATTTTTGCAGTTTCTTCTAAAAACCCTGAGTCGATTTTTGGTATATCTCAAATAATTTTTGCAGCACTTTGAAAATCGACAGAAAGTTTGAAATCCGGGAGTATTTCGCGACTTTTTTTTCCGATCGAATTTCTAGTTACTACGCTAACATGTTAAGTAGTGTTTAACTAGGCTCTGATACCACTGTAAGTCCATGCTACCTCTCCCGGTACTTTCGGGCATGCGGAATTTGGTGAAAAACAAATTTCTAGAGGTGGTAACATAGACTCAAAACCGGATCTTTGTTAAACATCTAACTAACAACCTAACTAGGAGTTGTTAACTACTCGGTTAGGGGGTTATACCTTTCTTTCTTGAACTCCTTCGTCTTCAAGCCTCAATGGTTGTCCGGATCGGCTTCACCCCGTCGTCTCCTTGCGCCGAAGATCGATCCACCTGAAAGCTTCTACCTTTGGCTTCTTCTTCAGTCTTTGAAGAAAACTAGTTCACTTAGTTTGCTAAACCTTATGAACTAGAGTGAGTAGAGAAGAGTGTGTTGGGATTTTCTCTATGGTTCTTGGTTCTCAACACATGAGACAAGTGAACCATAGACTAAGGAGAGGGAGAGCAAGAGGAAGAAGATGAGAGCTCAAGAACAAGAGAGAGAATGAAAATGATAGAATGAGAAAGACTTTTTTCTCTTGGCTCTCATAATCCAAAGCCATCATCACAAAAACAGTAATCAAGTATTGTGTAAATGGTTTAAGTCAAAATGGCTATATCATTTCATGCACTCATATTGCACAAGAGAACAAGCAAGTGAAAAGTCTTTGCTGTGAAATGATAGCCATTGTCATCATGATGGTCAACTAGTCCAACCTAGTCAACCGGTCAACAAAGTCAACAAGTCAACAAAGTCAACCCCTCAACAACCATGTCACCACAATACTTAATTAATATTATTGTTAATCATAAATGATATTCTTATTAGGGTCGAGCAAAAAGTCAATAGTCAACAGTCAACGGTCAACAACTCTAATGAGAATCCTCTGCCTCTGTCTCTTCGTCAACTGTGCATACACACCCGCATCCGCGTTCCGAGGAACACGAATACATACTGGATAAAACCAATCCCAAAACGTACACTAGGATCTGGCTTAAACCAAAGCCCGCTAGTGTTAACTGTCCGGACACTAAACGTGCACAAGTGCATGGATGTAACCGAACCCTGTCGCAAAACCATGCGACCTGTCGCAAAACCATGCGACCTCTACTCTTTTGCCTAAAGGAGAATAGCTTTCTGTGTGGGACTCTAAAGACTCGACACTACGCTGGAAATGGGTTTAACCACAGACCGCAAGCGGCACTAGCTGTGCGTAACGGTCCCCAGGTAGATGCCGACAAGAATACTGACGAGGTGAAACCCATCTGAACTCCTACTGAGCCTGAATGTGACAATCTCCGTACAGTCCGGTCTGTTCGTCTGATATATCGCATGGCGGGCCTAGGGGGCGGTAAACGTCAGTCCCCTAATAGCGGTACAAGTCGTGTCGGAGTGAAGCCCAATACACCCTGAGATAACACTGGAAGCCTACCAGTATATCTCGCTTGCCCTGGCCAGGGACTACTCGTGTAATGGATCTCCTAGACACAGCGCGATGTCAACCCCCAATACCGGGAGAGACGAATCCTGTCTAACCGTCACTGCCTCCAAGTGCTTCGGGACTGCACCCAACTACTACCTGTTTGCATGACTCCTTTGAGCCGTGGTAGGGTAGTAATCAAAGTACAGTGGGAACACACTCGAGGCGAAGTGACAGTGTCAAGTCAGCGGACTAAGCTGTACTCATGTCACCTGGGAACTGATAACTGACGATAGGTATAATACCAACCGGTCAGTTCCCGACGAGTCATGTCCAGTGTACTCGTAACCTAACGAGCACCCGCATACTATCTCCAGTACGACATACTAACGGCTGTGGGACAGACCGTCTCCCACACTTGGACGAAAAGCGCATGCGCTAGTCTACTCCGGAGTATCGATGCCCTGTCTCGATAGTCCTGCGACTAGAGACCTGCATAAGGATGTGCTTATAGATTACCCAGCCCCACTAGTGTGACTGCCATCACAACGCTGATAATCAAGCAAAAATCCTAAGGGCTCCACTATTGTGTATAGGTGATATACTAAAATAAACACAAGTACACATTGAAGTAGAAACAAACCAAGTAGCATACTACTATTTTGAGCAAGATTGTATATACAAGGTGAATATCACAAGCTTCCATTAAGTAATATACAAAATAGTATGATACAGTAATGGCCTCTAGGGCATATACACTAACATCTTTGTGATAAGCGGAGATTGACCGAGCGTAGCATAGGAAACTCCTTCCCTATCAAGAGTATGTCATCCACGTACTCTACGAGGATCATCACCATACTCTCTACTACCTTTTTGTATATACAAGGTTCATCTACCATTTTGATGAAGTCAAGCTCTTTGACTACCACATCAAAACAGATGTGCCAACTCCGCGATGCCTGCTTTATCCTATAAAGTATCTTGCACACGTTTCCGCTGCTCCCACTGTCTATGAAGCCCTCTGGCTGTGTACTTATAGACGCTCTTTTCTAAAACATCATTTAGAAAAGCAGTCATGACACCCAACCGCCAGATATCATAGTCATGGTATGTAGCCGTGGCAAGTAGGATCTGAATGGACTTAAGCATAACTTTGAAAGTCTCAACTTTTCCATGTACACCTAGTAATCTTCTCAAGATATACTTGCTCCTGATGGGGATTTAACCCTTCAGATAATGCAACCAAAGTCCATACTTTGTTGGTGTATAAGGATTCCATCTCAGATCGCTAAGCATCCAGCCATTCTTACAGAGTCTCACTCCTGATGGCCAGCTCGAAACTAGTTGGATCATCATCTCATGATGCAATCCTCGCTCCCACTGTCATAGAGAAACCGAAGTATCTCTCAGGTGGGTGAGGAACCCTACTAGATCGGCGGAGAGGCTGAGGTTCGTTGGAAACTATTGAATCCTTCGGTTCTACCAAATCATCTGCTGTAGTTTGTATAGCTGGAACTCTTTCCAGTTCTACTTCATGACCACTAATTTTTCCACAGAAATTCCCTTTCACAAAGGTGGCATGTTGAGAAATAAAGCACTTTTGTTTCTTGGTTTGGTAGAAGATATTCCCTTGCGAATGCTTGGGATATCCAACAAACTTCCACAGATCTGACATTACCTCGAGCTTGTCCGGATTTTGCTTTTCAGACATAGACCAGACAACCCCCAAATCTTAACAAACTTAAGATATGAGCTCTTCCCTTTCCATATCACATATGAAGTGGTAGGCATGATTTGATTTGAACCATATTCAATAGGTATGCAGCTTCTCAAGCGCATAACACCCAAAAGGAAATGGAAAACTCAGTAATACTAATCATAGAGCACACCATATCACATAGGGTGCTATTGCTCCGCCTCGATACACCGACGTGCTGTGGTGCATACGGAGGAGTAATGCTGAGAGAGAATCTCATTCTCCTTTAGAGTAGTCCAGGAATTCCGTGCTCAAGTATTCTCCTCCTTGATCACATCAAAGGACATAATACTTATACCCGTATTTTGGTTCTCTACTTCTAACTTATATTCTGTGAATATCTCAAAAGTTTCGGACTTATGTTTCAACAAGAACACATGTCTGAATCTTGAGAGATTATCAGAGAATGTAATGAAGTACAAAGAACCGGTCTTGGCATGTGTAGACAGGGGACTTTCATACATCAGCATGTATCAATCCCAAGAGTTCACTAACTCTTTCTCTGTTTCCAATAAACAGAGCTATGGTCATCTTATCTTTGTGACATGACCGGCAAGTTTCACAAGATGTAAATTCAAATAGATTTAAATATGCATCTAAATGTAACTTAGCAAGTCGGGTCGCATTGATATGACCTAGTCTACAATGCCTCAAGAAGGATTCGTTCATTTCTGAACTCTTTCTCTTCTGTGTGTTTTGTATACTAAGAACTCTAGTTTGATTTAGAACGTTAATGCTTTTAGATAACGTGCCTGAACCGATCAACTCTTGATATAGGAAATGTTCAAAACATTATCCATCAATACAAAATTATATCCTTTCTTTACTAATAAAAAGACTGATATGATGTTGTATATCAGGTTCGGTATCTAATAGCATTCGTTCAGAATCAATGTATTCTGATAATACAGGGTGATAGTGACCAACAGACTTGGCTGCAACACTTGCACCGTTTTCTGTCTTATGAAACTTATCATCCGTTCTCAGTTCTCTACCTTTCTGCAGCCCATGTAACAGATTACATATGCCGGATCCTGATCCGGTAACTCATACCTAGGACGTAAAGGATACTGAGAAACAGTTCTCTGTAATGAACACACCCGAAAAAGATGCATCAACATGCACTTTCTTCGTTTGGGCGGCACGGGAATTCTGGTAATCCCCAATTTCCTGCTCTGTCTTATAACAATTATAAGTTGGAGCAGGACCAACATTCCCCAGCTCAGTATAACAAGCGGGTTCGGTCAATATATCCGTATTATTATCTTGATTAAGGCGTGATATGGTCGCTACCTGGAGAGAGAGAGAAGAAAACACTCAGCGTATGCTCTTGCAAGATTAGATTGCTTATCTAATATATCTAATCAGGATGTCTCCCACTGTTTTAATTAAATCTTCCTTTAAACCCTAAAAGGAAAGACTAGCCGGGATTAATTACACGCTACAAGTTCGCCAATCTTTCAGCCAGGCCAGTGTCGGTACTTTGAGGGAGGTCCCCCGTGCTTTCGCACGAACCTAATTAAAGTAAATCTCGTTTTCCCATAGATGTAACCCCGTTAACACCTTTCTAGACACCTACTTGATCGGCTAATTGTAATGTGTAAAACTCTCCCAGGAGTAACTCTTACTCGCAGCGGGTATCGGGATCCAACTATCTCATAGAAGGTATGCAATCTCATTGCAAATTTCAACACTTGAAATTCCCAATAATATTTTACCCCTAGCAGCTATATGACCTTAACATAGTCAACAAATCATAAGTGCTAGTCAAGTTCAACCCGTCATTTCCCGATTGAATTAAACCCACCCGCACGACCCTTAACATAGTCAACAAAGTCGAACGACTACCCTAATCCAATCGCATCATATGCTTATACAGATTAGCACTAATCAGCTACCGCACACTACGCCTTAACATAGTCAACAAACGTAGCACGAATACTAACTAGTACTTATCTGAAATGACGGAGGGCTACGACAGGTTTTTAAGAAAACCCTTTGCGTAATGAACTTGATATCGTTGTAGAATCGAGTGATTTTAAATGGAGTGTTTTTTAGGCTTTTCTAGTTTTGCTAAAGGGGTCACTCCCGGTGAAGGGATCGTCGGCCCTTTCCTCATCGAATAAGGTGCAGGATATTTCACAAATATCGCTGTGCAAAGCAAGAACTATAGAAGCAATCAAAAGACAAACCGAGTTTGTAGCATCTGCTAGTTTCACTAAAGAGGTCACTCCCGGTGAAGGGATCTCGGCTCTTTCCTTATCGAATAAGGTGCTGGATGTTCTACAAGGAACACCACTATGCAAAGTAAGAACTAGAGCTACCAGTTTTTAAACAAGTTTCTACAACATCTTAGGTTTCTTTTTTTCATTAATCTCATTAATGAAGTCCCATTTTATTATACTTTACAAGCATCAGATATGAAACGAAATCAACAATATATAATATATATCTCATATATATAATATAAACACTCGTCTCAGGCAGTAATATGATCTCATCACAGAACATTGCAGCAGAAGAACATATATGAAATGTCCGTGTTTTCAATACGAGCCTGTACAAAACACGGATTCCTCGGTCGCGATGAATAGCCAAACCCACATCCCTAGACCCCTACGAGAGCGGCAAGCAACACTGCTAATTCTAGGGTTAGGAGACCCGGTCTCGACTCCTCGAGATGGTCTCCCACTGGACCCTAGAACCCGGTTACTTATGCTCCCCGCCTTGGGTCTACCTAATGCGGAAAAGTAAATAATATACAATGGTGACATCATCCTCAGCCCAGAAGTGCCCCAATAAAAGAATATTACATACAAATGAATTTTACATGAATGAAAAAGAAAAACTCCCATCTCACATAAAACCTCGGCTATTCAAAACACGACGATCCAATATAACATATCACGGCAACACATAATATCTCATATCATCAACATAAGCAAGTATGCGTATCCCGATTGTCGTTGATATATAGCAACGAAGCCGGCGATACTCCATATACTACGCTTACGGTCACAGAAAAGAAAGTGTAAAACTACATCAGTTGGAATCCGCAACCTCTTTAGACAACGCATGCCTAACTAAATAAATTCCTTAGACATCGCATGCCTAACAATTATAAACCCCGCATTTTAGTCTCATTATCGAAAAATCTTTTCAATATCAAGTCGGGCAAATCAACAAGATTCCCGACATCCTGATGGAATGCTCGTCGCAAACTTTAGTAGACGGCCGCACCCCCGGATGCCGTCGACGAAGTGCACTAAGGCGGAACACCGCTGCCGCAAGCACCCGAACGGATGCTTTTGGCGACGGGGTTCTCCTACAGTCACTTGATCGGGGCGTGGCTATCTATTAAGTTTACCCAGCGAGTATCCGCGTACGCTACGTGATTGCGACGGACTTTTGATCGCATCAAAATCCCGTGGCAACCGATCATTTGAGACTAAACTGCTATGTTTATAACATTCAAATTAGTTATCTCATAACTACTTGTGAATTCCAAATATTGTATCACATTCCAGATAAATAGATAATTTTAAACTTTCCGATCGAATAATCAAACACCCAAATTTTCCCAAATAGCTCAACACTTGAGCGGAGTTCAAAAATATCCATCACATGCCACAGTACCGATGGTCCAGCCGTAGAAGGGTCAAGCCAGCGCCTCACATGTGGCACGCCGTACTGCCCCAAACCCTAAGGTTTAGAGGCAGTTCAAGACGGTCACATAATCGAGTTAAGGATTGTTGTCTTCTAGAGGGTCCACCGCGTTACTTGCATGACTTTACGAAAGTTTCAAACTCGAGAAAAAATCCAACTTTTGAAAATTTTCCGACAGGGGAAAAAGTGAGTTATTGATATCCGTTTGAACTTTTTAACAGTTTCTAAAAATTACCCGGACAAAACTAAACGAAGTTAAATTATCCGATCGAATCAACAAGTCCGCAATACAACCCTAGAAAACTCAACATTTGAGTGGAACTTTGTGAAGAGAACACACTCTACTACATGGCAAGTGGTAGAGGATGAAGAAGTAGGAGGTGGGCTCACTTTAGAATTGATTTTCTCACACTTTTTCTCAAACTCCATTGAAGCTAGAAAGCTTTTGTTGAAGGAAGAAGAAGAGGAAGTGAATAATTCATCCAAATGAAAACTTATCCAATGAATTATTGCACCATGGTTGAGTTAAGCCCTCATACTTAACTCATGTAGAGAATTAACCATAGTATGAGGTTAAGGGTTGGGTTAACTAATATCCTAAGGAATGACAAAAGAGTTGACTTTGTCAATGTTGCATACAAGCTTCTACAAGCTTGATAACATTGACTAAAGTCTCCTCTCTTTTGTTATTCTTAAGGAAATAAGTAAATCCTAATTTAACCTAAACTTGATATAAGTCTCATACACCCATCTTGTATGTATCATCAAACATGATACAAACATGTACACTTGCATATATCACATATAAACAATATGCACAATCTAGTGAGAAAATAAATCATAAGTGAGCTAATACTAGTTAATGTAATGTAATATATCAAATATATAATTATACATTAAATTATTAAATTAACTCTTGATTTAATAACCCGGCTATAACCGACTAATATCATGTGTAGCAACTTATCGAATCAACACTTGATCTAATAACCCGGCTATATCGCAGACAACCGATCAATGTCACGAATCGCGAGAATAGAATACGGTATCTCATATCGTATTAATCTCGGTCCTGCACATATCACATATGTGCTCCTACTCCGTTTCACTTGAATCAGGAAACCCCTGTGTAGGACTCTAAAGACTCGTCAATACGCCGGCAGTAGGTGATGATCATATCAAACACCCACAAGCCGCAAGCGGTCTGCTAAACGTAACGGCCACCCGGGTATTGAGCGATAAGAAGATCAACAAGCAAGCCATTACATTCTCCTATGAATCTAATCAGTAACACTCCCGTACAGTCCGGTCTCGTCGTCTGATATGTCGCATATCTCCCCTAGGGGTGGTAAACGTCAGACCCCAGTAGCTTGATAAGTCGTGTCGATTTGAGGTCTATAACAGTTCGAGAAACTACTGATAACACTTACCGGTAAATCTCAGCAACCCTGGCTAGGGATTTCCAGTTATAGCCAATCGAACACAGCGCAACATTAACTCCATATACCGGGAGAGACGAATCCCCACCTATCGCTCATTGCCTCCATGTGATTCGGGACTGTACCCAAAAGCCACCTTTTTGCGCGCCCTCTTGGACGTGGTATGATGGAAATCAAAGCACAGTGGGAATCACACAAGACTCTATGACGATCTCGGGTCAACAGACTACTCTGTACCAGTGTCACCGGAGAACTGCCATCTGACGTAAGGTATAATACCATCTGGGAGTTCTCGGCGAGTCCGTCCAGTGTACCCAGTCTCCACTGAGCA
>CM057343.1:129206561-129346828 GCA_030015575.1 Agapanthus africanus
CAGAAAGCCTTTAGATTAAAAATCCAACGATGAATAAAAATTACCGGTTGATCTTTAAGATCAATTTGATTAATTATGAAATCAATCATTATCTCTCAATGAGAGATTTTCTCAAAACGGATTGATTTTTCTTTTCTCCTATAAATAGGAGCAAAGAGATTAAATCAAAGAAGAGGAGACCCCCTATAAACTTCTATAAAAAAATACATAAGGTTTTCTAAAAGCTCCCACAAAACAACAGAGAATTTAATTTTCAAAAAAAAAAAAGAAGAAGATCTTCCTCCTCTCAAACCCTAGGTAAATAAAAAAGCAGAGATAAAAATATCTCTTTTACCTATCCTATCATATCTAAGGGTTTAACCCTTTAAAAGAACTTAGTTCTTTCTCTGGATCTGAGATCCACAAGACAAGTCTCGCATAAGTTGAGAATTAAATTCTCATCGGGAAGATCTTGTTCTTGAAAATCAAAAATTCAAGAGAGAACAATGGAAGAAAGGATATGAAAAAGATGGAGTTTATACTCCAGAAACTTAGTTCCTTCATAAACAAGAAATTAGTTCTTAAAGAACCTGATCTCAGATTCTCAAAATAGTGATCTTAGTGATCGTTAATGGTAAAATACAATTAACAGAAGATAAGCTTCTCTGAAATTCAAAAAGATAAACAGAGAGTAAATCTCTAAGGAAAAAGTGTCACACATGATATCCACATGAGCACTAAGGGAAAAATATAAAAAAAAAAAGCACCTCACATGAACGGCACCTGAGCGCCCAAAATAGCAGCTTACGGCATGTGAGCACTCAAAAGAAACCATGAAGACAGTGCCTCACGTGATATCCGCGTGAGCGCTTAAAAGAAGCATATGATAGCGGCTCACATGATATCCACTTGAGCGCACAGAAGCTCAGAGACACAGTATCTCACGTGCCATACACATGAGCGCCCAAGGCCCATGAAGATAGCGCCTCGCATACCATACATGTGAGCGCCCATAGGGAAGGACTCAGCACCTCACATGCTATACACGTGAGCGTTTGAAAGATGCCAAAGACTCGGCGCCTCACGTGATATTCACGTGAGCGCTATGTGACTGAGTGCTTAGCACTGCTAGGTGGTATAGAAACCCAAACTTAGCCCCTAATTGGCTAAGTCTGTGAAGCTTAAGTTTCTTCTTTGATTTTAAATCAACTGAGCCCATATGCTTATGATATCCAAATTGATCTTAGTCCCATATACGACTAATGATTTTTCATCGATCCTTCATCCATTTGATCTTAGTCTCATATACGACTAATGATTGACTACCCAAATTGATCTTAGTCCCATATACGACTAAATGATCTTTATCTTAGTCTCATATAAGACTAACACGATCCTCGGTTCTGACATGACCTTTTCCCTCATATATGTGATTTAGTTCAAGGGTATATGTTTCCACACCTTTGATATACGTCGTTGTAATTTCTTAACGTCTTCAGAGAGGCAGCAGGTCCCAACAATCAAAAACTTCTCATCCCAACTTGATGAAAATATAAAATTTTATTAAGATAGCGAATGCCCTAATTCTCATATTGATACACCCTATATTTATGCACTTCCATATTGATGTGCATACCTCATATTGACACGCATCCCATATAGATGTGAATCTCATATTAAGCTCTGGCTTTCTACATATATGTATATGTATATCTTTAAGGGAAATATAAATGCCTTCAAATTGGATCGCAGCCCAATATTGGGTACATCACATATCACCATCGTTCACTTTGCCACGTAAAATATACACCTGCGCACAAGAGAAATGTTGGACCGAAATGTTTTTAAAATAATATTTGTCCTAAATACGGGAATGTTGGACCGAAATGTCCTTAAACTAATATTCATCCCAAACACGGAAATGTCCCTAAACTAATATCGGACCGTGATGTCCTTAAACTAATATATTTTGGCCTGTAGACTGTCTTCATATTGACTACCGTATACTATCTATGGGCTATTCATATATGATCTAATGATCAGTTGAGCCCATATGCTCACTGTTCCTAAGTCGATCTTAGTCTCATATATGACTAACAATTCATAGATCAAACCCATATATCTCATGAATTGATGGACCTCATTTATATGAGATTTGCATCCTAAATTCAAAACCCCAAATCTAATATACGGATTTGGACTAATCCGCGCCTTACGAGCATGACAAGATTAGTCTCTGTATACAATCCAAAGGCAACCTCATATAAAACAAATATAACACGACACAAAGTGAAATACTGGAGAAGGTGAAAGTTGTTATTGCGTTGTGATAACGTAATTAAATGCAGGGGTTTGCGCCTGCAAGGAAGAGTGTCCCTACAATCAAAAACCCCTCACAAATAAGGGGGAATCTGATAAAGTAATGCTACAGTGGTCACATCTGTCCAAACCTCTAATATACGGTGCCATAAATCAACTTGTATCTTCGAAGAGGTGGACAGATATGTTCCAAATAGTATCTGCCCCTAAATTCATGCTAGACGTCCTCCGCGTCTCAGTCCAGTTTTCGGCGATAAACAAACACCTGCATACAATCATCGGTGTCAAACACCAATAGCTATGGGATCAGTCATCGCCCTATATAGGGTCATGAAACATATACACTAGTCTAAACTGGAGTACTGATACCCAGTCTATGACTACAGACATTTAAGGATGTGCTTATGGACTACCAAGCCCCACTAGTATGATCATAATCATAGTCCTAGTAATCAAGAAAATCCCTAAGGACTTTATCTCATGTATTAGCGATGCGTGATAACGTGAAAAACATATTCACATGTAAGATAAAGATAAACTAGATAGCATATTATCGTCTCGAGTAAGACTGTTCTCCATATAGGTCCTCCTTCAATTACGTAATTGCCATCTTGCAATTACAATAATTGGCTTGAGGGCACTATATCCAACATATTCATCTTTTAAATTTATTACATCGATAAAAAGAAAGAATGGAAATAAAACAAGCCTTAACGGTTAGGCTGATATAAAAGAAACGGAAAAAAAACTAATCAAGTAAATCTAAGTGACTAAAACTCCGTTTCAAAATGGTTGAGGTCCCCTGCTGAAGCTTCCGCGTCAATCGTTCCATCCCTGTTATAATATAGCCTTGACGTACATTTCGGGGAAGATAGAGAAAGGGAGAGAGGGAGATCCGTCAGCAAGCTTTCGCTTCGAGTAGGATTCTCAAAAGGGGTAATAAGCAACAAAGATGAACTAAAGCATAATATGAGTTAGATAAAGTGATAAGTGTGGTGTCACAAGTATGTAGGTGAAAGTGTGGGCAAGATTTCTTTAAAAGCTAAAGTCCACATTTTAGTTTATTTAGTTTGGAATAGTATAGGTGCACTTGTTCTCAAGAGTATTCCGTTCCACCACAGAATAACAGTAACGGGAATATGGTTGGCAATTTGTTCCACCACAAAAACACGGCGACAAGTATGGGATATTAGCATTCTGTTCCACCACGGTAACCAGAAGGGACTCTCGAGATATATCGAACGGCCTTGCTATCCAAACGACCCCACCCGTGTAATGTTTTTTTGTATATGGTTTCGATAAGGCATTAGCGCGTAGATCTGTTAGGCATAGAAACAGTAGGGGTTCATTTTCCATATCAAGGATATCTAAATACCGGATCTTTCTATTATCACGTCATGCCCAGGGTCCTTGCATCTAACTCCAATCATACAGGTATAACCGGTCATGTTAGAGTAACAAATATTCATAAAGCTTGGGGTATTTAAGTGAAAAGGTTTTAGGGAGTTAGGATATTTTATTGTAAAAAGGAATTTTAGAAAGCTCGGGGTATTTTAATAAATACGATTTTTACAAAAGTCGAGGTAGACTTTAGATAAAGTCGAGATATCTATTTCAAAATGCAACTTTATATAAAGTCGAAATATTTATTTGAAAATGCAACTTTAGATAAAGTCGAGATATTTATTTGAATATACAAGTTTTGAAAACTTTATGGTATTTTAATAATCATACGAGTCTTGCAAACTTTTAGGTACTTTAATGAAAGTATAATGTTTGGGAAGCTTATGGTATTTAAAAGAAAATATAGAATTTAGAATCTTAAGGTGTTTTTGTGTAAATACGAGGTTAGAAAACTCTAGGGTATTTTGATGGAATACGTTCTTTGATAATGTTAAGGTACTTTAGCGATTAAATATTTATTTAGATTTAGGAAGCATTTCGACTGTAAACTGGCGTTATCGCACTATGAAAATGGGCATCATAACGGCCTGTATGTGTTTGTGAGTCCGACATTGAAAATGTTGGATATGTATGCCCTAGAGGCCATTATTGTATATGTATACATGTCGATGCTTGGACATATATATGTACAGGACAATCTTGCTCGATATAATAGTATACTATCTGGTTTGTCTTTATTTTAACATGTGCATATATTTTACTTACGTATCATTTATACATGTTGATAAAGCCCATAGGATCTTGCTTGACTACCAGCGTTATGATGGTGATCATACTTGTGGGAGCTGGGTAGTCCATAAGCACATCCTAAAAGTCGCAAGTCGTAGGAGTATCGAGATCGGGCATTGATACTCCATGGTAGAATTGTGTATACGTTTCTAGACCCCGACGAGGGGCGATGGTTGGTCCCACAACCGTTGGTGTGATCACCTAAGATTGTATACAGGTGCTCACTGGGTTTAAGTACACTGGACGGACTCGCCGAGAACTTCTAGATGGTACTATACCTATCGTCAGATGGAAGTTCTCAGGTGGCATGAGTACATGTTAGTCTTTAGACCCGAGATCGTCATTTGTCTCGTGTGAGTTCCCACTGTGCTTTGATCGCTACCCTACCACAGCTCTACTGAGTCGTGCAAACAAGTTTTGGTTGGGTACAGTCCCGAGCCACATAGAGGCAGTGAGTGATTGTTGGGGATTCGTTTCTCCCGGTATAGGGAATCGATATCGCACTGTGTTCAATTGGTCAGGACCATAATACCTTGGCCAAGGCAGTTGGAATTTACTGATAAGTTGATCAGTAGTTTCTCGTATTGGTCCTGAGCCGAATCAGCACGAATTATTAGGTTATTAGGGTCTGACGTTTACTACCCCTAGACCTGGTATGCGATATTCTCAGACGAAGAGACCGGACTGTATAGAGATTTTCACGGATAGGCTCAGTAGAGATCCGGATGAGTTTGCTTGTCGGCTTTCCTTTTCGACAGGTACCCGGGTAGCCGTTACATACAACTAGCGCTGCTGAAGTGCTTGTGGTTATGGATTTATCCAGTAACTCACTGCCGGCGTACTGTCGAGTCTTTAGAGTCCCACACAGAGAGTTTCCCTGGTTCAGGAAAATTGATGTAGTAGCCGTATTGGATACGTGCAGGGTTCCGATTGATTGATGGTACTATGTACCCAGACTTTCGATCGGACAGTTGATAATACTAGCCGGCTAGGATTTTGAGCCGAATTATTAAATCAGGTATTGTTAATAATTTACATATATATATTTCGATATCTATATTCTAGTATTATGTTATTTGTGTTATTCTATCTCTTTGGGTATTCGTGTTTTTAAGCGAATGCAGGTATGTATATACAGTAGACTGTAATCCGTATTTTATACGGAAAACATTCTAGAAGGTGGACACCTCATTATTGGTTATTTCCATTTATCTTTAAATGGATAATGAGGTGTAAAGTGAGGTGAGGAGAGTATGGTGAGAGCCATGCCTCAATAGTGTTGACAAATGAATTTTCAATTCATTTGTGCTCACTATTGAAGCATGGTTGGAAATTTTTTATTGTAAAAATGTTTTTACAAAACCATTGTGAGTATTTTTCTCTCACATGCATGCTTCATTATTCCAAGCTCTAACCATTTTGCTTCACCCTCCTCCCCTCTCTTGAGTTCCTCCCCCTTCACGATCTACCTCCTCTCTACACTCTCATGTGTTGAGAAACAAGAGAGGAGGTGAGATAGTGAGATAGTTACACACATTGATTCATACACTACATCCTAGAGTCCTTAGACTAGCAAACCAAGTTCTCTAATTTCTCCATAGACACTTAGTTTGGATCTAGAGCAATGGACCATATTCCCCGGGTGGATCATCTTCAATGGAGGAGGACCGACGAACAAACTAGATCTCGGAGGACCGAAGGAGCAAGCAAAGGAGATCAAGCTTGATCATGGAGGCCACTTGGACCTAAGGAAGAGGAGACAAGACCGAAGGACACGGATCTTTTGGTGAGACTCTTTTTCATAGTAGATAGCTTCTCTAGTGTTAGCTAGTTTAGGGTTTATGGTAGATCCGGTTAGTAGGTTTCATTTAGTGCCAGTTTTAAACCCTGATAAAACTTTTGTTCCACAAATGGTCATGGTAGATGGCCGGGGTCCTAGTGTAACACAACATGGTATCAGAGCCAACCCATGAATCCTTAACTAACAGTTTTAAACGATGTTAAAGTAATGAAACCGAAACAACTCCGAAACAAACCAAGAAATATTCAAGTTTCTATCAATTTTTAAAAGTCTTCAAAAATTTTTTAAACAATTGGAAAAGGCTTCTCATGTGATAACTAGAACACCACTGAAAAACGAGCCCAAAATTCCAAAGTTTGGCCGGCAAGAATGCCATTTTTTCCCGGCGTCGCCGGTCTACTGTTCATTTGGGTATTGAATTTTTGGTAGTGTTCTGTACTCTTGAATATTGGTTTTTCAGTATTGTTTGATTTTGCCCAGGTTGGATATTCTATTATCTTTTGTATTGGAGCAATACGGAGTATTTCAAAGTCGTTATTTTAACGTCGTTTATAAGTTTCAGTACATACATTACTATCTGCGACCGTGAATGTCTTTAGAGCGGTATAACCCGTCTAACTGCTATATGTTCTATTAGACAGGTTTGCGAACATGACATTCACGTTGATGTTCTGTGTTTGTGCTGAGATTGTGGTTGGATTGTCGTGGTTGATAGCTTGCGGTGCAATGGTAGTAGTATAGTTAAGATTCATTTGTATACTTGTTATTGCGGGGCGAGTGTCCGACTTGTGGACCGTCGTTTCTACCGTGTTGTATATTATTTTATAGGGGCACGACCGGGTTGAGATCGATATCACCCTGGTACAAATATTTTCCTTTTCTGTACTAGGATTACCCTACGGTGAAGTGCTCGAATAGCCGGATTCTATAAGGCAACAAGCCCGCATCTCACGACGTTGAGACGGAGGGGGTGTAACATTTCAGAAAAATAAAATATTATTTTTGGGAATTTAAATAATTAGAATAATAAATATTATGAATATTTTAATGATGTGGTATAATTATATACCGATAGTTTGGAAAATGTTGGAAAATTAAATTGAATGGTGATTTTTGGAGGGATTTATGTGATTTAGGCAAATTATAAATTTTTATAATTAATTATATACTAGTTTATCCTAAACATGATTAATTTTCACTAATCATGCATTGATTGTGTTTTGTGCATATGACATGCACCATATCATATTTGCTAGCATTTGTTATATTTTTCTACCATGGCTTTTTGTTTTCTTTCATGCTTAACTTTGTTTTAAATGAGATGAGAGATAAAGAAAAAGATAAGAAAAGAAAAAGGAAAAAAAAGAATAAAGAATGTAGTATGGGGAGATAAGGAAGCATTGGCGAGAGAGAGAGAGAGAGAGGGTGAGGGATCAACTTGACCATGGCTCATTGTGTTTCACTTCTTCATCTTCATCATTTTCTTCTCCCTCATCTCCATGGCTGCCCTCCTCTTCCCCCTCCTCTACCTCCTCATCACAACACCATTTTCACACCAAAATATCATATCCCCTTCACAAAAAATGTGCACAAGCTCACTACAAGCATAGGGAACCAAGAAAGTTGGGATTTTGAAGACTTAGGGCAACTCAAGAAAATTCTTGAGTTTCCAAATGAGATAATTCCTTCACCATTAGAGTAGTAATCCATTTCCTTTGGCATCTATTTTAGTTTAGAAATGTTTAAGTGTAGTTTAGTGAGGTTTGAAAATTCCAAGATGAGGTTTTGAGGAATTCTTGAGTTGTGATGGTGTAAGTGATGTGTAATTGGTGATTAAAACCCCTTAGTGACTGAAACCAGAGACTTAAACCCGAGACTTGAACTTAGAAACCCCGATATCGGATTTTGTTGACTTTGGTGATGTGTTTTGGAGATCTGCTATAACCCGGGGACCTTAAAAATTATTTAGCGATTACAGTGAGACAAGCAGGCACTTAGGAAGCTAACCCTGAGACCCGAGACCCCAAGTCTACTGTTTAGCCGCAGATTTAACCCCATAAGCCGCAATTTGCGGCCTGCTTTAGTTGGGTGGGCCCCAGGTTTGGTCCATGGCTCCATTTTCAGTAAACTAGACCCTCCACATATGCAAAATTGGCTAATTTCACCTGGGGTAAAATCTGGAACTGTTTTACATCGTTTCTGATTTCGGTTTTGCGAATTCTGTAACTTGAACTTGGGTACTTTTGTGTTGTCTCGATCAATTGGCGTTTGTACGTCGATGTCGAGGGGTATTGGTTATTCTTGCATGCGTAGACCATAGGTTTTAACCTATGCGCGTTTCGTGTGCCGTTTTGGTTTTTATCCGTGATTTCGGTTTACGATATTATATGTTTATATGTAGGCACCTTCATGCGGACTTCGGACGATGAGGAAGAGAATGGCGACATCGACTTCGGCAAGCAAAGATTAAGGTGAGTAGATATATATCAACGGGGGAAGTCGGGTGGATGGCGTATAGCACCCCCGCAGTTCGTAGTGTAGCCTATGATATATATGTATTTATATATACGAATATGTGTTATGTGAAACGTTACTTATTAGTAAGAAGATTTTAGAAGAGCATGTGTTAATTTTATTGTTTGGTAGAAAACATTTTTAGTTAGTTTCGTAGTCGCAAACCCTAGAGTAAATATTGGTACACACGCAGACACGCATATATATGTATACATATACATGGATGATGAGGATAGTATATGATACTTGGAGATGAATCGATGTGATTGGGCATGATGCCGTGAGATCGGTGATGTGATTTGGGTCGCGTTATGAAATACGACATATTATATTAGCGGATTGATGAGCGATGTGTTTTCATACACACGCGGATATACGTTGATGGCATCGGTATGTACTAGACTTAGATCAGTTCCCTATTCATGATATATTAATAATGATACCATATGGATATTGAGGTATATATGATAGGCGACCCGTACCCCAATTTTTAGGATGCCGTACGATGGATCTACCGTACAATATATAATTAAGATAATAGATCCGCACTCTTGATTCGAGGATGTCGTATTATATTTTTTATCGTATGTGACGCTATTGAGGGATCACCGGCTACTAGAAATATCGACTCGGACTTAGGTGGATTTCCTTACCCTTTTGATTAGTCTCTTAGCTTTCCATGTAGTTTACTTAGTAGATGTTAGATTCGGCTCGAGTCATACTTAATTACAAACTTAACGAATCGTGAGTATTTTAAAGACAGGCCTAGGGATACTACGGATTTTCAAAGTGCAGGGTCGCCTAGCACGGCAGCAAGGTTTCGAGAGGCATCTTACAAGCCAATTTCCAATTTTGCCGTTCTAGCTAACCCTAACCCTAGAATCGTCTACTAGAAAAATCGACGAAATGAAAAGCAAACAACTTTGCAACTAAAAGTGAGCAAGGAATACAACCTTTATAGACCGGTCCTTCACTTCAATAGCTCCGTGTAGTAGTCCATTCGCTGCGATCATGAACTCCGAACTCTAGAGAGGCTCCCATAAAGAAATGAACATGCTTGCATCGAAGTCTTCGAGGCCGAAGATGATCTACGTCGAGGAGACGCTAACCCAAGCTATCTCTTCACTAATTGTAGAATAGGTGAAGCAAACACCCTAAACTAAATGGTAAGTAGTAGAGGATGATGAAGTAGGAAGTGGGCTCACTTTAGATTTGATTTTCTCACATTTTTTCTCTCATCTCCATTGAAGCTAGTAAGTTTTGAGGAGGAAGAAGAAGAAAACTCTTATGGAATTAACCAAGTGAAGAAAGAATAATCATGTGAGGTTAGAAATGCAACCATGGTGAGTGTATCACATACACTAACCCTTGTAAAGACTAAACTATGGCTAAGGGTTAAAGGTTAGGTTAACAAATATCTTTAAGTAAAACAAAAGAGGTGGAGAAAGTCAATGGTTTTACAAGTTTTTACAAACCCTAACCATGACTAATTCCACCATTTTTGAATTTACTTAATAATAAATAAAACCTTAACCTAACCCTAGCATGGTGTAAGTCTCACACAACTATATTGCATGTGTATCCTAGCATGACAAATACATGTACACAAATATATATATCACATATATACAATGTGCACATCAAGTGAGAAAAGAAATCTTAAGTGAGCCAATATTAGTTAATGTAATGTAATATATCAAATATATAATTATACATTAAATTATTAAATCAACACTTGATTTAATAATACGGCTATATCACATACAACCGACTAATATCGATAATATCAATTTACCGAATCAACACTTGATTCGATAATCCGGCTATATCACATATACCCGTCCGGTATCATATATCGTGAGAATACAATACGGTATCACATACTCGTACCAATCTTGGTCCCGCACATATCACATATGTTCTCCTACTCCGTTTAGCTTGAGCCAGGAAACCTCTGTGTAGGACTCTAAAGACCCGTCAATACGCCGGCAGTAGGTGATGATCATATCAAACACCCACAAGTCGCAAGTGGTCTGCTAAACGTAACGGCCACTCCGGTATTGAGCGATTAGAAGATCAACAAGCAAGCCTGCTCATACTCCTGCGAATACAATCAGTAACACTACCGTACAGTTCGGTCTCTTCGTCTGATATGTTGCATATCTCGTCTAGGGGTGGTAAGCGTCAGACCCCGGTAACTCGATAAGTCGTGCCGATATGAGGCTCATAACGGGTCGAGAAACTACTGATAACACTTACCAGTATATCTCTGAAGTAGCCCTAGCCAGGGACTTCCTGTTATAGCCAATCCAACACAGCGCAACATCAACTCCCAATACCGGGAGAGACGAAACCCCTCCTATCGCTCATTGCCTCCATATGATTCGGGACTGTACCCAAAAGCCACCGTTTTGCACGTTCTTTTGAACGTGGTAAGATGGAAATTAAAGCACGGTAGGAATCACACAAGACTCTATGACGATCTCGGGTCTATAGACTAACCTATACCGGTGTCACCAGAGAACTGCCATCTGACGTGAGGTATAATACCATCTGGGAGTTCTCGGCGAGTCCGTTCAGTGTACCCAGTCTCCACTGAGCACCCGTATACTATCTCTGATGTCAAACACCAATGGATATAGGATCATCCATCGCCCATCTACATGGGTCAAGAAGTTATACGCTAATCTACTCTGGTATACCGATACCCTGTCTCGATACACCTACGACTAGGAACATTTGAAGGATGTACTTAACGACTACCCTGTCCCCACTGGTATGATTTGCATCATAATCCTGGTAGTCATGTACTCATCCTAAGGGCTTTATCAACATGTAACATAGAGACAATCAGTGTACATGTTAAGATAAAGTGCAACCAGATAGCATACAATCATGTCGAGCAAGAAAGTCCTCCCTATACATGTCCAAGTATTCACTACAATATATATCGTATGTACAGTAATGGCCTCTAGGGAATACATATAACTAGCACAAAGGATGTATCTTTTCTCAAAAACAACGTAGCCATATTTTCTAAAACTACGATTCGTGCTTATTTCAAATGCCAAAAGGGTATGACTCGTGTGTGTGTGTGTGTATTCATGTTGTTCATATTACATTGCATGCTTATACTTGTGTTTCCCTTGTTTATTATGAACCCATGTTATCAGGACACCAGCACCATTACCGATGATGCGTATGTCTACGAACACTTGCTTGCCGGGTCACACACATCATCATCGGTAATTGCCATGTCACGTACACTTTAGAGAATATTACTTTATTGATATCGCTTGTTAGCTGATAGTTCTGATATATCATTACTGTGCTAGTTTAGATATTGCATTCTTTACATAAATACCGTGCATGTATACGTATTCATTGTCATGCAATATTAAAGGGCTTTATACCGGTAATTCACTGTTATTACTCCTGAGATTGGGATTTTGGATTTCTATGAGATTTCTGGATTTAGAAGAACCGCAAGGTTTTTTAAAAAAAATTATTATCATTTTAAAATGCAAGTTGTGGTTTTCTCATGATATAATATGAGATATGTCCACCATGAGTTTTCTCGGCTCTTGAGCGGTATCATACACCCGATTCGAGGAGAAGGAGGAACCTTCTGTAGGTGCATGGTGGACCCGGTGCGGTACCCCGGGGCAAGATGGTCGCAGATGATGGTGTTGAGCTTGGAAGAGGAGCACTACCGACCGGTTATTTGTGACGCGGCGGAAATCTGGAGGATACCGACGTAGTCGAGAGATTTGATGATTTGGGCCAGTCCGGATTGCCGGAGCCTGGGGCCAGTCCGGATTGCCGGAGCCCGAGATATTGAGATACAGAGATATTGATATTTTATTATATGGGCCAGTCCGGATTGCCGGAGCCTGAGATATTGAGATATTGGGATATATATATTTTGTGTCGATGCTTGACACGGATTCTCTGTTGATTTCATTGATGATACTTTGATTTTTATACAGAAATCTCACTGAGACATGAAAACAGTTTTCTCATTTATTATGCATTCTGTTTTCATGCATTCATACATCATAGATGTGATATGTTATTAGCTGAGGCACTGACACGAGCACTTGGTATTATACGTATGATAGACGATTACCTTGCCACTATTAGATGTTTCAGGTTATATATATATTGGATATTATCGTATGACCTAGGATTGAGTCATACATGCGATTTATGCTCGGTGATGTTTTCTACTCATGAGTTGGCAACTCACCCCCGTTGTGCCATAGTTTCTTGCAGGTTTTACCGTACAGGTTTCCTTGGCGGCTTTGCTGGCACACTGTTTCCTTCCGGGTGATTGCTTTGGTAGGTGGGTTCACTCGTATCGTGACCACCATTATACTTTTATTTATTACAGTTGTATCTAGTAAACTCCATCAACCAGACTTGTATATTTGATAGACTTAGAAAACCAGTTGTTATTCTTTCGACCTTAGAGTCACGCGCTTGTATTATTATGGTTTACTGGTGGATATTGGTTTCCTTCTAAGTTTTGATCCTCGCCCTTCGACGTTGTATATTATATTGCTTGCGTAGTTGTGTCCGCTGTTTTGCGAAGAGATAGCTCTCGCTTAGGGATGCCTTTATGCATTATTCATATATTTTCCTGTTTGTACCGGTTTGGGGCCAGTTTTTACAAAGGAGAATCTGCCGAAATTTTTGGGAAAATATGTCGTTGCTTTTAAATGATTAATGCCACTTATTTATTAAAACCACTTACTTTAAAACCAGTTTTCTTCACTTCTTATTTAAAATGGTTTAGATTTCTGGGCTTTTGGCTTACTTGAATTAGGTAGGGTCCTATAGGCTTCATATGATTCAAGTGTCAGTCACGTGCTATTTCGGGTCGTGACAAAGTTGGTATCAGAGCGCTAGGTTTAACCTTGGTTCGAGTCGATATTTGACTATGTGGAGTCTAGGGTGCATATTTATATTCGGAACTGTCACGACCCGCAGGGTACGGAACGTGACTGGCACTTAAGTTTACGAAACGTCTCAAGACGTTCGTAAAATAAGTAAGCCAAAACCCAGAAACCAAAACCGAATAAGCAAAAGAGTGAAGAAAACCCAAGCAATTGAAAGCGAGTTTATCAAATAAGTCATGTAAAACCTTTTTTAAAAACAATACCAATTATTTTCCGAAAATTTCGGCAGAGTCTCCTTTGTAAATACTGGCCCCCCCCCCCAAAATGGGTACAACAAGAATATATATGAATCCAATAAATAAGGCATCCCCAAGCGGGAGCTAGCTCTTCGCCACAAGGCGGTCATAAATCCCACGCAATATAAAACAACAACATGAAAAATAATCATAAAGAAGCATGAGAAAAACAGTATGTCGACTCAAGTGAGCTCGACCCCAAAATACAGCATAAAAGTCCACAAATCTCACAGTCTCATCTCTAGGTCAATATACAATAATACCGGTAGATACAGTAGATGGAGTACACTAGATACAAGAATATACAAGGTGGTACAAAATAATGATATAACCCACCTAAGAGCAAAACCTCGAGTCCAGGAAAAAGAAACAAGAGCGCCCGCCGCTACTGTACTGACGGAGCGGACCTGCAAAAGGCTATGGCACAACGGGGGTGAGTTGCCAACTCGTGAGTAATAAATAACATCTACACAGGCTATCGAAAGCATGCACACAAGCATCCTAGCATCTCAAATACAGGTAAGGCAGGACATAATAGCAGGTATGAATGCAATGCGAATCAACTCGTGATCTGAATGTGTAAGTATAAGAAATCATGTTTTTCCCTTTAAGAATCTCTTTTGAATTACCAGCACAATACCAATAGAATCAATAAGAACCTGTGTCCAGCAACGACACCTCAAAACTATCACAAATCTCATATATCCATGTCATAGTATCTCTGGCCTCAGCCATCCGGCTGACCCAGCTCAATATCAAAATCTCATCATCTCGCGGCCACAGTCGGTATCCTCTGGATATCCGCCGTGCCAAACAGTCACCGGTAGGTAATCCGTCCCCTGCCAAGCTCAACGTCAACACCACATTCATCTTGCCCCGGGGTACCATACTGGGCCCACCATGTACCCGTGACGGTTCCTCCACTTCTCGACACGGATCTCGAAAACCACAGCAAACTCATGGTGGACGACACTTTACATCACTAGAAAACCGCAATTACATAGTTTAAAAACATAATAAGTTTAGAAATTTTGCGGCTTTCCCCCGAAATCCAGAAATATCATAAAATCTCAAGAAATTCTCATAAGTGCATATATCAATGGTGATGAATGCATGTGGTATCAATAATTAAGCTACGATGTATGATTAATAGACTAGGCATGAACAAATAATATGATGAGGTACATGCACATGAATAGCAATCCTACGATTTCATTTTAAGGAATTAAAGGCAATAGCACAGGTTTAAGCATCAATTAGTAAAAGGTTTCAAATTATAGGTTATCTAGTGTGGTGGCATGGCAATTACCAGGGCGTGTATGTAAGCATGAATAGTGCTCGTGCTGCATATAAAAACCCTGGCAATAGTGCAGGTGTCCTATAAAATGGGTTCGCATATGTATGTCAATATAAGGCATGGATGCAGCAAATAATCATATAAGTATTACACCCCTAATTACTAACATCACTAAGAATCTTTTAAGTTACTAAAACTATCGGGCGGCTTGCGCCATCCAATGATAGTCCCCCGTAGATGTTACATCTACTCACCGGAATCCCTAGCTAGTCACGTCCAATCACCGCTTTCCCTTTTCGTGCCGCGTCTGATGTCTCCGCGACCGAACCTGGAATTTACATCAATACAAACATAAGGTTACAAATCAAGAACAACGCAATACCCAAACGAAAACACTAACGTTCACAAGCTAGGTACAACGTGCACAAGGTGCGCGGAACACACGCGAAAATCGCAAAAACTGCAAAAATCGCCGATTTGGTCGCCCGGAAAAACTGAAACCCGATTACTCAAAAATCCGCACTCACACATCCTAAATGTCATAGGATATGCCAACAATATAATCTAGATATCGCAATTAATTCGTCATAATAATTTACATAAAACCTAGTAAGCTAGAAGTTTGCAAATTTAGTGCAAACATCGACAATTTGCGACAAAGTGCACACATTATCACACAAATATCCAAATTAAACCATTAGAAAGCCACTACAATTAAATTAACCCCTTAACCATGCATCAAAACCCACATTCCATACACAAACCTTTTCTTGATTTTGGTAATTAGCAAAGCAAAGAAAATTTCACACAAGTTAACTTAGATTAGCAATACATCAAGCCACTTAAGCAAAGTAACCATATAGGTTGGTTAAGTAAACAACTAGGTTAATTAAAAAGATTTAATTGACTAAAACATGGTTTCAAGAAACCCTAGTTTAATTCAACCATTAACTTTTTTTAAAAATCTAGAATGAAACTAACACTAAATTTAACACTAAACAAATTTTCAAGTTCTATTTAGCACACTTAAGCAACAAGGTAACCATTTGATTAGAGTTATACCTCAAAAGTTCAAACCCTATGATGCTAAAGCCTCCCAAGATGCCATCTTTCTCCAAGATTTGAGCCAATTTGGGTTTGAGAAGAGAGGGAATAAGGTTTTGCTTTGAAATTGTAAAGGAAATTGTTGATTTTTGATGGATTTTGATGGATTTTGATGAATTTTTGGAAGGAAAAAGAGAAGGGGAAATTGGAGGGGGAGTGGCTGCAGTTTTCCAGCAGAGGAGGGAGTGGGGTGAGGAGTGGGGAGTTGTGGAAATTTTTTTCCAAGTCAAACCCTCATATATCAAAGTACAACCCACCTCCAAATTAATATATTTTAATCCTCTAAATACATTTCACCACAAGAATTGAAACCAAAAAAAAAGAAGATGGGATTTCTTGCTGTGATGGGCTGGCCTAGGGAATGTGAGGGTGTGTGAGAGAGAGTGAACAAAAAATTTTATGCAAAAAGACCTACAAGTCCAAAATTGCAAGTTTTAGCTTAAATTCAATAAATTTCGTTTTCTATAATAAAAATTAGTTAAAAATCAAAATAAAATACTAAAAATTTATATTACAACTAGATTTTAATTAACATGATTTTAAAGCTTAAATTTAGCCCATTTAAATTTGTATTTATCGCCAATTTAATGTATTTTCTTACCGGCTTAAAATAATATTGAAAAATTAGGGAAAAATTAGGGAAAAATTTTAAACGACCAGAATTTCATAATTAAGTCATTTGCTACTAAAAACAAGCAATTATCTATCCATTTTAGGTATAACTAGTCCTAAACTGCAAAATCACAAAAAAGACGGTTTTCAGAAAAATACCGAATTTTCACCGATTTTCAGGAAAACTCCAAAACGACTTTTCAAGGCGTTACAATCTTCCCCCCTTAAGGAAATTCGGTCCCCGAATTTAAAAATATAACTACGCGTACCTTCAAAGAGATGGGGATATTTCTTCCTCATCTCGCCCTCGGTCTCCCAGGTAACCTCCTCGTTGCTCGGGCTACGCCAAAGGACCTTGACGGTTGGTATAATCTTCGATCTCAACTTCTTCACCTGCCGATCCAGGATGGCCACCGGCTGCTCTGCAAAAGAAAGGTCGCGTTCTAGCTGGACTGTCGGGTGATGAATCGCAAGCGAAGGGTCGTGAAGGTACTTGCGGAGCATCGAAACATGGAAGACGGGGTGAATATCGGGAAAGTTGGGTGGAAGGGCCAAACGATATGCAACAGCGCCGACACGCTCGAGGATCTCGAAGGGACCTACGAATCTAGGGCTAAGCTTCCCCTTTCGCCCAAAATGCATCACGCCCTTCATCGGAGAGACTTTCAGAAAAACATGGTCGCCAACTGCGAACTCTAATCTGCGACGGCGCCTGTCTACATACGATTTCTGTCTGCTCTGAGCCGCTCTCATCCGGTCTCGGATCAACTGTATCTTCCCTGTTGTCTCCTCAATAAGCTGCGGCCCCAAAATACTGTTCTCGCTGAGCTCTGTCCAACAGACGGGAGATCTGCATCTCCTCCCATACAATGCCTCGAAAGGTGCCATCTGAATAGTATCCTGGAAGCTGTTGTTGTAGGAGAACTCCACTAGAGGTAAATGACGATCCCAGCTACCGCCGAAGTCTAAAATGCACGCTCTGAGCATGTCCTCGAGAGTCTGAATGGTCCGCTCTGACTGTCCGTCGGTCTGCGGATGAAATGCTGTGCTGAAGCTCAAACGAGTGCCCAAAGCCTCCTGGAGTCTCTGCCATAGTCGGCTGGTGAACTGGGTGCCTCGATCTGACATGATACAAGTCGGTACGCCATGTAGTCGCACGATCTCGTCAATGTAGAGCTGAGCATACTGAGCGAAGATGAAAGTCGTCTTCACTGGCAGGAAGTGAGCCGCTTTCGTCAATCTATCCACGATCACCCAGATGGAGTCGTACCCTCGACTGGTCCTGGGTAGACCCACAACGAAATCCATCGAAATCTGCTCCCATTTCCACTCCGGAATGGGTAACGGCTGCAGCTCTCCTGCGGGCCTCTGGTGCTCGGCCTTGACTTGCTGACAAGTCAGGCATCTCGATACAAACTCCGCAATGTCCCTCTTCATCCCGTCCCACCAGTAGGTCTCTCTCATATCATGGTACATCTTGGTGGAACCGGGGTGGACACTATACACTGATCGGTGTGCCTCCTCAAGAATGTCGCGCCGTAATCTATCAGCATCTGGTACGCACAGTCTAGATCCATAGCGTAAAATCCCCTGATCGTCAATCACGAACTCGGAAAATCTGCCCTGTCCCATCTGTGCCATGATCTCTGAGCAACGGTCGTCACTGCGCTGTGCCTCATATATACGGTCAAGCAACTATGGGCGTGCACGAACATGCGCGAGCTGTCCCCCTATCTGAGTGAACTCGAACTCAACTCGGCTGTCGCATAACATCTGCCAATCTGCTGACGACTGCCTCTGCACTGCGCGCAAAAAGGATATACTACCCCCGGGCCTCCTACTCAACGCATCTGCCACCACATTCGCCTTGCCTGGGTGATATAAGATCTCGCAGTCGTAGTCTTTCACCAACTCCATCCAACGACGCTGTCTGAGATTCAGGTCTCGCTGCTGAAATATGTACTTTAAGCTCTTGTGATCAGTGAATATCTGACACGACTCGCCGTATAGGTAATGTCGCCAAATCTTCAGTGCAAAGACCACTGCAGCCATCTCCAAATCGTGAGTGGGGTAGTTCTGTTCATGCTTCTTCAACTGCCGAGAAGCATAAGCGATCACCCGGCCATGCTGCATCAATACGCATCCTAGCCCCACTCGTGAAGCGTCACAATAAACCACGAATTCGCCTGATCCCGAAGGCAAAGATAATACCGGCGCCGTAGTCAAACGAGTCCGTAGCTGCTGAAAACTGTGCTCGCACTCCTCCGTCCAAACGAATGGAACTCCCTTCCGGGTCAAACCGGTCAAAGGTGCAGCTATACGGGAGAAGTCCTGAACAAAACGCCTGTAGTAGCCCGCCAGGCCTAGAAAACTACGGATCTCAGTAACCGATGTAGGTCGGGGCCACTGCTGAACAGCCTCAATCTTCTTCGGGTCCATACATATGCCGTCTCTCGTAACCACGTGACCCAAGAATCCGACGCTGTCCAGCCAGAATGCACACTTGGAGAACTTTGCAAATAGCCGGTTCTCCCTCAGAGTCTGTAACGTAATCCGCAAGTGCTGCTCGTACTCCTCTCTGCTCCGGGAGTACACCAAGATATCGTCGATAAACACGATGATGAACAAGTCAAGATACGGCCTGAATGTACGGTTCATCAAATCCATGAATGCTGCTGGGGCGTTAGTGAGTCCGAATGACATCACCAAAAACTCGTAGTGGCCGTAGCGCGTGCGGAAAGCTGTCCTCGGTATATCCTCCTGTCGAACTCGCAGCTGATGGTATCCTGATCGCAAGTCGATCCTCGAAAAATATCCCGCACCCTGAAGCTGGTCGAACAAATCATCAATGCGTGGCAACGGATATCTGTTCCAAACGGTAACTTTGTTCAGCTGGCGGTAGTCGTTACATAAGCGCAAACTTCCATCCTTCTTCTTGACAAACAGGACTGGAGCACCCCACGGAGAAACACTAGGTCGAATAAGCCCCTTATCTAACAATTCCTGCAACTGATCCTTCAGCTCTCGAAGCTCTACCGGGGCCATCCGATAAGGCGGTATAGAAATAGGCCCCGAGCCGGGAATCAAATCGATGCAGAACTCAACGTCGCGCTCAGGTGGTAGCCCAGGTAGCTCATCAGGGAAAACATCAGGAAACTCACAAACAACCGGGACCCGGTCCAACGGAACCTCTGCAGCTTGAGTATCATAAATAAACGCTAAGAATCCCTGACATCCCTTCCGCAAGAGCTGACCAGCGCGAAGAGACGAAATCAAGCTGGGAAGGGTGACGCTGCGGTCTCCCTGAACAACAAGGACTGGCTCTCCCGGAAAGCTAAATATGACTGCCTTCTCACGGCAGTCCACCGAAGCATAACAGGTGGCTAGCCAATCCATGCCCAGAAGCACATCAAAGTCCAACATATCGAGGAGAATCAAATCAACCGATGAATCCCTCTCCCCGATACGAACGGAACACAAACGAAATACAAAACGAGCGACAAACGACTCGCCTACCGGAGTAACAACAACAAGCGGATGATCTAACGACGATGACTCACGGCCCAACATCGGTGCAAAGTGTGTAGAGACGTACGAATGTGTGGAACCTGGGTCAAATAATACCCGTGCGTCAAAAGAGCAAACTGGCAAGGTACCTGTCACAACGGCATTGGATGCCTGCGCATCCTGCGGTGTCAAAGCAAATACTCGGGCCTATCCTCCACCGATAGCGGGCTGACCTCGACCTCGGCCTCTGGCTCCTCGTCCTTTCTGAATAGGACCGCCGCGTCCACGGCCTCTGGGTGCACCTAACTGGCGTGGAGCATCGCCAGTGATAGGAAGTAGGGCTCTCTGAGGAGGGGGTGGTGATGGTGGTAGGGTCACATGCGGAACTGTCGCTGCTCCCTGTCGTCTCGTCGGACAGTCTCTGACAAGATGGTGCGGACTCCCGCACCCAAAACACCCTGGCGACGGCAGCTGTCCCTGGGGATAAGAACCATATAACTGTCCTCGTCCAAATCCTCTGCCAGGCCTATCTCTCGGAAAGAATCCGGCGCGCTGCCTCTGAGACGGTACCTCGGTGCGAATCCTCTTCGGCCCAGAAACGGCCGAAGTCTGTGATATGCGTGCTGATTAGTGTCAAAACTTGTATTTACCGCAATCAGAAACGGCGTCACTTTGCAGCTAGCCGGTGAGTACGGGTCGATCCACAGAGACGGGTAAATTCCTTTTATGTGTTTTAACGAGTTGATTCAAAATGTCGTTTTGATTGCTTTATAAGAATCTACGAAAACTGGATCTAATTAATCTAATTAAAATTCTTGCTAGGTTTAGGCTTAGGGGAAGTTTTGGAGATTAACGTTTTTCATCACCGCTTTCAATGCCTACTTTTTTAGATCTATTAGATGTTAAGTTAATTATCAATAAAGTGGATACGAATCTTTTGGGAAGATGTTTCTTCCTCTAGATTCGTATCCCTCCTTTGTTGATAATCACCCTAACCCCCACGGAAAACGCGCGCAACCGGCCCTTTATACTACGGTTCATCGTTACCTCGATGGGTAGGATGCCGCAGGGAGCGGTTTTGCTCGTATGCGTGGAGTTCTAATTCGTTAGGTTAAAGTGGCATTGAAAGGGGTGAGAGATCTCATCTCTCAACCCTTTCCCTAAGGCTAACCCTAACAAGCGAGGAGACTACTCGCTCATTAGGGGATGAGAAAACATTATAATTAAAAGAACAGAAATAAAATACTTACTAGGTTGACGGCTCCCTCCAAACAAGAAGAACAGATCTGAATTTTTTCTCTCAGAAATTCTGAATTTTATTGATTGAAAAGAGGCATAGGGTTTTACAATTTTAAGAATACAATTTATAGGAAAGCAGGAGATCTAGGGTTACAGACTCTCGGAAATATGAAATTACAGATTTGACCCCTGAAAATCCTAACATATACACCGACGCAACGGCACAGGAAAAGTGCACCGACACGAGCACTGAATGGCCGCGGAACCGCGGCGCCAGGCTCTCTTTGGCCGCGGTTCCGCGGCCATGTTGAGGACTTGGGCTATGAAACTTCAGGTCTTTATTCAGGGCTTCTTGGGCTTTTTACTTTTATGCATAATTTCTATTTTTGGCTTCTGTTTCTTCTCCAGATCTTCAGTGAAAACTTGTACGTATCTTTTGACCGTTCACTTAACATTTTTGGACCGTGCAATGTTCTTCGTCTCGGCTTGAGTAAGATCCGTCTGCTTGTTGGTCAAAAGTCTATTCTCTGTATCAACTTCGTCTTTTTCACTGTATTTGTATCCAAGCCCTGTATCCTGTAACATATAACAAAAGTGCGTCAAGAGTATCTGTTTATTTATAAAACTGATAAGAATAGGGGAATGAAAAATGCAATATTATGGTCTGAACAAATACCCCCAAACTTACCTTTTGCTCGTCCTCGAGCAAACTTATTATTTTATTCACTAAAATCCTAACCGCACTTTCGCAGGGAAACGCGATTGCACTGAGCATGTGCAACAAGCCGTTAAACCTCTAGGTGTCCCTAGTAGGAGGAGTGTTGTCTCCTGAAGGTTTTCAGCGGATTACACCCACAAAATCCTATCAACTCGGCCCATTGACTTTTGTTTTCCGATTAGGTTTTCTAACAAGGAATTCTATTATCTTTTGACTCGCAAATTGTCCACCCATATTCTTCATGCATCCTTATCATTTAACTTAAGATTATATATGTTATGTAGACCTACTTAGCTTTCGGCATCTCTTAAGTTTTCCTTCTAGGGTTACATCTCTACTCAGGAATTTCTATCAACTCATATTAAAGTTACAAGTTCTATTCTTCATTCCTTTTTCTCATCTAAACACCAATCACATACCCCTACGTGTGTGTATAAGTCACCCCTACACTTGGAAATTCAAATTAAGCAATCAACCCCTTGTCCGTTGTCCAAAGTACTAATTAGTTGGTGAATTTAAATGAAATTTGCTTACACATCCTTCATGCGACCGTTAATACTTCTTGAGGTACCAACGACCGATTACAAAATGCGCTTGCACTTTAAAGCGTACTTCCTAGTCTTTGCAACATCCAAGGCTTTAGCAGTGACTCCCAAACCAGTTGGTCTAAGGCACTAGGTGATGAAGCACCCTCGCTAAATATTTTTCTATTTTTACAGCCTTAAGTAATCACAAAAACCAGTGTCCATTTTTTTCTTTATTCACTTTTTTTTTCTTTTTATTTTCATTGTACTAAGGACTTTAGACAAGAGCATTTCAAGGTCTCTTCTACTATTCCAAGTTTCAAGGTGCTTGAATGTGCAAATTGTAGGGTATACATTTTCAGAATTTAGACTTAAGCTAGGAACTATTTTTCAAACTTATACTCTAATAAGAACATCAATACTCTTCCTTTGTTTCGACTTAGCCCAAGAAGTGAACCCAAAATTTGCCTATTTCTAAATAAACTACACGGCATATACTTTCTACCGTTAAACTTTAAGGAATGTTATTGTTAGGGTTTTTTATTCACTAAGTCTAAGATCTAGTTGTTCCTAAATAGTTAACTTATTTGTCAAACTCAAGTCAATTAGCCAAAATTGAATACAATAATTTTTATAATTTTTGAAAATTTTCAATTTTTTATGGGTTTTCAAATAAGTATGCAAATGCAAAAATATGTATAAATGAATGCGGAGGCAGAAGACGTACCGAGCATAAATACCCCCAAACTTGAACTTGACAGTGTCCTCACTGTCATACTAAACCAAGAGGGTCAAAATACCGGCACTTCCCTGTTTATTTATTTATAATTTTTTATTGTTAAGAAAAACAAAAATATATACAAAAAGGCCCTCCCCCAAACTTCATTTAAACTATGTTAGACATTACTGCCAAACTTTGCCTAGACCAAACGTCAACACCAACCAGTTGAAAAATTTATCAGTAAAGAGCATTGGTTGGTGGAAGAATAAGTTGTAGCGATTCGCAAAGAATTGGGAAAGATAGAAGTAGTGGTATGGGAGGTGTGGAGGTGAATATACAGGTGATGGTGATGCATCGAAACGAGAATGTAAATGATCAGCAATCAGTGGAGTATTGGCATTCTCGTAACTTATTAAAAGAAATAGGGGTATTTCAACTTCTAAAGGAGGAGGTTGACTCACCACAATACCCCCAAGATGTTCATGTGGGTCCTTTATTGACTTGGCATCATCCATCAATTGTGTATGATATTCAATTATGAGGGAACTTATCTCCTCGATGTCCGCCATAGTCCAACCGAAAACTTGCCGCCTATCTTGTAAGACCATTAAGAGGGCGTTCTCTTGCTCGAGGGCTAGAGAGGCCGACATGATAATGGGAAAGGTCTCATTCTCACCTATGTAAGCATATCTAAGGTGAGACGGCAAGGGCGTGAGTTCGAGTTTCGGAGGCGAAAGAATCATTGCGGAATCCACCTCGAACTCAAAGGACTCCAACACAGGTTCGAAATCACTGCAAACAACCGATTCGGATGGCTCGACTAACTCATCCAAAAATTCAAAAGCCTCATATTCGGGCTGTGAGTCGTCATCATCCGAAAAAGTAAAACATTCATAATCAATATCGGTTGTGTCAACGGTAGTAGGCTCAAGGAGGGACGCACTAGTGGCGTCAAAACTGTTTTCATCAAATAGAAATCTCTCAAGCTCGCAGTCCTCCTGCGTGATTTCGTGAATAGAGCAAACTTCTCGTGTACTAGTTTTGGGTACGGGGGGCAGACTTCCCATCTTATAAATATTGAACTCACTAGACATCTTTCCGAAGGATAGAGTCATGGAGCCATTGCGACAATTTATTACGGCATTGGAAGTGGCCAAAAATGGTCGACCAAGAATCACCGGAATTTGGTTTCTTGGGTTAGCAACAGGTTGTGTATCCATAACGATAAAATCAACGGGGAATATGAACTCCCCGACTTTGATCAACACATCCTCTAGTTGACCCCTTGGATAGGTGATTGATCGATCAGCCATTTGGAGAGTGCAGCGAGTGGGTTTCAACTCTCCAACCCCTAATTGTTCGTACACGGAGTAGGGAATCAGGTTAACACTAGACCCAAGATCTAAAAGTGCTCGATTAATTTTCTTATCCCCAATTGTGATTGAAATAGTAGGACAGCTAGGGTCCTTTCGTTTTTGGGGTAAGGTTTGATGGTGGTTAATAGCATTGCTCACTGCAGTAGCCACTAGCACTTTTTTGGGTACTTGAGATGCCTTTCTCTTCGAGGTGCACAAGCCCTTTAAGATTTTCGCGTATGAAGGGACTTGTTGGATAGCATCCAAGAGAGGTATATTTATGCTAACCTGCTTAAACAATTCCACAATCTTTTCCACTTGTGCAGTTGGTTTATTGGGACTCAACCTGTTTGGAAATGGTGCATTTTGAAAATTTGTTGAGTCACATGTCTGTGGAGTAGACTGTGGATTAGGAACGGATCCCGGTGTAGATGTGTTCGTGTTGTGAGAAATGGGTCCGTTCGAGCTAGAAGAAGTAGAGCCATGTGAAGGGTGGAGAATAGGCTCTAAAGAAAAAGGTGAAGAAGGAAGTGAAGAAAATGAAGAAGGGGAAGAAGAACCACCGGCGAGGATGTCATCACTAGTTCCCACATTATTTTGCAACTCTCTTCCGGATCTCAACGTGGTCACCGCATTTACATTGTGATTGTGATATGCGTTTTGTGTATGACCGGGATTGGGCAATGGTTGAGATGGAAGCTTTCCCTTTTCTCTCTCGCTCAACGCAGCAGTTAATTGTGCAATTTGTGCCTCAATAGATTTGATACTTTGATCGTGTGAGGCATTGTTATTCATCAAAGATTGAACATAACTTTCAAATCTTGCTGCGGATTCTGTAGATTGCTTGAGAAATGCTTCTAGACTCTTCTCGAGCGAGCTAACCTTATCATCATTTGGTTGAACTAAGTTGTTCGTTTGATTTGTATAAGGTTGTTGTTGGAAAGGTTGCTGGTTTTGAGTTTGTGAGGGTGCTTGTTGTTGTTGTGGAGGAGGTCTTTGAAAATTATTATTCCCTTGGAACTGTTGATTTGGGTGACTCCTCCACCCCTGATTGTATGTTGAAGAGTACGGATCATTTCTTTGTCGTTGCTGAAATGCAGCATTGACTTGATCCTGTCCTTGAATAGGTGCATTATAAGGACACTCTTCGGTTAGATGTGATGGATTAGAACAACAAGCACAAACAGTTCGTGTGGGTAGAGTAGGGGCAGGAGAAGACGATGAGATTTTGGTCTCAATGGCTTCTAGCTTTTTCATAAGTGAGGCCATCTCAGCTTTCATAGCTATCGACATATCTATTTGATGTATGCCTGCCCTAGATTGACCAACTGAAGAAGATGATGTGGTCTTGGTACTCTCCCACTGAATTGTTTGCTCACTTAGGTCCTCAAGAAACTGCTAAGCTTCGTCGCTAGACTTAGAGAGAAAATGACCTTGACATATTGTTTCTAGCAACTGCTTCGTTGCTGCGTTCAATCCCTCGTATAATGTTTGGCAAAGTTGCCAATTTTCTATCCCATGATGAGGGCATTGAACAAGTAGGTCTTTAAATCTCTCGAAGCACTTCCAAAATGGTTCGGAAGGAAGCTGTGAAAATTGTATAATCTCGTTTCGGATTCTAGCAGTTTTATGATGAGGGTAGAACTTTTTCAGAAAAGCTCTCACAAACTCGTCCCAATTTCTAATGGAATGTGATGCGGTGCTATATAGCCACTTCTCGGCTAGGTCACATAAGGTGAAAGGAATGACCCTTAGCCTTATCGCGTCATCACTTAATTGGGTTGTCTTCATCATGGCGCAAACGTTTTGGAATTTATTAATGAAAATATATGCATCTTCGGATTCCAAACCATGAAACTTAGGCAGCATATTGATGAAGTGTGGTTTTATTTCAAAATTGTCCCCATTTGCCGGTGGGGGTGAAAGACATGTAGGTAAAGAAGTGCGGACGGGGTAGAAGAGATCCTGGAGCGCAACTCGTGCGGGCGCTACAACAGACGGAAGATTCGGGTTATTCGCACCTGGCGGAGGTGGAATCATTCCCGTTGGTAAGGTATCGTTGGGGTTAAATCCCGACATACCTTCGAAAGAAGAATTTGAAGGTGGAGGTAAGGAAATGGACGGAATGTCGACGAAGGGTTCGTCGAAGGGTTCGTTGGTCGGTAGCAACGAAACACGGACTAATCGGACGTTAGTATCCCTAGTCCAAAATGACATACACTAAAGGGTAGTGCAGTCAGAAAAAAGGAAAAAACAGAATGTGGGGGTAAGATAACGTCAATGAGAAGAAGTGATGGAAGTGAGTTGCAAGTTTTCTTAGCGGCAAGTTGCAAGTTTTGAAAAGATTTTTCTTTATTTATTTTTTATTTATGTGAGAGATTTGCAAAAAGGTTTTAGAAACGGGACTCGTGACACAAATGTATCAACCACACATGCACAATCAGACCTAGATCTAGGGTTGCCTAGGTCTACTAGACAGCTCCTAACTAGGGCTAGAAATAGACCTCAAACCGCCTCTTCACGGACAAATACGGCCAGGTAAGTGGGAAGGAACCACCACTACAGTGGGCCTAATTAATAACCACTAGCCTAGACACCGCAAAGTCGGTTAGGATAAACGGCCGATGCCTATACTAGTCCTTTTCCTATTGAGCTCGATGTCCTTAGGTCTGAGTCTAATCTTTTTTTAATTAATTGTGGTCGATGCAAAATGCTTTAGGTGTTTTCTGGGGTCCTGGGAAGGGTGATGAAATCCCCACCCAATCTGAGTTTGGTCAATTAGCCCCTTAAGTCCAGTTAAATTATGCAAAACAAATAAAATTTCACTTGCAATCAATTTTAGCGTGGTGCAAAGAAACCTGCAGAAAATCTGTTATTTAGAAGGGGGTAGAAGATTTTTTAGCGCAAAGAACCCTGCAGAAAATTTTTACAGTTGATATATTGTAGGTTGTAGAGCAGAGAGGGAGGAATCAAACCATGCACTTTTTAGGTGCTGACGTGTCAGGAGGAGCGCGGATCCGCGGCGTGGGGCCCAATTATGCGGCGGAAACGCGGTCAGGGGGTGGGTTCAGCCACTGGAAAAAATTGTGTAGCTCTGTACTGATAGTTCCTCTCTGTTCTTATATGTACCTTTCTGATTTGCGCTCTGTAAAATTTCAGATCTTCGCTATTCCTGCAAGATTCAAAAATAAACCCTTCAAACAGATCAAATTTGATAATTTTTATATTTTTTTTTATATTTTCAGATTTTTATAAAAAAAATTTTAAAATTTATATCAACCCGAAAATTCACAAAAAGAAAAATTATGCCGTCCCCGGCAACGGCGCCATTTGATTAGTGTCAAAACTTGTATTTACCGCAATCAGAAACGGCGTCGCTTTGCAGCTAGCCGGTGAGTACGGGTCGATCCACAGAGACGGGTAAATTCCTTTTATGTGTTTTAACGAGTTGATTCAAAATGTCGTTTTGGTTGCTTTATAAGAATCTACGAAAACTGGATCTAATTAATCTAATTAAAATTCTTGCTAGGGTTAGGCTTAGGGGATGTTTTGGAGATTAACGTTTTTCATCACCGCTTTCAATGCCTACTTTTTTAGATCTATTAGATGTTAAGTTAATTATCAATAAAGTGGATACGAATCTTTTGGGAAGATGCTTCTTCCTCTAGATTCGTATCCCTCCTTTGTTGATAATCACCCTAACCCCCACGGAAAACGCGCGCAACCGGCCCTTTAAACTACGGTTCATCGTTACCTCGATGGGTAGGATGCTGCAGGGAACGGTTGTGCTCGTATGCATGGAGTTCTAATTCGTTAGGTTAAAGTGGCATTGAAAGGGGTGAGAGATCTCATCTCTCAACCCTTTCCCTAAGGCTAACCCTAACAAGCGAGGAGACTACTCGCTCATTAGGGGATGAGAAAACATTATAATTAAAAGAACAGAAATAAAATACTTACTAGGTTAACGGCTCCCTCCAAACAAGAAGAACAGATCTGAATTTTTTCTCTTAGAAATTCTGAATTTTATTGATTGAAAAGAGGCATAGGGTTTTACAATTTTGAGAATACAATTTATAGGAAAGCAGGAGATCTAGGGTTACAGACTCTCGGAAATATGAAATTACAGATTTGACCCCTGAAAATCCTAACATATACACCGACGCAACGGCACAGGAAAAGTGCACCGAGACGGGCACTGAATGGCCGCGGAACCGCGGCGCCAGGCTCTCTTTGGCCGCGGTTCCGCGGCCATGTTGAGGACTTGGGCTATGAAACTTCAGGTCTTTATTCAGGGCTTCTTGGGCTTTTTACTTTTATGCATAATTTCTATTTTTGGCTTCTGTTTCTTCTCCAGATCTTCAGTGAAAACTTGTACGTATCTTTTAACCGTTCACTTAACATTTTTGGACCGTGCAATGTTCTTCGTCTCGGCTTGAGTAAGATCCGTCTGCTTGTTGGTCAAAGTCTATTCTCTGTATCAACTTCGTCTTTTTCACTGTATTTGTATCCAAGCCCTGTATCCTGTAACATGTAACAAAAGTGCGTCAAGAGTATCTGTTTATTTATAAAACTGATAAGAATAGGGGAATGAAAAATGCAATATTATGGTCTGAACACGTGCCTCCATCCGCAATGCCGTATCCATAGCAGCTGAATAAGTGTCGTAGTGCTGGGCGCCAATGGCAAGATATAGCTGGGCATCAAGTCCCTGTACGAACCTCTTCACCATCTTCACTTCGGTATCCACCAAATACTGAGCATATCGGGATAACTGTGTAAACTGGATGTCATACTCAGACACCGTCATTCCAGGTGTCTTGACTAAGGCCTCGAAGCTACGAGCTCTGGCGTCACGAACGCTCTCTAGGAGGAAACGAGCTAGAAAGACCGCTGTAAACTCGGCCCAAGTCATAGGCAGTAGACCTGCAGCTCGACCTCTCAAGACTGACTCCCACCATGTCTGCGCGAGACCCTCTAGTCGGAAACTCGCAATCTCTACCCATCGATCATCCGAACATCTCAGCGAACGACAGATCCTGGCTAAACTGTCAAGGAACGTCTGTGGGTCCTCCGCTGCCTCGGTGCCGGTGAATACTGGAGGTCTCGGCCTCATGAAATCCTGTAACGAAACCGGAATGGCCACGGTGGTAGTAGTGGGGGCAGGTATCATGGTCGTCTGTGATGTAGTAGGTACGTCATCCGGCCTCGGTGTACGACTGGCTGCAACTAGGGATCCTACCATCTGACGTAACTCCTGCATGCCCCCCATCATCTGTCGCAACTCCTCCATACCAGTCTCGAGCCTATCCATACGGCCTGGGGAAGATGGATCGGTCTGTCCCTGCGGCGTAGGCATACTACCCTGCTCAGTCCTAGTCTCAGACGAGCCAGCTCGAATCTCGTCTCGGGCGGCAGCCCTCTGTGCCCTCGTAGCCTTCGGCGGCATAGTGGCTGTTACAGGAAAACGGATAATAAGAACAGTGCAATAGAATCATAGGATACACGGAATTGAAGAAGGAATTTCAAGCAAGTATCCTAAAGTCACTTAGGCGGAGTACCGTATCGCAAGTATGCCGCGGACATACGCACGCTACGTTACCCTGCTTAAGTCACTTACTCCATCTACCAAGGGTCATCCTACACTCAAAAAGGTAAAACCTATCGCTCTGATACCAACTTTATCACGACCCGCAGGGTACGGAACGTGACTGGCACTTAAGTTTACGAAACGTCTCAAGACGTTCGTAAAATAAGTAAGCCAAAACCCAGAAACCAAAACCGAATAAGCAAAAGAGTGAAGAAAACCCAAGCAATTGAAAGCGAGTTTATCAAATAAGTCATGTAAAACCTTTTTTTAAAAACAATACCAATTTTTTTCCGAAAATTTCGGCAGAGTCTCCTTTGTAAATACTGAACCCCCCAAAATGGGTACAACAAGAATATATATGAATCCAATAAATAAGGCATCCCCAAGCGGGAGCTAGCTCTTCGCCACAAGGCGGTCACAAATCCCACGCAATATAAAACAACAACATGTAAAATAATCATAAAGAAGCATGAGAAAAACAGTATGTCGACTCAAGTGAGCTCGACCCTAAAATACAGCATAAAAGTCCACAAATCTCACAGTCTCATCTCTAGGTCAATATACAATAATACTGGTAGATACAGTAGATGGAGTACACTAGATACAAGAATATACAAGGTGGTACAAAATAATGATATAACCCACCTAAGAGCAAAACCTCGAGTCCAGGCAAAAGAAACAAGAGCGCCCGCCGCTACTGCACTGACGGAGCGGACCTGCAAAAGGCTATGGCACAACGGGGGTGAGTTGCCAACTCGTGAGTAATAAATAACATCTATACAGGCTATCGAATGCATGCACACAAGCATCCTAGCATCTCAAATACAGGTAAGGCAGGACATAATAGCAGGTATGAATGCAATGCGAATCAACTCGTGATCTAAATGTGTAAGTATAAGAAATCATGTTTTTCCCTTTAAGAATCTCTTTTGAATTACCAGCACAATACCAATAGAATCAATAAGAACCTGTGTCCAGCAACGACACCTCAAAACTATCACAAATCTCATATATCCATGTCATAGTATCTCTGGCCTCAGCCATCCGGCTGACCCAGCTCAATATCAAAATCTCATCATCTCGCGGCCACGGTCGGTATCCTCTGGATATCCGCCGTGCCAAACAGTCACCGGTAGGTAATCCGTCCCCTGCCAGGCTCAACGTCAACACCACATTCATCTTTCCCCGGGGTACCATAACGGGCCCACCATGTACCGGTGACGGTTCCTCCACTCCTCGACACGGATCTCGAAAACCACAGCAAACTCATGGTGGACGACACTTTACATCACTAGAAAACCGCAATTACATAGTTTAAAAACATAATAAGTTTAGAAATTTTGCGGCTTTCCCCCGAAATCCAGAAATATCATAAAATCTCAAGAAATTCTCATAAGTGCATATATCAATGGTGATGAATGCATGTGGTATCAATAATTAAGCTATGATGTATGATTAATAGACTAGGCATGAACAAATAATATGATGAGGTACATGCACATGAATAGCAATCCTACGATTTCATTTTAAGGAATTAAAGGCAATAGCACAGGTTTAAGCATCAATTAGTAAAAGGTTTCAAATTATAGGTTATCTAGTGTGGTGGCATGGCAATTACCAGGGCGTGTATGTAAGCATGAATAGTGCTCGTGCTGCATATAAAAACCCTGGCAATAGTGCAGGTGTCCTATAAAATGGGTTCGCATATGTATGTCAATATAAGGCATGGATGCAGCAAATAATCATATAAGTATTACACCCCTAATTACTAACATCACTAAGAATCTTTTAAGTTACTAAAACTATCGGGCGGCTTGCGCCATCCAACGATAGTCCCCCGTAGATGTTACATCTACTCACCGGAATCCCTAGCTAGTCACGTCCAATCACCGCTTTCCCCTTTCGTGCCGCGTCTGACGTCTCCGCGACCGAACCTGGAATTTACATCAATACAAACATAAGGTTACAAATCAAGAACAACGCAATACCCAAACGAAAACACTAACGTTCACAAGCTAGGTACAACGTGCACAAGGTGCACGGAACACACGCGAAAATCGCAAAAACTGCAAAAATCGCCGATTTGGTCGCCCGGAAAAACTCAAACCCGATTACTCAAAAATCCGCACTCACACATCCTAAATGTCATAGGATATGCCAACAATATAATCTAGATATCGTAATTAATTCGTCACAATAATTTACATTAAACCTAGTAAGCTAGAAGTTTGCAAATTTAGTGCAAACATCGACAATTTGCGACAAAGTGCACACATTATCACACAAATATCCAAATTAAACCATTAGAAAGCCACTACAATTAAATTAACCCCTTAACCATGCATCAAAACTCACATTCCATACACAAACCTTTTCTTGATTTTGGTAATTAGCAAAGCAAAGAAAATTTCACACAAGTTAACTTAGATTAGCAATACATCAAGCCACTTAAGCAAAGTAACCATATAGGTTGGTTAAGTAAACAACTAGGTTAATTAAAAAGATTTAATTGACTAAAACATGGTTTCAAGAAACCCTAGTTTAATTCAACCATTAACTTTTTTTAAAAATCTAGAATGAAACTAACATTAAATTTAACACTAAACAAATTTTCAAGTTCTATTTAGCACACTTAAGCAACAAGGTAACCATTTGATTAGAGTTATACCTCAAAAGTTCAAACCCTATGATGCTAAAGCCTCCCAAGATGCCATCTTTCTCCAAGATTTGAGCCAATTTGGGTTTGAGAAGAGAGGGAATAAGGTTTTGCTTTGAAATTGTAAAGGAAATTGTTGATTTTTGATGGATTTTGATGGATTTTGATGAATTTTTGGAAGGAAAAAGAGAAGGGGAAATTGGAGGGGGAGTGGCTGCAGTTTTCCAGCAGAGGAGGGAGTGGGGTGAGGAGTGGGGAGTTGTGAAAATTTTTTTCCAAGTCAAACCCTCATATATCAAAGTACAACCCACCTCCAAATTAATATATTTTAATCCTCCAAATACATTTCACCACAAGAATTGAAACCAAAAAAAAGAAGATGGGATTTGCTGCTGTGATGGGCCGGCCTAGGGAATGTGAGGGTGTGTGAGAGAGAGTGAACAAAAATTTTTATGCAAAAAGACCCCCTACAAGTCCAAAATTGCAAGTTTTAGCTTAAATTCAATAAATTTCGTTTTCTATAATAAAAATTAGTTAAAAATCAAAATAAAATACTAAAAATTTATATTACAACTAGATTTTAATTAAAATGATTTTAAAGCTTAAATTTAGCCCATTTAAATTTGTATTTATCGCTAATTTAATGTATTTTCTTACCGGCATAAAATAATATTAAAAATTTGAAAAATTAGGGAAAAATTTTAAACGACCAGAATTTCATAATTAACTCATTTGCTACTAAAAACAAGCAATTATCTATCCATTTTAGGTATAACTAGTCCTAAACTGCAAAATAACAAAAAAGACGGTTTTCGGAAAAATACCAAATTTTCACCGATTTTCAGGAAAACTCCAAAACGACTTTTCAAGGCGTTACAGGAACCTAGGCTTGACCTTACGGAACTTAGACTTGGTCGAGGGTGTATTAGAACCGAACTTTCGTCGCATAGGTTGACCTTGGTTGATGGAGTGGGTGACTTGAGTAGAGTGATGTACCGTGTGTATGTTCCGCAGCATACTTACGATACGCTACTCCGCTTAAGAAGCCTTAGGATGTACATTTTCTTGCACAGTATTCTATTCGTTCCTATGATCTATCCTCATCGATATCGGTTTGTGGTTGTGTTACCACGATTGCACGGGCAGAGAGAGCTGCGGCTAAAGTTGCGGTCAGCATGAGCTCGTCTTGGACGAGGACTGACCAGGGCGTAATTCCGGTGACACACGATTGCATAGATGTGTCATTTTATTGTGTTTATCGCGCCATGAGCGTTTGATGGATTGCTTTTACAAATTTCTCGAACGTGCAGATTAGCACCATAGGATTAGGCCACGGATAGAGGCCGGCTAGAATGTGATGACCGTCAATGCACCGTTATTCTTGATGATTGAGGCACTGCTTAGCATGCGGAAGAATGAGCCAAGTGTTGCTACGACTGACAAGATACCGCCCCAGATGTTTGAAGCTATTGCAGCATGAATTTATACTTAGAGATATGATAGAAGACCGCTAGTCACCTAAGGATGAATGACTAGGACATGTGGTTCGTTTGCATACCCCGATGCGAGGTCATCAGATTGATTGATTCCAGCTTGAGAAGACTTCACGCAGGTACGTTGAGAGTCGATAGAAAACGATCGAAAGTCATAAACCCATTTTTCTAAGTTTAAGGTATTCGGAAAAACATGCAAGTAATTCTGTGGACCCTCTAGAAGAATGAAACCCTAACTCGATATAATGACCATGGGAACGCTTTTAAACCTTAGGGTTTGCGGCAGTTCCGCGGTGCCATTAATGAGGCTTGGGTTTGCCCTTCTACGACTGGTCCATAGGTATTGTGGCATGTACTGGATATTATTAAACTGTACTCAAGAGTTGAGCTCTCGGAGAATTTTGGGACTTTGACGAATCGATCGAAAAGTTTTACGCCGTCCTGATATCATATGATGGGATACATTACTTGGGAGACTCTAGATATGAGTAGAGCCGTTGTAGATCAGTCCATACTGCTACAAAGAGACGAGTCCGAATCAGTCGACATTAGAGAAAGTGGAGTAAGAGGTTCGTATGAGATTTTGATGAGATGGCGTTCCACTCCGTTGACATCAGAGATGTGATACGCATGCAGAGGCGTTGAATATGGATATATCTTCCAGAAAAAGTCGTGATGAGTATGCAGCCATTCTGGAACAAGAAACAGATTTAGTAAAGGGTGATAACTTTCGGGCAGTTCGGCAGAAACGAGATTGGGAGAGACCCCGACAAGATCTTTCTGGAAAATACTACACGAGAAGATTGAACCCAGGATCGGTCGTATTACACACACCTAGTAGGCCAGAGTTCGGCATCGTCGACGAGACATGTTATGAGTGACCATGATAGTTGGCCAGAGATTTTTAAAGGATGTGCCAGAGCGAAACTGTTTCCGTTATCATTCCATATTAGTCCGTTGAGCCGAGGAGCTATATAACTAGCAATTCGTAGTGAGAGACGAGAGCCTAAAGGCACCAGGCGCCAGGCCAGGAACAGGAGGCAAGTAGATATCTTGCTCTGCTAGCTTTGGATACACCGGCACCTTCTCGACTTTGAAGGAAGGACATATCGACGACAGTGTTTACGATTTGCGATTTGGTGATTTGAATATCATGTGTCTGTTATTTTGGATTTCGGTATTTTGGACGATTTATTTGCATGATTGAGTTTTCGTGCACCACAGTTGCACTCGGTTTCAATTTAATATCATTCGAGATGTTGATTTTGATTTCATGCCTATGGTATGTATGTGATTTGCATTATGCCTTCGGTATAGTTTTCATGCACTTTCAGTATTTGGATTCGATTTTGTGCATGCTGATGCACGTGGTTGTGAGATTATATATTACGGTATACCTGATTTGGATTGAGATGTGTTGTATACCGTCGATTTCGATTGTGATACTCGATATTTGTTTTCGTACACCTTGTGCACTTGATTTAGATTCTTGCACATACGTGACGCGCTTGATGCGATTTTGGTGCACACCAGATGCACTAAATCGGGATTCTTCGTGCCTATCAGATGCACCTGATATTGTTGTCAGGCACACTCGTTGCCTTTGACAGGCTTTTTCATGCACACCTATTGCACTTAGATTGTGTTTCTATGCACATGTATGGCACATTCATTGATTTCGATTTCTGAGCGCTCCAGACGCACGTGGCATTCTTATGTACATTTTAGGATTGATTCCTTTTGGAGCAGTATGTTTTATAATATTTACTACTTGGTATAGTAGCTAAGCAGGACTAGTCCGAGGACAGTACCTGAATATGTTTTTGCATGCATCGATAGTTACCGAAGGGATTTCCAAAAAGGAGCTATAGTCTCAGTATTTTCCTATGTGTACGAGATGACATGAACATTTTATAAAGGAAACCCTTCTGAATTATTTTCAAAACGGCAGGACGTGTATGATAAACAAAGGATATATATATATATATATATGTACATATACAGTTATTTTCTTATGATAAATGTCTGCTACTTGCACCGTGATACGCGCATCGCACAATGATTGAAAAAGGTTTAGCATGCATTTTTTTTCAAGATGTTTTGACAAGTTTACAACGATGCGTACTATATACATATTTTAGTCTTGAGTATATCATGTTGGTTTTCGTATTGGATTTTGACATTGGTATCTTCCTCATAACTCCGATGATTGCGGGATGCTTGACGGAGTTTTGATTTTGAGTTATATACCCGTTTCCATGCGCATGCATTGCGCTACTGTATGGTTCCTAGGCACCCTAATGAGGTCACACAAGGCATCAACCATGCCAATTTCTAATTTTAACGGTGCCGAGAAACCCGACTACGGATCGTTGGCTAGAAAACTAGGCGAAACAAAAATCTAGTTAACACTTAACTACAAGTAAACGGAAATACAACCTTTGTAGATCCGGTGCTCTACCTCCATAGCTCCGCAACGAAGTCCCCTCGCTGTCCAAATGAATTCCCGGGCTCTAGCGTCGGCTTCGTCGGAGAAATGGCGAGCTAGGTCGTCGATGTCCATGCCGAAGATGATCTACGTCGAGGCATCGCTAGATCAAGCTCCAACTTCACCAAGTCAAGAAACTTGTGAAGAAAACACACTCTACTACTTGGCAAGAGGTAGAGGATGAAGAAATAGGAAGTGGGTAGACTTTAGAATTGGATTTCTCACTCTTTTTCTCACTTTGCCATTAAAGCTTTCAAGCTTTTTCTTGAAGTGAAGAAGAAGAAGATGATGAATATGATAAGTGTTGATTAAAAAAGGAAAAGAAAATCAAACCTTATCATATTCAAACCATGGTTTAGTGTAGAGAATGAATCATGGTTAAATGGAATGGTTAGGTTTAAGGATGAGACAAAAATGGTGACTTGGTCAAAGTATTCATGAAGCTTCATGAAAGAACAAAGAATGCCACCATTTTATCATTTCCTTTTCTTTTTCCAAAAGAATAAATAAATGAATAAAATGAATATGGAAAAAGTAAACCCTAACCATTTCATTAACCAAGGTTTAATTCTTTACACTTAACCAAAAAGGCATGCATCATCAAACATGATACAAGCAAGTGCACAAAATCATATCGCATATGCAATGCGCACATCCGAGCGAGAAAATCCATTTAAAGTGAACCGATACTAGTTAATGCAAAGTAATATATCAAGTATATAATTATGCATTAAATCATTAAATCAACACTTGATTTAACGATCCGGTCATATCGCATATAACCGACTAATATCCAATGTATCGATTTATCGAATCAATCTTCGATTCGATAACTAGGTTATATCGCATACAACCATTCGACACATTGTTCGCGAGAATGAAATACGGTATCACATACACGCATTATTTTCGGTCCCGCACATATCTCATATGCGCTCCTATTTCGTTTTGCTTGAGCCAGGAAACCTCTGTGTAGGACTCTAAAGACTCGTCAATACGCCGGCAGCAGGTGATGATCATATCAAACACCCACAAGCCGCAAGCGGTCTCCTAAACGTAACGGCCACCCGGGTATTGAGCGATCAGAAGATCGACGAGCAAGCCCGCTCAGACTCCCGTGAATCCAACCAGTAACACTACCGTACAGTCCGGTCTGATCGTCTGATATGTCGCATATCTCGCCTAGGGGTGGTAAACGTCAGACCCCAATAGCTCGATAAGTCGTGTCGATATGAGGTCTATAACAATTCGAGAAACTACTGATAACACTTACCAGTAAATCTCAGCAACCCTGGCCAGGGATTTCCTGTTATAGCCAATCGAACACAGCGCAACATCAACTCCCTATACCGGGAGAGACGAATCCCCTCCTATCGCTCATTGCCTCCATGTGATTCGGGACTGTACCCAAAAACCACCATTTTGCACGCCCTCTTGGACGTGGTAAGATGGAAATCAAAGCACAGTGGGAACCACACAAGACTCTATGACGATCTCGGGTCAACAGACTACTCTGTACCAGTGTCACCAGAGAACTGCCATCTGACATCAGGTATAATACCATCTGGGAGTTCTCGGCGAGTCCGTCCAGTGTACCCAGTCTCTACTGAGCACCCGTATATCATCTCCGATGTCAAACACCAATGGATATGGGATCATCCATCGCCCATCTGTATGGGTCGAGAAGGTACACGCTAGTCTACTCTGGTATATCGATGCCCCGTCTCGATACACCCTCGACTAGGAACTTTGAAGGATGTACTTATGGACTACCATGTCCCCACTAGTATGATCCGCATCATAGTCCAGGTAGTTAAGTACACATCCTAAGGGCTTTACCAACATGTAATAAAGAGACAATCAGTGTACACGTTAAGGTAAAGATCAACCAGATAGCATACTATCATGTCGAGCAAGAAAGTCCTCACTATATATGTCCCAGCATCCACTACAATATACATCCTATGTATAGTAATGGCCTCTAGGGCATTCATATAACTAACAATCTCCCACTTGCACTAGGGCCATCTGGTAGCAGTGGTTGTAGTATCTCATACTCAACCATCCCATAAAAGTCTCTCTCTGGGAACAGGCCTTTGTGAGTGGATCCGCTGTGTTGTCCTCTGAGTCTACTCTCCAAACATCGATCACCCTGGAGATCAACCATCTCCATGATCAAGTGATACTGCCTTAGAATATGTCTGGATCACTGATGGGACCGGCGTTCCTTGGCATAAGCCACAACTCCATTGTCACACAATGGGAGGAACATAGTTCATCTCATGAACCAATATACACCCAAACAGCCTCTTTGGTAGCATCTTAAGTAGCGATGTATCTAGCCTTTATCGTCTAGTATGTCACGGTATCTAGCTTGGAACTCTTCCAACATACCGTCCCTCCACTGAGGGTAAAGACAATGCCTGTGACTGACATTCAGTCGTCTTTATCACCCTGGAACCCTTCCAGTGATTCTCCCCAGGATCGGTTGATACCATCTCACTACAACTAGTGAGAGTCCTAACATCCAATTAGATCTATCTCATAGATCCAAAAACCCAGGATTTAGGAGGTATCACTTTGATCCTATATGGAGAATCATTGTGATAAGCGGAGATTGATCGAGCGTAGCATAGGAAACTCCTTCCCTATCAAGAGTATGTCATCCACGTACTCTACGAGGATCGTCACCATACTCCCTACTACCTTCTTGTTTATACAAGGTTCATCTACCATTTTGATGATGTCAACTTCTTTGACTGCTTCATCAAAACAGATGTTCCAACTCCGCGATGCCTGCTTTATCCTATAAAGCATCTTGCACACGTTTCCGCTGCTCCCACTGTCTACGAGGCTCTCTGGCTGTGTACTTATAGACTCTCTCTTCTAAAACATCATTTAGAAAAGCTGTCATGACACCCAACCACCAGATATCGTAGTCATGGTATGTAGCCGTGGCAAGTAGGATCTGGATGGACTTAAGCATAGCTACTTGAAAAGGTTTCATCATTATCCACACCTGGTCAATGATGCAAACTTTTAACAAGTCTAGCTTTGAAAGTCTCAACTTTTCCATGTACACCAAGTAATCTTCTCAAGATATACCTGCTCCTGATGGGGATTTAACCCTTCAGATATAGCAACCAAAGTCCATACTTTGTTGGTGTATAAGGATTCCATCTCAGATCGATAAACATCCAGCCATTCTTACAGAGTCTCACTCTTGATGGCCAGCTCGAAACTAGTTGGGTCATCATCTCATGATGCAATCCTTGCTCCCACTGTCATAGAGAAACCGAAGTATCTCTCAGGTGGGTGAGGAACCCTACTAGATCGGCGGAGAGGCTGAGGTTCGTTGGTTTCTACTGAATCCTCTGGTTGTACCAAATCATCTGCTGTAGTTTGTATAGCTGGAACACTTCCAGTTCTACATAACAGACCTTGCCTCGAGCTTGTCCGGATTTTGCTTTTAGACATAGGCCGGACAACCCCAAATCTTAACTAACTTAAGACATGGTCTCTTCCCTTTCCATATCTCATATGGAATGGTAGGCAACTGATTTGATTGGAACCTAATTCAATAGGTATGCAACTTCATAAGTGCATAACCCCCAAGAAGGAAATAGGTAACTCAGCAGTACTCATCATAGAGCACACCATATCAAATAGGGTGTATCTGCTCCGCCCCGATATACCATCGTCCTATGGTGTATACGGAGGAGTAATGCTGAGAGAGAATCTCATTCTCCTTTAGAATAGTCCAGGAATTCCGTGCACAAGTATTCTCCTCCTTGATCGCATCAAAGGACATAATACTTTTACCCGTATTTTGATTCTCTACTTCTAACTTATATTCTGTGAATATCTCAAAAGGTTCGGACTTGTGTTTCAACAGGAACATAGGTCTGAATCTCGAAAGATCATCAGAGAATGTAATGAAGTACAAAGAACCGGTCCTGGTATGTGTAGACAGGGGACCTACATACATCAACATGTATCATCCCAAGAGTTCACTAACTCTTTCTCTGTTTCCATTAAACGGAGCTATGGTCATCTTATCTTTGTGACATGACTGGCGAGTTTCACAAGATGTAAGTTCAAACTAATTTAAATATGCATCTTTATGTAACTCTAGCTAGTCGGGTCGCATTGATATGACCTAGTCTACAATGCCTTAAGAAGGATTCGTTCATTTCTGAACTCTTCCTCTTTTGTGTGTTGCGTATACTAAGAACTGTAGTTTGATTTAGAACATCAACGCTTTTAGATAACGTGCCTGAACCGATCAACATTTGATATAGGAAATGTTCAAAACATTATCCAACAATACAAAATTATATCATTTCTTTACTAATAAAGAGACTGATATGATTTTGTATATCAGGTTCGGTATCTAATAACATTCGTTCAGAATCAATGTATTGGTAATACAGGGTGACAGTGACCAACAGACTTGGCTGCAACACTTGCCCCGTTTTCTGCCTCATGAAACTTATCACCCGTTCTCAGTTCTCTACCTTTCTGTAGCCCTATGTAACAGATTACATATCTGGGATCCTGATCTGGTATCACATACCCAGGACGTAGAGGATACAGAGAAACAGTTCTTTGTAATGAACACACCCGAAGATGATGCATCAACATGCACTCTCTTCGTTTGGGCGGCACGGGAATTCTGGTAATCCCCAATTTCCTGCTCTGTCTTATAACAATTATAAGTTGGAACGGGACCAACGTTCCCCAGCTCAGTATAACAAGCGGGTTCGGTCAAATATCCGTATTATTATCTTGATTAAGGCGTGATATGGTCGCTACCTGGAGAGAGAGAGAAGAAAACACTCAGCGTGCGCTCTGTCAAGAATAGATTGGTTATTATTTTATCTAATCAGGATGGCTCCCACTGCTTTTTATCAAATCTTCCTTCAAACCCTAAAAGGAAAGACTAGCCGGGATTAATTACACACTACAAGTTCGCCAATCTTTCAGCCAGGCCAGTGTCGGTACTTTGAGGGAGGTCCCCCTTGCTTTCGCACGAACCTAATTAATGTAAACCTCGTTTTCCCAGAGGCGTAACCCTGTTGACACCTTTCTAGACACCTACTTGATCAGCTAATTGTAATGTATAAAACTCTCCCAGGAGTAACACTTACTCGCATCGGGTATCGGGATCCAACTATCTCATAGAAGGTATGCAATCTCATTGCAAATTTCAACACTTGAAATTCCCGATAATATTTTGCCCCTAGCGTCCTATGACCTTGACGGAGGCCAAACAACCCATAGTCCGCTAGTCAAGTTCAACCCGTACATTTCTTGATTGAATTAAACCCACCCGCACGACGCTTGACGGAGGCCAAACAACGCCGTACGAATACCCTAATCCAATCGCATCATATGCTAGCAGATAAGCACTAGTTAGCTACCGTACACTACGCCTTGACGGAGGCCAAACAACCGCAGCACGAATACTAACTAGTATGTATCTGAAATGACGGAGGGCTACGTCAGGTTTTTCTGAAAACCTATGGCGTAATAAACTTGATATCGTTGTAGAATCAAATGATTTTGAAATTGAGTGTTTTTTATGCTTTTCTAGTTTTGCTAAAGGAGTCACTCCCGGTGAAGGGATCGTCGGTCCTTTCCTTGTCGAATGAGGTGCGGGATATATCATATATATCACTATGCAAAGCAAAAACACTTAAAAGAAATCAAAAGACAAACCGAGTGTGTAGCATCTGCCAGTTATTGCTAAAGGAGTCACTCCCGGTGAAGGGATCTCGGTCCTTTCCTCATCGAATAAGGTGCAGGATATATCACATATACCGCTGTGCAAAGCAAGAACTGTAGCTACCTGTTTTATTTTGAAATTCGATTCTACAACATCTTAGGTTTCTTTTATTTCATTAATCACATTAATGAAGTCCCATCATTTAAGTACCTAAACATCACAGATAAATACGACGTACACTTATGCCATCCGCATTCGCCTCGATGTCCCCTCGTGCACCGTTAGGTTAGGTAACTAACGACAGAGCGGGGCAGGGCTAGCGCGGGTGTAAAACATAAGTAACGCCTATATAATATATCATATATACTATATACTGTATCTATCACAGAACATCACATGATCACACACAGATATCGCAGCAGAAGAAACATATGAAATATTGGATATACTAGGACGTCCGTGTTTTGAATACGAGCCAGTATAAAACACGGATTCCACGGTCGCGATGAATAGCCAAACCCACACCCCTAGACCCCTACGAGAGCTGCAAGCAACCCTACCAATTCTAGACTTAGGAGACCCAGACTCGACTCCTCGAGTTGGTCTCCCACTGGACCCCAGAACCCGGTTACTTATGCTCCCCTCCTTGGGTCTATCCTAGTGCGGAAAAGTAAATAATATACAAAAGGTGACAACTTCCGCAACCTGGAAGTGTCCCAATAAAAGAATATTACATACAAGTTTTTACATGAATGAAAATGAGAAACACTCATCTCACATAAAAAAACCCGGCTATTCAAACACGACGATCCAATATAACATATCCAGCAACACATAACATCACATGTCATCAACGTAAGTAAATATGTCCATCCCAATTGTCGTTGACATATAGCAACGAAACCGGCGATATCACATATTACACTTACGGTCACAGAAAAGAAAGTGTAAAACTACAACAGTTGGAATCCGCAACCTCCTCAGACATCGCATGCCTGACCAAATGAATTACTTAGACATCGCATGCCTAATAATTATAAACTCCGCATTTTAGTCTCTTTATCGAAAACACTTTTCAATACCAAGTCGGGCAATTCAACAGGATTCCCGACATTTTGATCGAATGCTCGTCGCAAACTTCAGTAGACGGCCGCACCCCCGATACCGTCGACGAAGTGCACCAAGGCGGAACACCGCTACCGCGAGCACCCGGACGGATGCTTTCGGCGACGGGGTTCTCCTACAGTCACTTGGTCGAGGCTATGGAGTGAGGCTGTATATTAAGTTTACCCGGCGAGTATCCGCGTACGCTACGTGATTGCGACGGACTTTTGATCTCATCAAAATTCCGTGGCAACCGATCAAGTGAGACTAAACTGCTATGTTTATAATATTCATTCCGTTATCTCATAACTATTTGTGAATTCCAATTATTGTATCACATTCCAGATAAATAGAAAATGTTAAACTTTCCGATCGAACAATCGAACACCCAAGTTTTCCCGATACAATCCAACACATGAAATAAGTCTAACAACATTCAGTTCGTGCCTCAGTACCAACGGTCCAGCCGTAGAAGGGTCAAGCCAACGCCTCACATGTGGCACGCCGTACTGCCCCAAACCCGAAGGTTCAAAGGGCAGTTCAAGACGGTCACATAATCGAGTTAAGGTTTGTTGTCTTCTAGAGGGTCCATCGCGTTACTTGCACTACTTAGAACGTCGTTAAACTACGGAAAAATCCAACACTTGGAAATTTCCCGACAGGGGAAAAATTGGGTATTTATATCCGGTCGAACTTTTTAACATATTCAAAAATTTATCCGGAAAGCCACACAGACAAAATTTGATAATCCGATCGAACATTCGAATCCCCAAAACAACTCAGAAAATTCAAACTCTGGAAAAAATATTAAAAATACCCAGGAAAACCAGCACTGTTAAATAGGAGTTACTGTGCAAACTTCAACTCATAATACGACAAACAGGCCGCGGATCCGCCGCACGAGCCATGCTCGTGCCGCGGAAACGCGGCGCTTTAATGGAATTAGGGCATCGAAATTTACAGTAACACTTAGATATTCCTGCTGATATTTCTACATATTTTTAATACTGAAAAATCCCTGTTTTTAGAAAAAGTACAGAGAGCATTTTCCGGGTTGGTTTTTCGGTTCGATCGGGTTTCAAACATCGTCTGGACTTCGCCTAAGGTTCTAGCTAGGCTCTGATACCACTGTAGGGTTTCTAGGCACCCTAATGAGTGCAGGGTTCCTAGGCACACTAGTGAGGTCTCCCAAGCCATCAACCATGGCAATTTCAAAAATTATGGTGCCTACAAACCCTAAAGTACGGATCGTTTGCTAGATGTCTAGGCGAACAAGCTAACTAGTTAACACTTAACTAAAAGATACGGAAATACAACCTTTGTAGATCCGGTGCTCCACCTCCACGGCTCCGCAACGAGGTCCTCTCCGCTGTCCAAATCAAATCCGGGCTCTAGGATCGGCTTCGTCGGAGAATGGGCAAGCTAGGTCGTCGATGTCCATGCCGAAGATGATCTACGTCGAAGCATCGATGAATCAAGCTCCACCTTCACCAAGTCATGAAACTTGTGAAGGAAACACACTCTACTACTTGGCAAGAGGTAGAGGATAAAGAAATAGGAGGTGGGTTAACTTTAGAATTGGATTTCTCACTCATTTCCAACAATCACCATTGATGGACTTCAAGCTTCTTCACTTGAAGCATGAAGAAGAAGAAGGAAAGTTATGATAAGTTAAAAGAATAAGAAAAGAAAATGAATTCTTATCATAATTTTAACCATGGTCAAGTGTAGAGAATGAATCATGGTTAGTGAGAATGGTTAGGGTTAAGGATGAGATAAGTATGGTTGACTTTATCAAAGCTTCATGAAGCTTCAACTAAACTCCAAATCTAGCAACCATTCTTTTCTCTTCTTTTCCAAAATGAATAAATAAATAAATAAAGGAATAAATAAAGGAAATGAAACCCTAGCCATTCTTTTAACCATGGTTTAATTCTTTGCACTTAACCAAGTTAGCATGCATCATCAAACATGATACATACAAGTGCACAAAATCATATCGCATATGTAATGCGCACACCCGAGTGAGAAAATCCATCTTAAGTAAACCGATACTAGTTGATGCAAAGTAATATATCAAATATATAAATATGCATTAAATCATTAAATCAACACTTGATTCAATGACCCGGTTATGTCGCACACAACCGACTAGTATACAATATATCGGCTTATCGAATCAACGCTTGAATCGATAACTAGGTTATATCGCATACAACCATTCGATATATTTATCGTGAGAATAGAATACGGTATCACATACACGCATTATTCTCGGTCCCGCACATATCTCATATGCGCTCCTATTTCGTTTCGCTTGAGCCAGGAAACCTCTGTGTAGGACTCTAAAGACTCGTCAATACGCCGGCAGCAGATGATGATCATATCAAGCATCCACAAGCCGCAAGCGGTCTGCTAAACGTAACGGCCACCCGGGTATTGAGCGATCTGAAGATCGACGAGCAAGCCCGCTCACACTCCAGTAAATCCGACCAGTAACACTACCGTACAGTCCGGTCTGATCGTCTGATCTGTCGCATATCTCGCCTAGGGGTGGTATACGTCAGACCCCAATAGCTCGATAAGTCGTGTCGATATGAGGTCTATAACTGTTCGAGAAACTACTGGTAACACTTACCAGTAAATCTCAGCAACCCTGGCCAGGGATTTCCTGTTATAGCCAATCGAACACTGCGCAACATCAACCCCCTATACCGGGAGAGACGAATCCCCTCCTATCGCTCATTGCCTCCATGTGACTCGGGACTGTACCCAAAAACCACCGTTTTGCACGCCCTCTTGGACGTGGTAAGATGGAAATCAAAGCACAGTGGGAACCACACAAGACTCTATGACGATCTCGGGTCAACAGACTACTCTGTACCAGTGTCACCAGAGAACTGCCATCTGACGTGAGGTATAATACCATCTGGGAGTTCTCGGCGAGTCCGTCCAGTGTACCCAGTCTCTACTGAGCACCCGTATATCTCCTCTGATGTCAAACACCGATGGATATGGGATCATCCATCGCCCATCTGTATGGGTCGAGAAGGTATACGCTAGTCTACTCTGGTATATCGATGCCCCGTCTCGATACACCCACGACTAGGGACTTTGAAGGATGTACTTATGGACTACCATGTCCCCACTAGTATGATCCGCATCATAGTCCAGGTAGTCAAGTACAAATCCTAAGGACTTTACCAACATGTAACAGAGAGACAATCAGTATACACGTTAAGGTAAAGATCAACCAGATAGCATACTATCATGTCGAGCAAGAAAGTCCTCCCTATATATGTCCCAGCATCCACTACAATATACATCCTATGTACAGTAATGGCCTCTAGGGCATACATATAACTAACAATCTCCCACTTGCACTAGGGCCATCTGTAGCAGTGGTTGCAGTATCTCATACTCAACCATCCCATGAAAGTCTCTCTCTGGGAACAGGCCTTTGTGAGTGGATCCGCTGTGTTGTCCTCTGAGTCTACTCTCCTAACCTCGATCACCCTGGAGATCAACTATCTCCATGATCAGGCGATGCTGCCTTAGAATATGTCTGGATCACTGATGGGACCGGCGTTCCTTGGCATAAGCCATATCTCCATTGTCACACAATGGGAGGAACATAGTTCATCTCATGAACCAATATACACCCAAACAGCCTCTTTGGTAGCATCTTAAGTAGCGATGTATCCTGCCTTTATCGTCTAGTATGCCACGGTATCTAGCTTGGAACTCTTCCAACATACCGTCCCTTTACTGAGGGTAAAGACAATGCCTGCGACTGACATTCAGTCGTCTTTATCACCGTGGAATCCTTCCAGTGATTCTCCTCAGGATCGATTGACACCATCTCACTACATCTAGTGAGTATCCTAACATCCATTTAGATCTATCTCATAGATCCAAAATCCAGGATTTAGGAGGTATCACTTTGATCCTATATGGAGAATCATTGTGATAAGCGGAGATTGATCGAGCGTAGCATAGGAAACTCCTTCCCTATCAAGAGTATGTTATCCACGTACTCTACGAGGATCGTCCCCATACTCCCTACTACCTTTTTGTATATACAAGGTTCATCTACCATTTTGATGATGTCAAACTCTTTGACCGCTTCATCAAAACAGATGTTCCAACTCCGTGATGCCTGCTTTAATCCTATAAAGCATCTTGCACATGTTTCCGCTACTTCCATTGTCTACGAAGCCCTCTGGCTGTGTACTTATAGACGCATTCTTCCAAATCATCATTTAGAAAAGCAGTCAAGACACCCAACCACCAGATATCGTAGTCATGGTATGTAGCTGTGGCAAGTAGGATCTGGATGGACTTAAGCATAGCTACTTGAAAAGGTTTCATCATAATCCACGCCTGGTCGATGACGAAAACCTTTAACAAGTCTAGCTTTGAAAGTCTCAACTTTTCCATCTACACCAAGTAATCTTCTCAAGATATACTTGCTTCTGATGGGGATTTAACCCTTCAGATATTGCAACCAAAGTCCATACTTTGTTGGTGTATAAGGATTCCATCTCAGATCGATAAACATCCAGCCATTCTTACAGAGTCTCACTCCTGATGGCCAGCTCGAAACTAGTTGGGTCATCATCTCATGATGCAATCCTTGCTCCCACTGTCATAGAGAAACAGAAGTATCTCTCAGGTGGGTGAGGAACCCTACTAGATCGGCGGAGAGGCTGAGGTTCATTGGTATCTACTGAATCCCTTGGTTCTATCAAATCATCTGCTGTAGTTTGTATAGCTGGAACATTTCCAGTTCTACATAACTTACATTGCTTCGAGCTTGTCCGGATTTTGCTTTTAGACATAGGCCGGTCAACCCCAAATCTTAACTAGCTTAAGACATGGGCTCTTCCCTTTCCATATCACATATGAAGTGGTAGGCAACTGATTTGATTCAAACCCTATTCAATAGGTATGCAGCTTCTCAAGTGCATAACTCCCAAAAAGGAAATAGGTAACTCAGTAGTACTCATCATAGAGCACACCTTATCAAATAGGGTGTATCTGCTCCGCCCCGATATACCATCGTGCTATGGTGTATTCGGAGGAGTAATGCTGAGAGAGAATCTCATTCTCCTTTAGAATAATCCAGGATTTCCGTGCTCAAGTATTCTCCTCCTTGATCTCATCAAAGGACATAATACTTATACCCGTATTCTGGTTCTCTACTTCTAACTTATATTCTGTGAATATCTCAAAAGGTTCGGACTCATGTTTCAGCAGGAACATATGACTGAATCTTGAGAGATTATCAGAGAACATAATGAAGTATAAAGAACCAGTCCTGGTATGTGTAGACAGGAGACCTTACATACATCAACATGTATCAATCCCAAGAGTTCACTAACTCTTTCTCTGTTTCCAATAAACAGAGCTATGGTCATCTTATCTTTGTGACATGACTGGCGAGTTTCACAAGATGTAAATTCAAACTGATTTAAATATACATCTATATGTAACTCTAGCCAGTCGGGTCACATTGATCTGACCTAGTCTACAATACCTCAAGAAGGATTCGTTCATTTCTGAACTCTTCCTCTTGTGTGTGATCCGTATACTAAGAACTGTAGTTTGATTTAGAACATTAATGCTTTTAGATAACGTGCCTGAACCGATCAACTTTTGATATAGGAAATGTTCAAAACATTATCCAACAATACAAAATTTTATCATTTCTTTACTGATAAAGAGACTGATATGATTTTGTATATCAGGTTCGGTATCTAATAACATTCGTTCAGAATCAATGTATTGGTAATACAGGATGACAGTGACCGACAGACTTGGCTGCAACACTTGCCCCGTTTTCTGCCTCATGAAACTTATCACCCATTCTCAGTTCTCTACCTTTCTGTAGCCCTATGTAACAGATTACATATCTGGGATCCTGATCTGGTATCACATACCCAGGACGTAAAGAATACTGAGAAACAGTTCTGTATAATGAACACACCCGAAGATGATGCATCAACATGCACTCTCTTCGTTTGGGCGGCATAGGAAATCTGGTATTCCCCTATTTCCTGCTCTGTCTTATAACAATTATAAGTTGGAGCGGGACCAACGTTCCCCAGCTCAGTATAACAAGCGGGTTCGGTCAATATTCCGTATTATTATCTTGATTAAGGCGTGATAGGGTCGCTACCTGGAGAGAGAGAGAAGAAAACACTCAGCGTGCGCTCTGTCAAGAATAGATTGGTTATTATTTTATCTAATCAGGATAGCTCCCACTGCTTTTTATCAAATCTTCCTTCAAACCCTAAAAGGAAAGACTAGCCGGGATTAATTACACACTACAAGTTCGCCAATCTTTCAGCCAGGCCAGTGTCGGTACTTTGAGGGAGGTCCCCCGTGCTTTCGCACGAACCTAATTAATGTAAACCTCGTTTTCCCAGAGGCGTAACCTCGTTAACACCTTTCTAGACACCTACTTGATCGGCTAATTGTAATGTATAAAACTCTCCCAGGAGTAACACTTACTCGCAGCGGGTATCGGGATCCAACTATCTCATAGAAGGTATGCAATCTCATTGCAAATCTCAACACTTGAAATTCCCGATAATATTTTGCCCCTAGCAGCTTATGACCTTGGCTAAGGTCAACAAATCATAAGTGCTAGCCAAGTTCAACCCGTCATTTCCCGATTGAATTAAACCCACCAGCACGACCCTTGGCTAAGGTCAACAAAGTCGCACGACTACCCTAACTCAATCGCATCATATGCTTATGCAGATAAGCACTAATCAGCTACCGCACACTACGCCTTGGCTAAGGTCAACAAACGTAGCACGAATACTAACCAGTACTTATCTGAAATGACGGAGGGCTACGACAGGTTTTTCTGAAAACCTATTGCGTAATGAACTTGATATCGTTGTAGGATCGAATGAATTTTGAAATGGAGTGTTTTTGAGGCTTTTCTAGTTTTGCTAAAGGAGTCACTCCCGGTGAAGGGATCGTCGGTCCTTTCCTCGTCGAATGAGGTGCGGGATATATCATATATATCACTGTGCAAAGAAAAAACACTTAAAAGCAATCAAAAGACAAACCGAGGGTGTAGCATCTGCCAGTTATTGCTAAAGGAGTCACTCCCAGTGAAGGGATCTCGGTCCTTTCCTCATCGAATAAGGTGCAGGATATATCGCATATACCGCTGTGCAAAGCAAGAACTGTAGCTACCTGTTTTATTTTGAAATTCGATTCTACAACATCTTAGGTTTCTTTTATTTCATTAATCACATTAATGAAGTCCCATCATTTAAGTACCTAAACATCACAGATAGATATAACGTACACTTATGCCATCCGCATTCGCCTCGATGTCCCCTCGTGCACCGTTAGGTTAGGTAACTAACGACAGAGCAGGGCAGGGCTAGTGCGGGTGTAAAACATAAGTAACGTCTATATAATATATCATATATACTATATACTATATCCATCACAGAAACATCACATGATCTCATCACAGATATCGCAGCAGAAGAAATATATGAAATATTGGATATACTAGGACGTCCGTGTTTTCAATACGAGCCAGTATAAAACACGGATTCCACGGTCGTGATGAATAGCCAAACCCACACCCCTAGACCCCTACGAGAGCGGCAAGCAACCCTACCAATTCTAGAGTTAGGAGACCCGGACTCGACTCCTCGAGTTGGTCTCCCACTGGACTCCAGAACCCGGTTACTTGTGCCCTCCTCCTTGGGTCTATCCTAGTGCGGAAAAGTAAATAATATACAAACGGTGACAACTTCCGCAACCTGGAAGCGCCCCAATAAAAGAATATTACATACAAGTTTTTACATGAATGAAAATGAAAACACTCATCTCACATAAAAACCCCCGGCTATTCAAACACGACGATCCAATATAACATATCCAGCAACACATAACATCACATGTCATCAACGTAAGTAAATATGTGCATCCCAATTGTCGTTGACATATAGCAACGAAACCGGCGATATCACATATTACACTTACGGTCACAGAAAAGAAAGTGTAAAACTACAACAGTTGGAATCCGCAATCTGCATAGACATCGCATGCCTAATCAAATAAATACCTTAGACATCACATGCCTAACAATTATAAACCCCGCATTTTAGTCTCAAAATCGAAAACTCTTTTCAATATCAAGTCGGGCAATTCAACAAGATTCCCGACATCCTGATCGAATACTCGTCGCAAACTTCAGTAGGCGGCCGCACCCCTGATACCGTCGACGAAGTGCACCAAGACGGAACACCGCTACCGCGAGCACCCGAACGGATGCTTTCGGCGACGGGGTTCTCCTACAGTCACTTGGTCGGGGCTATGGAGTGAAGCTGTCTATTAAGTTTACCCGGCGAGTATCCGCGTACGCTACGTGATTGCGACGGACTTTTGATCATATCAAAATTCCGTGGCAACCGATCAAGTGAGACTAAACTGCTACGTTTATAACATTCATTTAGTTATCACATAACTACTTGTGAATTCCAATTATTGTATCCCATTCCAGATAAATAGAAAATGCTAAACTTTTCGATCGAACAATCGAACACCCAAGTTTTCCCGAAACTGATCAACACATGAAACAAGTATAACAACATTCCGTTCGTGCCTCAGTACCAACGGTCCAGCCGTAGAAGGGTCAAGCCAACGCCTCACATGTGGCACGCCGTACTGCCCCAAACCCGAAGGTTCAAAGGGCAGTTCAAGACGGTCACATAATCGAGTTAAGGTTTGTGTCTTCTAGAGGGACCATCGCGTTACTTGCACTACTTAGAACGTCGTTAAACTACGGAAAAATCCAACACTTGGAAATTTCCCGACAGGGGAAAAAGTGGGTATTTATATCCGGTCGAACTTTTTAACATATTCTAAAATTTATCCGGAAAGCCACACAGACAAAATTTGATACCCGATCGAAATACCGAATCCCCAAATCAACTCAGATTATTCAACACTTGAATAAAATTTTAAAAATATCCAGAGAACTCAGCACAGTTAAATAGGAGTTACTGTGCAAACAACCCCACAGAAAACGACAAAACGGCCGCCCTTCCGCCGCACGAGCCAGGCTCGTGCCGCGGAAGCGCGGCGCTCTAATGGAATTAGGGCTACAAAATTCACAGTTTCTCTTAGATTTTCCTGCATGTTTTTCTGAATATTTTTAATGTTGAAAAATCCCAGATTTTAAAAATTGTACAGAGAGCATTATTGGTTCGGGGTTTCGGGTTCGTTCGGACTTCAATTTCCTTCTGGACTTCGCCTAAGGCTCTAGCTAGGCTCTGATACCACTGCAGGGTTCCTAGGCACACTAGTGAGGTCTCCCAAGCCATCAACCATGGCAATTTCAAAAATTATGGTGCCTACAAACCCTAAAGTACGGATCGTTTGCTAGATGTCTAGGCGAACAAGCTAACTAGTTAACACTTAACTAAAAGATACGGAAATACAACCTTTGTAGATCCGGTGCTCCACCTCCACGGCTCCGCAACGAGGTCCTCTCCGCTGTCCAAATCAAATCCAGGCTCTAGGATCGGCTTCGTCGGAGAATGGGCAAGCTAGGTCGTCGATGTCCATGCCGAAGATGATCTACGTCGAAGCATCGATGAATCAAGCTCCACCTTCACCAAGTCATGAAACTTGTGAAGGAAACACACTCTACTACTTGGCAAGAGGTAGAGGATGAAGTAATAGGAGGTGGGTTAACTTTAGAATTGGATTTCTCACTCATTTCCAACAATCACCATTGATGGACTTCAAGCTTCTTCACTTGAAGCATGAAGAAGAAGAAGGAAAGTTATGATAAGTTAAAAGAATAAGAAAAGAAAATGAATTCTTATCATAATTTTAACCATGGTCAAGTGTAGAGAATGAATCATGGTTAGTGAGAATGGTTAGGGTTAAGGATGAGATAAGTATGGTTGACTTTATCAAAGCTTCATGAAGCTTCAACTAAACTCCAAATCTAGCAACCATTCTTTTCTCTTCTTTTCCAAAATGAATAAATAAATAAATAAAGGAATAAATAAAGGAAATGAAACCCTAGCCATTCTTTTAACCATGGTTTAATTCTTTGCACTTAACCAAGTTAGCATGCATCATCAAACATGATACATACAAGTGCACAAAATCATATCGCATATGTAATGCGCACACCCGAGTGAGAAAATCCATCTTAAGTAAACCGATACTAGTTGATGCAAAGTAATATATCAAATATATAAATATGCATTAAATCATTAAATCAACACTTGATTCAATGACCCGGTTATGTCGCACACAACCGACTAGTATACAATATATCGGCTTATCGAATCAACGCTTGAATCGATAACTAGGTTATATCGCATACAACCATTCGATATATTTATCGCGAGAATAGAATACGGTATCACATACACGCATTATTCTCGGTCCCGCACATATCTCATATGCGCTCCTATTTCGTTTCGCTTGAGCCAGGAAACCTCTGTGTAGGACTCTAAAGACTCGTCAATACGCCGGCAGCAGATGATGATCATATCAACCACCCACAAGCCGCAAGCGGTCTGCTAAACGTAATGGCCACCCGGGTATTGAGCGATCTGAAGATCGACGAGCAAGCCCGCTCACACTCCAGTGAATCCGACCAGTAACACTACCGTACAGTCCGGTCTGATCGTCTGATCTATCGCATATCTCGCCTAGGGGTGGTATACGTCAGACCCCAATATCTCGATAAGTCGTGTCGATATGAGGTCTATAACTGTTCGAGAAACTACTGGTAACACTTACCAGTAAATCTCAGCAACCCTGGCCAGGGATTTCCTGTTATAGCCAATCGAACACTGCGCAACATCAACCCCCTATACCGGGAGAGACGAATCCCCTCCTATCGCTCATTGCCTCCATGTGACTCGGGACTGTACCCAAAAACCACCGTTTTGCACGCCCTCTTAGACGTGGTAAGATGGAAATCAAAGCACAGTGGGAACCACACAAGACTCTATGACGATCTCGGGTCAACAGACTACTCTGTACCAGTGTCACCAGAGAACTGCCATCTGACGTGAGGTATAATACCATCTGGGAGTTCTCGGCGAGTCCGTCCAGTGTACCCAGTCTCTACTGAGCACCCGTATATCTCCTCTGATGTCAAACACCGATGGATATGGGATCATCCATCGCCCATCTGTATGGGTCGAGAAGGTATACGCTAGTCTACTCTGGTATATCGATGCCCCGTCTCGATACACCCACGACTAGGGACTTTGAAGGATGTACTTATGGACTACCATGTCCCCACTAGTATGATCCGCATCATAGTCCAGGTAGTCAAGTACAAATCCTAAGGGCTTTACCAACATGTAACAGAGAGACAATCAGTATACACGTTAAGGTAAAGATCAACCAGATAGCATACTATCATGTCGAGCAAGAAAGTCCTCCCTATATATGTCCCAGCATCCACTACAATATACATCCTATGTACAGTAATGGCCTCTAGGGCATACATATAACTAACAATGAGGTCACACAAGGCATCAACCATGCCAATTTCTAATTTTAACGGTGCCGAGAAACCCGACTATGGATCGTTGGCTAGAAAACTAGGCGAAACAAAAACCAAGTTAACACTTAACTACAAGTAAACGGAAATACAACCTTTGTAGATCCGGTGCTCCACCTCCATAGCTCCGCAACGAAGTCCCCTCGCTGTCCAAATGAATTCCCGGGCTCTAGCGTCGGCTTCGTCGGAGAAATGGCGAGCTAGGTCGTCGATGTCCATGCCGAAGATGATCTACGTCGAGGCATTGCTAGATCAAGCTCCAACTTCACCAAGTCAAGAAACTTGTGAAGAAAACACACTCTACTACTTGGCAAGAGGTAGAGGATGAAGAAATAGGAAGTGGGTATACTTTAGAATTGGATTTCTCACTCTTTTTCTCACTTTGCCATTAAAGCTTTCAAGCATTTTCTTGAAGTGAAGAAGAAGAAGATGATGAATATGATAAGTATTGATTAAAAAAGGAAAAGAAAATCAAACCTTATCATATTCAAACCATGGTTTAGTGTAGAGAATGAATCATGGTTAACTGGAATGGTTAGGTTTAAGGATGAGACAAAAATGGTGACTTGGTCAAAGTATTCATGAAGCTTCATGAAAGAACAAAGAATGCCACCATTTTATCATTTCCTTTTCTTTTTCCAAAAGAATAAATAAATGAATAAAATGAATATGGAAAAAGTAAACCCTAACCATTTCATTAACCAAGGTTTAATTCTTTACACTTAACCAAAAAGGCATGCATCATCAAACATGATACAAGCAAGTGCACAAAATCATATCGCATATGCAATGCGCACATCCGAGCGAGAAAATCCATTTAAAGTGAACCGATACTAGTTAATGCAAAGTAATATATCAAGTATATAATTATGCATTAAATCATTAAATCAACACTTGATTTAACGATCCGGTCATATCGCATATAACCGACTAATATCCAATGTATCGATTTATCGAATCAATCTTCGATTCGATAACTAGGTTATATCGCATACAACCATTCGACACATTGTTCGCGAGAATGAAATACGGTATCACATACACGCATTATTCTCGGTGCCGCACATATCTCATATGCGCTCCTATTTCGTTTTGCTTGAGCCAGGAAACCTCTGTGTAGGACTCTAAAGACTCGTCAATACGCCGGCAGCAGGTGATGATCATATCAAACACCCACAAGCCGCAAGCGGTCTGCTAAACGTAACGGCCACCCGGGTATTGAGCGATCAGAAGATCGACGAGCAAGCCCGCTCACACTCCCGTGAATCCAACCAGTAACACTACCGTACAGTCCGGTCTGATCGTCTGATATGTCGCATATCTCGCCCAGGGGTGGTAAACGTCAGACCCCAATAGCTCGATAAGTCGTGTCGATATGAGGTCTATAACAATTCGAGAAACTACTGATAACACTTACCAGTAAATCTCAGCAACCCTGGCCAGGGATTTCCTGTTATAGCCAATCGAACACAGCGCAACATCAACTCCCTATACCGGGAGAGACGAATCCCCTCCTATCGCTCATTGCCTCCATGTGATTCGGGACTGTACCCAAAAACCACCGTTTTGCACGCCCTCTTGGACGTGGTAAGATGGAAATCAAAGCACAGTAGGAACCACACAAGACTCTATGACGATCTCGGGTCAACAGACTACTCTGTACCAGTGTCACCAGAGAACTGCCATCTGACATCAGGTATAATACCATCTGGGAGTTCTCGGCGAGTCCGTCCAGTGTACCCAGTCTCTACTGAGCACCCGTATATCATCTCCGATGTCAAACACCAATGGATATGGGATCATCCATCGCCTATCTGTATGGGTCGAGAAGGTACACGCTAGTCTACTCTGGTATATCGATGCCCCGTCTCAATACACCCTCGACTAGGGACTTTGAAGGATGTACTTATGGACTACCATGTCCCCACTAGTATGATCCGCATCATAGTCCAGGTAGTTAAGTACACATCCTAAGGGCTTTACCAACATGTAATAGAGAGACAATCAGTGTACACGTTAAGGTAAAGATCAACCAGATAGCATACTATCATGTCGAGTAAGAAAGTCCTCACTATATATGTCCCAGCATCCACTACAATATACATCCTATGTATAGTAATGGCCTCTAGGGCATACATATAACTAACAGCTACGATGTGTTTTATGTATTTTTGATTTCGGAGCCCCGACGACTTGATCATTTTACTGAAATGTTTTAGTATTGAGAGGTTTAAATTTAAATTCGGGGACCGAATTTACTTAAGGGGGAAGACTATAACATTTTAGAGAAATAAAATATTATTTTTGGGAATTTAAATAATTAAAATAATAAATATTATGAATATTTTAATGATGTGGTATAATTATATACCGATGGTTTAGAAAATGTTGGAAAATTAAAGTGAATGGTGATTTTTGGAGGGATTTATGTGATTTAGGCAAATTATAAATTTTTATAATTAATTATATACTAGTTTATCCTAAACTTGATTAATTTTCACTAATCATGCATTGATTGGGTTTTGTGCATGTGACATGCACCATATCATATTTGCTAGCATTTGTTATATTTTTCTACCATAGCTTTTTGTTTTCTTTCATGCTTAGCTTTGTTTTAAATGAGATGAGAGAGAAAGAAAAAGATAAGAAAAGAGAAAGGAAAAAAAGAATAAAGAATGTGGCATGAGGAGACAAGGAAGCATGAACAAGAAAGAGAGGGGGGTGAGGGGTCAACTTGACCATGGCTCATTGTGTTTCACTTCTTCATCTTCATCATTTTGTTCTCCCTCATCTCCATGGCTGCCCTCTTCTTCCCCCTTCATCTACCTCCTCACCACAACACCATTTTCACACCAAAACATCATATCCCCTTCACAAAAAATGTGCACAAGCTCACTACAAGTATGGGGAACCAAGAAAGTTTGGATTTTGAAGACTTAGGGAAACTCAAGAAAATTCTTGAGTTGCAAAATGAGGTAATTCTTTCACCATTAGAGTAGTAATCTATTTCCTTTAGCATCTATTTTAGTTTAGAAGTGTTTAAGTGTAATTTAGTGAGGTTTGAAAATTCCAAGATGAGGTTTTGAGGAATTCTTGAGTTGTGATGGTGTAAATGATGTGTAATTGGTGATTATAACCCCTTAGTGATTGAAACCAGAGACTTAAACCCAAGACTTGAACTTAGAAACACCGATATCGGATTTTGTTGAGTTTGGAGATCTGCTATAACCCGGGGACCTTAAAAATTATTTAGCGATTACAGTGAGACAAGCAGGCACTTAGGAAGCTAACCCTGAGACTCGAGACCCCAAGTCTACTGTTTGGCCGTAGATTTAACCCCATAAGCCGCAATGTGCGGCCTTCTTTAGTTGGGTGGGCCCCAGGTTTAGTCCATGGCTCCATTTTCAGTAAACTAGACCCTCCATATATGCAAAATTGGCTAATTTCATCTGGGGTAAATCTGGAACTGTTTTACATTGTTTCTGATTTCGGTTTTGCGAATTCTGTAACTTGAACTTGGGTACTTTTGTGTTGTCTCGATCGATTGGCGTTTATACGTCGATGTCAAGGGGTATTGGTTATTCTTGCATGCGTAGACCATAGGTTTTAACCTATGCGCGTTTCGTGTGCCGTTTTGGTTTTTATCTGCGATTTCGGTTTACGATATTATATGTTTATATGTAGGCACCTTCACGCGTACTTTGGACGATGAGGAAGAGAATGGCGACATCGATTTCAGCAAGCAAAGATCAGGGTGAGTAGATATATATCTACGGGGGAAGTCGGGTGGATGGCGTATAGCACCCCCGCAGTTCGTAGTGTAGCCTATGATATATATGTATTTATATATACGAATATGTGTTATGTGAAACATTACTTATTAGCAAGAAGATTTTAGAAGAGCATGTGTTAGTTTTAGTGTTTGGTAGAAAATGTTTTTAGTTAGTTTCGTAGTCGCGAACCCTAGAGTAAAGATTGGAACACACGCGCGCACACACGCATATATTTGATTTTCTTGTGTGTATATGGGGATATATATATATATATACATATATGTATGTGAGTATGTATATATGTATGTATGTATGTATGTATGTATATGTATACATATACACGGATGATGAGGATAGTATATGATACATGGAGATGAGTCGATGTGATTGGGCATGATGCCGTGAGATCGGTGATGTGATTTGGGTCGCGTTATGAGATACGACATATTATATTATCGGATTGATGGGCGATGTGTTTTCATACACACGCGGATATACGTTGATGGTATCGGTATGTAATAGACTTAGATCAGTACCCTATTCATGATATATTGATAATGATACCCTATGGATATTGAGGTATATGTGATAGGTAACCCGTACCCCAATTTTTGGGATGCCGTACGATGGATCTACCATACAAGATATAATTAAGATAATAAATCCGCACTCTTGATTCGAGGATGTCGTATTATATATTTTATCGTATGTGACGCTATTGAAACGGGATCACCGACTACTAAATATATCAACTCGGACTTAGGTGTATTTTCTTACCCTTTTGATTAGTCTCTTAGCTTTGCCTATAGTTTACTTAGTAGATATTAGATTGGGCTCGAGTCATACTTAATTTAAAACTTAAAGAATCGTGCGTATTTTAAAGACAGGCCTAGGGATACTACGGATTTTCAAAAGATGTATATTTTCTCAAAAACACCGTAGCCATATTTTCTAAAACCACGATTCATACTTATTTCAAATGCCAAAAAGGTATGACTCATGTGTATATATATATATATATATATATATATATATATATAAATGTATATTCATGTTGTTCATATTGCATTGCATGCTTATACTTATGTTTCCCTTGTTTATTATAAACCCATGTTATCAGGACACCATTACCATTACCGATGATGTGTATGTCTGTGAACACTTGCATGCCAGCTCACACACATCATCATTGGAAATTGCCATGTCATGTACACTTTAGAGAATATTACTTTATTGATATCGCTTGTTAGCTGATAGTTCTAATATATCATTACTGTGCTAGTTTAGATATTACATTCTTTACATAGATACCCTGCATTTATACGTATTCATTGTCATGCAATATTATGGGGCTTTATGCCGGTAATTCACTGTTATTACTCATGAGATTGGGATTTTGGATTTCCATGAGATTTTTGGATTTGGAGGAACCGCAAGGTTTTTTTTTAAAAACATATTATCGTTTTAAAATGCAAGTTGCAGTTTTCTCGTGATATAATATGAGATATGTACACCATGAGTTTTCTCGGCTCTTCAGCGGTATCATACACCCGATTCGAGGAGGAGGAGGAACCGTCTGTAGGTGCATGGTGGACCCGGTGTGGTACCCCGGGGAAAGATGGTCGCAGATGATGGCGTTGAGCCTAGCTGGGGAGCACTACCGACCGGTTATTTATGACGCGGCGGATATCCAGAGGATACCGACATAGTCGAGAGATTTGATGATTTGGGCCAGTCCGGATTGCCGGAGCCCAGGGCCAGTCCGGATTGCCGAAGCCTGAGATATTGAGATACAGAGATATTGATATTTTATTATATGGGCCAGTCCGGATTGCCGGAGCCCGAGATATTGAGATATTGGGATATATATATTTTGTGTCGATGCTTGACACGGATTCTCTGTTGATTTCATTGATGATACTTTGATTTTTATACAGAAATCTCACTGAGACATGAAAACAGTTTTCTCATTTATTATGCATTCTATTTCCATGCATTCATACATCATAGATGTGGCATGTTATTACCTGAGGCACTGAAACGAGCACTTGGTATTATACGTATGATAGATGATTACCTTGCCACTATTAGATGTTTCAGGTTATATATATATTGGATATTATCGTATGACCTAGGATTGAGTCATACATGCGATTTCTGCTCGGTGATATTTTCTACTCACGAGTTTGCAACTCACCCCCGTTGTGCCACAGTTTCTTGCAGGTTTTGTCGTATAGGTTTCCTTGGCAGCTTTGCTGGCACACTGCTTCCTTCCGGGTGATTGCTTTAGTAGGTGGGTTCACTCGTATTGTGACCACCATTGTACTTTTATTTATTACAGTTGTATCTAGTAAACTCCATCAACCAGACTTGTATATTTGATAGACTTAGAAAACCAGTTGTTATTCTTTCGACCTTAGAGTCGCGCGCTTGTATTATTATGGTTTTCTGGTGGATATTGGTTTCCTTCTGAGTTTTGATCCTCGCCCTTCGGCGTTGTATATTATAATCCTTGCGTGGTTGTGTCCGCCGTTTGGCGAAGAGCCAGCTCCCACTTGGGGATGCCTTTATGCATTATTCATATATTTTCCTGTTTGTGCCCGTTTGGGGCCAGTTTTTACAATGGAGACTCTGCCGAAATTTTCGGGAAAATATGACGTTGCTTTTAAATGTTTAATGCCCCTTATTTATTAAAACCACTTACTTTAGACCATTTTTCTTCACTTCTTATTTAAAATGGTTTAGATTTCTGGCCTTTTAGCTTACTTGAATTATGTGGGGTCCTATAGGATTCACATGATTCAAGTGCCAGTCACGTGCTATTTCGGGTCGTGACAGGGGCCTTCACTCTAGAATTGGCGGGCTATTCGCCGCACTCGTAGGCGGTATAGGAAGACCCACGGAGGGGCGCTCAAGTTACCGGATCCCATGAAGTGCTGGGTGGCCCATTCACTTTGTTGATTAGGGTTGCCTCACTTCTGAGAATGGCGGGTAACTTTCCGCACTCGTAGGGTTCCAGGTTTTCATTGCACGGGCTATCCACACAACCGGGAACGTCGGGTTTTATTTGCGGCTCATGTGAAACCCGAGGCTCCAAGATTATCCACCATTTGTGTTTCTTGCTGAGATTCTATAATGTTGCTTATATCATGCCTGGGACGAATGTTATATATATTTATATATATACTAGTAGATGTTGTATATGTTTTGCACCCGCACTAGCCCAGCCCCCTCTCTGCCGTTAGTTAAGTAACCTAACGGTGCATGACGGGGTCCCGTGGCGAATGCGGATGGCATATACATATATTGTATTTTCGTTCTTTTCTGGTGTGATAGGAATTAATTGATGTGACCGCATTAATTTTGATTAATGCAGGAAAAGAAACCTAAAAAGATGTTGTTGGAACAAATTTCGAAAAACTATAGTTATATTCTTTCGCTTTGCATAATGGTATTCGGTCATGAATATCCAGCACCTCATTTCAGGAGGCAAGAGCCGAGATCCCTTCGCGGGGAGTGACCTCTTGAGCAAAAGTTTATACTGTAGATTACTCGGTTTTCTCAAAACCAGAAGTTTTCAAAAGCTGAGCCTAAACCACTCCTTTTCAAAACTACTCAGGTTCCTTCAACGATATCAAGTTCATTACGTTAAAGGGTTTTTCGCCAAAAACCCACCCGTAGTCCTCCATCATTTCAGAATAGTAATATTTAGTATTCGTGCTGCGTTTGTTGACCTAGTCAAGGCGTAGTGTACGGTAGAAAAGTAGTACTTTTCTGTGCATTGTAAATGCGATTAGTTAGGACAGTCGTGCAGCCTTGTTGGCTTAGTCAAGGGCACGTGCGGGTGGGTTTAATGCAATCAAGAAAATGATGGGTTGAACTTGACTAGCGGTTTATGGTTTGTTGACCTAGTCAAGGTCATAAACCGTTAGGGGAAAAAACACATCGGGAGTTTCAAACATACAGGAAACTTGAAGGTTTAGCATACCGGAGTGTGGTGACTAGAGTGGATTCCATATAGGTCATCACACAATGATAGTTGGATCCCGATCCCACTGATGAGTAGGATTACTCTTGGGAGATTATTTCACTTAATCAATGCTATAAACCAAGTAGGTGTCTAGAACGGTGGTAGCGGGGCTACGCCTCTAGGAAAAAGAGGTTATATAATTAAGGAATTTCGCGAAAGCGTTGGAAAATCTCGCTCGAAGTACCAACACTAGTCTGGCCGAAAGGTTAAGCAAGTATTGTAACGTGCGATTAATCCTGACTAGTTCTCCTTTTAAGGTTTGATGGAGAATTCGAGGAAACAGTGGGAGCCATCCTGATTAGATAAACTAATAACCAATCTAATCTTGCAAGAGAACACGCTAAGCATTTCTTTTCTCTCTCTCCAGGTAGCAATCATTTTACGCCCTAATGAAGATAATAAAATGTATCGCTTGACCGATCCGAATTCTTATTTAGGGCTGAGGAACATTGGTTCGGCTCTAACTTATGACAGTTGTCATGAGTACGAGCAAGGGAAAGAGGATTGCATGAATTCCTTGATGACCCCAACGAAGAAGAAACATACTATTGCGTCTCCTTCAGGTGTTCTTGTTATTGAAAACTGCTTTTCGGTCAGTCATACCTCCTGGGTACTAGATACCGTATCTGGATCTCTTATCTGTAATTTATTGAAGGGACTGAGAAAAAGTAGTATATTTAGACCTGGTGATATGTCCCTCAGAGTAGGGAACGAAGCATAAGTTGATGCTGCTGCCGTCGGTGAATATCACCTAGTGTTGCCAGAAGGCAAAACTATGATTTTAAACAATTTCTACTATATACCTTCCATGGTTTGCAACATCCTATCAGTTTCTTTACTTGATAAAGATGGATATAAGTTTGTTCTTGATAGAAATATCATGAACATTTACTTTAATCAGGTATTCATTGCAGAAGGCACATTGTGTAATGGTATCTATGTTCTAAATCAAAACACAGTTTTCAATATACAAGACACACGCAAGAGAAAGAATCCAGAAATGAACGAATCCTACTTGTGGTATTGTAGACTTGGTCATATCGGAGAGAAAAGACTAAGTAAGTTGCATAAAGATGGATTTTTTAATACGTTCGAATTTTCATCTTATGAAACTTGTCAGTCTTGTCTTAAAGGAAAGATGACTAAATCTCCGTTCACCGGACACGGAGAAAAAGCAGCAGAGCTCTTAGGACTCATACACAGTGATGTATGTGGTCCGATGTCCATACATACAAGGGGTGGGTTCTCGTACTTCATCACATTCACTGACAATCTCTCTAGGTTTGGATATGTATATCTTATGCAACACAAATCTGAAGCTTTTGAGAAATTCAAATAATATAGAAACGAAGTAGAGAACCAGACTGGTAAAAGTATTAAGATCCTCCGATCTGATAGAGGAGGAGAGTACTTAAGCACGGAATTCCTAGAATACTTAAAAGAGAATGGAATTCTCTCTCAGCTTACTCCTCCGTATACACCACAGCACAATGGTGTATCGGAGAGGAGGAATCATACCCTTTTGGATATGGTTCGCTCCATGATGAGTAGTGCTGAGTTGACCCTTTCATTTTGGGGACATGCGCTTTTGACAGCGGCATATCTGTTGAACGATATTCCATCCAAATCCGTGCCTAAGACACCGTTTAAGATATGGAATGGTAAAAGGCCATATCTTAAAAGATTTAAGATATGGGGTTGTCCGGCTTACGTTAAAAAGTATAATCCGGATAAACTAGAGACACGGTCAGTTTTATGTAACTTTGTGGGATATCCAAATAATGGTTATGGATATCTGTTCTACCACACCAAGGAACATAAGGTGTTTGTTTCTCAGCACGCCGTTTTCTTAGAAATGGAGTTTCTTGCAAAAGAAATTAGTGGGAGCACGGTAGAATTGGAAGAAATTCAGGAACTACGAACTGAAACTGAAGATTTGGTGGAACCTCAAGATTCAATTACCCCGGACGAACCTCAGCCACTCTGCAGATCTGGTAGGATTTCTTATCCGCCCGAGAGATACTACAGTTTTCTCATAGATGGGGTCAAGAGGATTGCATCTTGGAAGAAGGTGATCCTACTAGTTTCAGGAAGGCCATTATCGGTAGGGACTCTGATAAGTGGCTAGATACTATGCGATCTGAAATAGAGTCCATGTACACCAATAAAGTGTGGACCTTGGATATTGCTCCACCTGGGGTAAAACCCGTTGGATGCAAATCGATCTACAAAAAGATGTTTGGTGTAGATGGGCAGGTGGAAACCTATAAGGCTAGACTTGTTGCAAAAGGTTTTCGTCAAAGACCAGGAGTGGACTATGACGAAACTTTTTCTCTAGTGGCTATGCTCAAATCCATTCGGATCCTACTTTCCATTGCTGCCTTCCATGACAATGAAATCTGACAGATGGACGTAAAAACGGCTTTTCTAAATGGAAGTTTGGAAGAGTACATTTATATGGATCAACCAGAAGGTTTTGTAGACAGTGGGAGCAGCGGGAAGGTGTGCAAGTTGCTTAAATCCATTTTGTTAGTGATATGTATGCCCTAGAGGCCATTACTGTACATACGATGTATATTGTAGTGGATGTTTGGACATATATATGGAGGACTTTCTTGCTCGACATGATAGTATGCTATCTGGTTGCTCTTTATCTTAACATGTACACTGATTGTCTCTATGTTACATGTTGATAAAGCCCTTAGGATGAGTACTTGACTACCAGGATTGTGATGCAGATCATACTAGTGGGGACAGTGTAGTCGCTAAGTACATCCTTCAAATGTTCCTAGTCGTGGGTGAATCGAGACAGGGCATCGATATACCAGAGTAAACTAGCGTATAGCTTCTCGACCCATACAGATGGGCGATGGATGATCTCATATCCATTGGTGTTTGACATCAGAGACAGTATACGGGTGCTCAGTGGAGACTGGGTACACTGAACGGACTCGCCGAGAACTCCTGGTTGGTATTATACCTAACATCATATGGCAGTTCTCTGGTGACACTGGTACAGGTTAGTCTGTAGACCCGAGATCATCATAGTGTCTTGTGTGATTCCTGTTAGTTATATGTATGCCCTAAAGGCCATTACTATACATTGGATGTATATTGTAGTGGATGCTGGAACATATATAGGTAGGACTTTCTTGCTCAACATGATAGTACGCTATCTGGTTGCTCTTTATCTTAACGTGTATACTTTCTGTCTCTCTGTTACATGTTGATAAAGCCCTTAGGATCTGTACTCGACTTCCAGGACTGTGATGCAGATCATACTAGTGGGGCCTGGATAGTCCATGAGTACATCCTTCAACGTTCCTAGTCGAGGGAATATCGAGACGGGGCATCGATATTCCAGAGTAGACTAGAGTATATCTTCTCGACCCATGCGATGGGCGATGGATGATCCCATATCCATTGGTGTTTGACATCAGAGATGGTATGCGGGTGCTCAGTGGAGACTGGGTACACTGAACGGACTCGCCGAGAACTCCCAGATGGTATTATACCTCACGTCAGATGGCAGTTCTCAGATGACACTAGTGCAGCTTAGTCTGTTGACCCGAGATCGTCATAGAGTCTTATGTGTCTCCCACTGTACTTTGATTTCCACCCTACCACGGCTCTACTGAGTCGTGCAAATAGGTGGTTTTTGGGTACAGTCCCGATTCACATGGAGGCAATGAGCGATAGGAGGGGATTCGTCTCTCCCGGTATTGGGGGTTGATGTTGCGCTATGCTCGACTGGCCATAACAGGAAATCCCTGGCCAGGGTTGCAGTGACCTACTGGTAAGTGTTATCAGTAGTTTCACACATGTCATGGACTTCACGTCGGCATGACTTATCGAGCTACTGGGGTCTGACATTTACCACCCCTAGGCGAGATATGCGACATATCAGACGAACAGACCGGACTGTACGGTAAGTGTTACTGGTTGGATTCACAGGAGTGTGAGCGGGCTTGCTCGTCGATCTTCTGATCGCTCAATACCCGGGTGGCCGTTACGTTTAGCAGACCGCTTGCGGCTTGTGGATGTTTGATATGATCATCATCTGCTACCGGCGTATTGACGAGTCTTTAGAGTCCTACACAGAGGTTTCCTGGCTCAAGCAAAACGAAATAGGAGCGCATATGAGATATGTGCGGGACCGAGAATAATGCATGTATGTGATACCATATTTCATTCTCGCGATGTATGTGTCGAATGGTTGTATGCGATATAACCTAGTTATCGAATCAAGGCTTGATTCGATAAGCCGATACATTGGATATTAGTCGGTTATATGCGATATGACCGAATCGTTAAATCAAGTATTGATTTAATGATTTAATGCATAATTATATATTTGATATATTACTTTGCATTAACTAGTATTTGTTCACTTTAAAAGGATTTTCTCACATAAAGTGCACATTGTATATGTGATATATTTTTATGCACAAGATTGTATCATGTTTGATGATACATGCTCACTTGGGTTTGTGTAAAGATTAAACCATTGTTGTATAATGGCTAGGGTTTTCATTTTCTTATCTATTTATTTATTTATTTATTTTATAAAAGAAGAAAAGAAAATGGTGGCTTGTTTTTTGTTTGCTTGTTGAAGTTTCTTGTAGCTTTGAACAAGTCCACCATTCTTGTCTCTTCTCTAACCCTAACCATTCATCTAACCTTAGTTAAATCTCTACACTAAACCATGGTTGAATACATGATAAGTATTCATTTTATTTTCTTTTTAAATATACTTATCATATTCTTTTTCTTTCTTCTTCTTCTTCATGAGCAAGAAAGAAAAGCTTTCTACATCAATGGCAACTTGAGCAAATGAGTGAGAAATCCAATTCTAAAGTGAACCCACCTCCTATTTCTTCATCCTCTACCTCTTGCCAAGTAGTATAGGGTGTTTCTTTCACTAGTTTTCATGGATTAGTGAAGTTGGAGCTTGATCTTGTGATGCCTCGACGTAGATCATCTTCGGCATCGAGCCGACGACCAAACCCGCCCATTTCTCCGATGAAGCCGATGCTAGAGTCATGGATTTGATTTGGACAGCGGAGGGACCTCATCACGGAGCCTAGGACGTGGAGAACCGGATCTACAAAGGTTGTAGCTTCTTTCCTTTAGTTAAGATTCGTTTATTTCCATTGCATCGCCTCATTATCTAGTTAACGATCCGTAATTGGGTTTGTAGGCACTTGTAAAATTTGAATTAGCCATATTTGATCACTTGTGAGACTTCATTAATGTGACTAGGAACCCTACAGTGGTATCAGAGCCTAGCTAGAGCCTTAGGCGATGCATAGACGGAGTTAGAAGTCCGATCGACCCGAAACCCTAACTCAAAACGGCTCTCTGGACATTTTCTGAAATCGTGGTTTTTTGAGAATTAAAAATATGCAGAAAACTCAGTAGAATATTCTAAGAATTACTGTATAAAACGGGACCCATGAATCGATAATAGTGCGGCGGAACCGCGGCATTGGCATGCCTAATGCGGCGGTTCCGCGGCAACTTGGTCTCTTCAGATACTTTTTTCTGCACAGTAATTCTTATATTTTATTGTTGGATTTTCTGGGATTTTTTAATATTTATTCAAGAGTTGAATTTTCTGGGTTGTATTGGGGACTCGGTGTATCGATCGGATTGTCTAATTTTGTCTGTGTGTTTTTCCGGGTAATTTTAGAATATGTTAAAAAGTTCGACCGGACATAAATACCCACATTTTCCCCTGCCGGAAAATTTCCAAGTGTTGGATTTTTCCGTGGTTTAAGGACGTTCTGAGTAGTGCAGGTAACGCGATGGTCCCTCTAGAAGACAACAAACCTTAACTCGATTATGTGACCGTCTTGAACTGCCCTTTGAACCTTAGGGTTTGGGGCAGTACGGCGTGCCACATGTGAGGCGTTGTCTTGACCCTTCTACGGCTGGACCGTTGGTGCTGAGGCACGAACTGAATGTTTTTAAACTTATTTCATGTGTTGGACTGTATCGGGAAAACTTGGGTGTTTGATTGTTCGATCGGAAAGTTTAACATTTTCTATCTTATCCGGAATGTGATACAACAATTGGAATTCACAAGTAGTTATGAGATAACTGAATGAATATTATAAACATAGCAGTTTAGTCTCACTTGATCGGTTGCCACGGAATCTTGATGTGATCAAAAGTCCGTCGCAATCACGTAGCGTACGCGGATACTCGCCGGGTAAACTTAATAGACAGCCTCACTCCATTGCCCCGACCAAGTGACTGTAGGAGAACCCCGTCGCCGAAAGCATCCGTTCGGGTGCTCGCGGCAGCGGTGTTCCGCCTTGGTGCACTTCGTCGACGGCATCGGGGGTGCGGCCGCCTACTAAAGTTTGCGACGAGCATTCGATCAGAATGTCGGGAATCTTGTTGAATTGCCCGACTTGGTATTGAAAAGTGTTTTCGATAATGAGACTGAAATGCGGGGTTTATAATTGTTAGGCATGCGATGTCTAAAGAATTCATTTGATTAGGCATGTGATGTCTAAAGAGATTGCGGATTCCAACTGTTGTAGTTTTAAACTTTCTTTTCTGTGACCGTAAGTGTAATATGTGATATCGCCGGTTTCGTTGCTATATGTCAACGACAATTGGGATGCGCATATTTACTTACGTTGATGACATGTGATGTTATGTGTTGCTGGATATATTATATTGGATCGTCGTGTTTGAATAGCCGGGGGGTTTTTATGTGAGAAGAGTGTTTTTCATTTTCATTCATGTAAAAACTTGTATGTAATATTCTTTTATTGGGGCACTTCTACGTTGCGAAAGATGTCACCATTGATGTATATTATTTACTTTTCCGCATTAGGATAGACCCAAGGAGGGGAGCACAAGTAACCGGGTTCTGGGGTCCAGTGGGAGACCAACTCGAGGAGTCGAGTCCGGGTCTCCTAACCCTAGAATTGGTAGGGTTGCCTGCGCTCTCGTAGGGGTCTAGGGGTGTGGGATTGGCTATTCATCACGACCGTGGAATCCGTGTTTTATACTGGCTCGTATTGAAAACACGGACGTCCTAGTATATCCAATATTTCATATGATATTTTCTGCTGCGTTATCTGTGATGTGATCATGTGATGTTCTGTGATAGATATAGTATATAGTATATATGATATATTATATAGACGTTGCTTATGTTTTACACCCGAGCTAGCCCTGCCTCGCTCTGCCGTTAGTTACCTAACCTAACGGTGCAGACGGGACATCGAGGTGAATGCGGATGGCATAAGCGTACGTTATATTTATCTGTGATGATTAGGTGGACTTAAATGATGGGATATTCATTAATGAGATTAATGAAAGAAAATAAACCTAATTGATGTTGTGGAATCGAATTTCAAAATAAAAACAGGTAGCTACAGTTCTTACTTTGCATCGCGGTGTTCCTTGTAGAACATCCTGTACCTTATTCGATGAGGAAAGGACCGAGATCCCTTCACCGGGAGTGACTCCTTTAGCAATAACTGGCAGATGCTACACACTCGGTTTGTCTTTTGATTGCTTCTATAGTTTCTGCTTTGCACAGTGATATATATGATATATCCCGCATCTCATTCGACGAGGAAAGGGCCGACGATCCCTTCACCGGGAGTGACCCCTTTAGCAAAACTAGAAAAGCCTCAAAAACATTCCATTTAAAAACCATTTGATTCCGCAACGAGATCAAGTTCAAAGTGTTAAAGGTTTTCACAAAAACCATTCGCAACCCTCCGTCATTTTAGGAAGTAGAGTACTTAGTATTCGTGCTGTATTTGTTGACCATAGTCAAGGCACAGTGTACGGTAGCTAAGTGATGTCTTCCTACACCGCATATGACGCGATTAGTTAGGAAAGTCGCGTGACTTTGTTGACCTTACTTAAAGGTCATGTGGGTGGGTCTAATTAATCACGAAATGACGGGTAGAACTTGACTAGTACTTATGATTTGTTGACCATAGTTAAGGTCATAGGTGCTAGGGGTAAAAACCTTTATCGGGAGTTTCAAGTGTTGAAATTTGCAATGAGATTGCATACCTTCTATATGATAGTTGGATCCCGATACCCACTGCGAGTAATTGTTACTCCTGGGAGAGTTTTGCACTTTGCAATTAGCCGATCAAGTAGGTGTCTAGAAAGGTGTCAACGGGGTTAAGCCTCTGGGAAAACGAGGTTTATTGTAATTAGGTCCGTGCGAAAGCACGGGGAACCTCCCTCAAAGTACCGACACTGGCCTGGCTGAAAGATTGGCGAACTTGTAGAGTGTAATTAATCCCGGCTAGTCTTTCCTTTTAAGGTTTGAAGGAAGATTTGATAAAAACAGTGGGAGCCATCCTGATTAGATAAAATATATAACCAATCTAATCTTGCAAGAGCGCACGCAGAGTGTTTTCTTCTCTCTCTCTCCTGGTAGCGACCATATCACGCCTTAATCAAGATAATAAAATGGATGAATTGACCGAACCCGCTTGTTATACTGAGCTGGGGAACGTTGATCCCGCTCCAACTTATAATTGTTATAAGACAGAGCAGGAAATAGGGGAATACCAGAATTCCTATGCCGCCCTAACGAAGAAAGTGCATATGATGCATCTCCTTCGGGTGTGTTCATTACAAAGAACTGTTTCTCAGTATCCTCTGCATCCTGGATATTTGATACCAGATCAGGATCCCAGATATGTAAATTGTTACATAGGGCTACAAAAAGGTAGAAAACTGAGAACAGGTGATAAGTTTCATGAGACAGAGAACGGGGCAAGTGTTGCAGCCAAGTCTGTTGGTCACTGTCACCCTGTATTACCAATACATTGATTCTGAACAAATGCTATTAGATACCGAACCTGATATACAAAATCATATCAGTCTCTTTATTAGTAAAGAAATGATAAAATTTTGTATTGATGGATAATGTTTTGAACATTTCCTATATCAAATGTTGATCGGTTCAGGCACGTTATCTAAAAGTATTGACGTTCTAAATCAAACTACAGTTCTTAGTATACAGAACACACACAAGAGGAAGAGTTCAGAAATGAACGATTCCTTCTTGAGGCATTATAGACTAGGTCATATCAATGTGACCCGACTAGCTGAAGTTACATTTTAAATACATATTTAAATCGGTTTGAATTTACATCTTGTGAAACTTGCCAGTCATATCACAAAGATTAGATGACCATAGCTCTGTTTATTGGAAGCAAAGAAAGAGTTAGTAAACTCTTGGGACTGATACATGATGATGTATGTAAGGTCCCCTGTCTACACATGCCAGGACCGGTTCCTTGTACTTCATTACATTCTCTGATGATCTCTCAAGATTCAGACCTATGTTCCTGTTGAAACACAAGTCTGAACCTTTTGAGATATTCACAGAATATAAGTTAGAAGTAGAGAACCAAAAAGGGTATAAGTATTATGTCCTTTGATGTGATCAGGGAGGAGAATACTTGTGCATGGCATTCCTGGACTGTTCTAAAGGAAAATGAGATTCTCTCTCAGTATTACTCCTCTGAATACACCACAGCATAATGGTGTATCAGGGCGGAGCAATCGCACCGTATTAGATATGGTGTGCTCTATGATGAGTACTACTGAGTTTCCTATTTCCTTTTAGGGGTTATGCACTTGAGAAGCTGCATACCTATTGAATTAGGTTCGAATCAAATATGTGCCTACCACTCCATATGAGATACGGTGTGGGAAGAGCCTATCTCTTAAGTGAGTTAAGATTTAGGATTTTTCGGCCTATGTCTAAAGCAAAATCCGGGCAAGATCGAGGCAAGATCAGTTCTGTAGAACTGGAAAGGTTCCAGCTATACAAACTGCAGCAGATGATTTGAAGGAACCAAAGGATTCAATAGTTCCCAACGAGCCTCAGCCTCTCCGCCGATCTAGTGGGGTTCCTCATCCGCTTGAGAGATACTTCGGTTTCTCGATGACAGTGGGAGCGAGGATTGCATCATGAGATGATGACCCAACTAGTTTCGAGCAGGTCATCAAGAGTAGGGACTCTGTAAGAATGGCTGGATGCTTAGCGATCTGAGATGGAATCCATGTACACCAACAAAGTATGGACTTTGGTTGCTATATCTGAAGGGTTAAATCCCCATCAGGAGCAAGTCTATCTTGAGAAGATTACTTGGTGTACTTGGAAAAGTTGAGACTTTCAAAGCTAGACATGTTAAAGGTTTTCGTCATCGACCAAGCGTGGATAATGATGAAACCTTTTCCAGTGCCTATACTTAAGTCCATCTAGATCCTACTTGCCATTGCTACATACCATGACTACGATATCTGGTGGTTGGGTGCCATGACTACTTTTCTAAATAATGATTTAGAAGAGAACGTCTATAAGTACACAGCCAGAGGTCTTCGTAGACAGTGGGAGCAGCGGAAACGTGTGCAAGATGTTTTATGTGATGAAGCAGGCGTCACGGAGTTGGAACGTCTGTTTTGATGAATTAGTCAAACAGTTTGACATCATCAGAATGGTAGATGAACCTTGTATATACAAAGAGGTAGTAGAGAGTAAGGTAGTTATCCTCGTATTGTACGTGGACAACATACTCTTGATAGGAAAAGTGTTTCCTATACCACGCTCGGTCAATCTCCGCTTATCACAAGGATTCTCCAATAGGATCAAAGTGATACCTCCTAAGTCTTGCGTTTTCATCTATGAGATAGATGTAATTGGATGCTAGGATTCTCACTAGATGTAGTGAGATGGTATCAATCGATCCTGGGGAGAATCACTGGAAGTGTTCCGGGGTAATAAAGACGACTGAATGTCAGTCACAGGCATTGTCTTTACCCTCGGTAAAGGGACGGTATATTGGAAGAGTTCCAAGCTAGATACCGTGGCAAACTAGACGATAAAGGCTAGTAACATCGCTATTAAAGATACTACCAAAGAGGCAGTTTGGGTGTATATTGGTTCATAAGATGAACTAGGTTCCTACCATTGTATGACAATGGAACTGTGGCTTTGGCCTAGCAACCCTGGTCCCATCAGTGACCCAGACATATTCTGAGGCAGCATCACCTGATCATGGAGATAGATGATCTCCGGGGTGATCGAGGTTAGGAGAGTAGACTAAGAGGACAACACGGCGGATCCACTCATGAAGGCTTTTTCCCAGAGAGAGACTTATATGGGATGGTTGAGTATGTGATACTGCAACCACTGCTACAGATGGCCCTAGTGCAAGTGCGAGATTGTTAGTTATATGTATGCCCTAGAGGCCATTACTGTACATTGGATGTATATTGTAGGGGATGCTGGGACATATATAGGTAGGACTTTCTTGCTCGACATGATAGTACGCTATCTGGTTGCTCTTTATCTTAACGTGTATACTTTCTGTCTCTCTGTTATATGTTGATAAAGCCCTTGGGATCTGTACTCGACTTCCAGGACTGTGATGCAGATCATACTAGTGGGGCCTGGATAGTCCATGAGTACATCCTTCAATGTTCCTAGTCGAGGGAATATCGAGACGGGGCATCGATATTCCAGAGTAGACTAGAGTATATCTTCTCGACCCATGCGATGGGGGATGGATGATCCCATATCCATTGGTGTTTGACATCAGAGATGGTATGCGGGTGCTCAGTGGAGACTGGGTACACTGAACGGACTCGCCGAGAACTCCCAGATGGTATTATACCTCACGTCAGATGGCAGTTCTCAGGTGACACTGGTGCAGCTTAGTCTGTTGACCCGAGATCGTCATAGAGTCTTGTGTGTCTCCCACTGTGCTTTGATTTCCACCCTACCACGGCTCTACTGAGTCATGCAAACAGGTGGTTTTTGGGTACAGTCCCGATTCACATGGAGGCAATGAGCGATAGGAGGGGATTCGTCTCTCCCGGTATTGGGGGTTGATGTTGCGCTATGCTCGACTGGCCATAACAGGAAATCCCTGGCCAGGGTTGCAGTGACCTACTAGTAAGTGTTATCAGTAGTTTCACACATGTCATGGACTTCACATCGGCATGACTTATCGAGCTACTGGGGTCTGACGTTTACCACCCCTAGGAGAGATATGCGACATATCAGACGAACAGACCGGACTGTACGGTAAGTGTTACTGGTTGGATTCACAGGAGTGTGAGCGGGCTTGCTCGTCGATCTTCTGATCGCTCAATACCCAGGTGGCCGTTACGTTTAGCAGACCGCTTGCGGCTTGTGGATGTTTGATATGATCATCATCTGCTACCGGCGTATTGACAAGTCTTTAGAGTCCTACACAGAGGTTTCCTGGCTCAAGCAAAACGAAATAGGAGCGCATATGAGATATGTGCGGGACCGAGAATAATGCGTGTATGTGATACCATATTTCATTCTCGCGATGTATGTGTCGAATAGTTTATGCGATATAACCTAGTTATCGAATCAAGGCTTGATTCGATAAGCCGATACATTGGATATTAGTCGGTTATATGCGATATGACCGAATCGTTAAATCAAGTATTGATTTAATGATTTAATGCATAATTATATATTTGATATATTACTTTGCATTAAGTAGTATTTGTTCACTTTAAAAGGATTTTCTCACATAAAGTGCACATTGTATATGTGATATATTTTTGTTCACAAGATTGTATCATGTTTGATGATACATGCTCACTTGGGTTTGTGTAAAGATTAAACCATGGTTGTATAATGGCTAGGGTTTTCATTTTCTTATCTATTTATTTATTTATTTATTTTAGAAAAGAAGAAAAGAAAATGGTGGCTTGTTTTTTGTTTGCTTGTTGAAGTTTCTTGAAGCTTTGAACAAGTCCACCATTCTTGTCTCTTCTCTAACCCTAACCATTCATCTATCCTTAGTTAAATCTCTACACTAAACCATGGTTGAATACATGATAAGTATTCATTTTATTTTCTTTTTAAATATACTTATCATATTCTTTTTCTTTCTTCTTCTTCTTCATGAGCAAGAAAGAAAAGCTTTCTACATCAATGGCAACTTGAGCAAATGAGTGAGAAATCCAATTCTAAAGTGAACCCACCTCCTATTTCTGCATCCTCTACCTCTTGCCAAGTAGTATAGGGTGTTTCTTTCACTAGTTTTCATGGCTTAGTGAAGTTGGAGCTTGATCTTGTGATGCCTCGACGTAGATCATCTTCGGCATCGAGCCGACGACCAAACCCGCCCATTTCTCCGATGAAGCCGATGCTAGAGTCATGGATTTGATTTGGACAGTGGAGGGACCTCATCACGGAGCCTAGGACATGGAGGACCGGATCTACAAAGGTTGTAGCTTCTTTCCTTTAGTTAAAATTCGTTTATTTGCATTGCATCGCCTCATTATCTAGTTAACGATCCGTATTAGGGTTTGTAGGAACTTGTAAAATTTGAATTAGCCATGTTTGATCACTTGTGAGACTTCATTAGTGTGCCTAGGAACCCTACAATTCCCACTGTGCTTTGATTTCCACCTTACCACGTTCAAGAGAACGTGCAAAACAGTGGCTTTTGGGTACAGTCCCGAATCACATGGAGGCAATGAGCGATAGGAGGGGTTTCGTCTCTCCCGGTATTGGGGGTTGATGGGCGCTGTGCTCGATTGGCTATAACAGGAAGTCCTTGGCCAAGGCTGCTTCAGAGATATACTGGTAAGTGTTATCATTAGTTTCTCAACCCGTTATGAGCCTCATATCGATACGACTTATCGATTTGCTGGGGTCTGACGTTTATCACCCCTAGACGAGATATGCGACATATCAGACGAAGAGACCGGACTGTACGGTAGTGTTACTGATTGGATTTGCAGGAGTACGAGCAGGCTTTCTTGTTGATCTTCTGATCGTTCAATACCCGGGTGGCCATTACGTTTAGCAAACCGCTTGCGGCTTATGGGTGTTTGATATGATCATCACCTACTGCCGGCGTATTGACGAGTCTTTAGAGTCCTATACAGAGGTTTCCTGGCTCAAGCGAAACGGAGTAGGAGCACATATGTGATATGTGCAGGACCGAGATTAATACGATATGTGATATCGTATTCTATTCTCTCGATTTGTGACATCGGTCGGTTATATGTGATATAGCCGGGTTATTGGATCAAGTGTTGATTCGATAAGTTGTTACATAAGATATTAGTCAGTTACATGTGATATAGCCGGATTATTAAATCAAGTGTTGATTTAATAATTTAATGTATAATTATATATTTGATATATTACATTACATTAACTAGTATTAGCTCACTTAAGATTTCTTTTCTCACTAGATTGTGCACATTGTATATATGTGATATATGCAAGTGTACATGTTTGTTTCATGCTAAGTTACACATGCAACATGTATGTATGAGACTTATACCATGCTAGGGTCAAGTTAGGGTTTTATTTATTTTAAGCTAATTCAAAAGAGTGAAAATTTGTCATGGTTGAGCTTGGACAAAGCTTATGGATAACCTTTGACAAAGTCAACTCTTTTGTCTAGTTTAGGATATCTATTTAACCCAACCCTTAACCTTAGTGCATGGTTTATTCTCTAAAATGGTTAGGCATGATATTATTTGACCATGGTTGCATTTCTAACCTGATAATTAATTCATATGATGAGTTCATTCTTCTTCTTCTTCCTCAAAACTTTCTAGCTTCAATGGAGATATGAGACAAAAATATGAGAAAATGAAATCTAAAGTGAGCAAACTTCCTACTTCATCATCCTCTACTACTTTCCATTTAATATAGGGTGTTTGCTTCACTAATTCCATAATTAGTGAAGAGATAGGTTGGGTTAGTGTCTCCTCGACATAGATCATTTTCAGCCTCAAAGTCTTCTAGCAAGCTTGATCCGTACATCTTATGGAGCTTCTCTAGAGTCCGGAGTTTCACGATCGTAGCGAAATGACTACTACACGGAGCTATTAAAGTGAAGGACCGGTCTACAAAGGTTGTATTCCTTGCTCTCTTTTACTTGCAAAGTGTTTGCATTTCTATTCCGTCGATTTCTAGTAGACGATTCTAGGTTTAGGGTTAGCTAGAACGGCAAATTTTTGAATTTGGCATGGACGATACCTCCCGAAACCTTGCTGCCATCCTAGGTAATCCTGCAGTGGTATCAGAGCCATGCTAGAAATTTATACGGATTTTGTTAAGATTATGAAACCGAAATACTCCGAAACTTGAAACACAAAAATGCAGTTTCTGTCGATTTTAAATAATTGTCAAAAAAAAATTTTAACAAGTACAGAGTGCTATATGGGATATAACTATAGGGTTCCTAGGCACGCTAATGAGGTCTCACAAGGCATCAACCATGCCAATTTCAAATTTTACGGGTGCCGAGAAACCCTAATACGGATCGTTGACTAGAAGTTTAGGCGAAAAACGAAACTAGTTAACAATTTAACTAAAAGAGAGAGGCTACAACCTTTGTAGATCCGGTTCTCCACTTCCTTAGCTCCACGTAGGCATCCTCTCGCTGTCCATCTCGAATCCCGGACTCAATCGTCGGCTTGATCGGAGAAATGGGCGGGCTAGGTCGTCGGCTTCGTGCCGAAGATGATCTACGTCGAGGTATCACAAGTTCAAGCTCCAACTCCATCAAGTTGTGAAACTTGTGAAGAAAACACCCTATACTACTTGGAAAGAGGTAGAGGGTGAAGAAATAGAAGGTGGGTTCACTTTAGAATTGGATTTCTCACACTTTAGCTCAAGTTGCCATTAATGGACTTAAGCTTTTTCTTTGAAGATGAAGAAGAAGATGAAGCTAGAATATGATAAGTCTTGAAGAAAAATAGAAAAGAAAATAGATACTTATCATATACTAACTATGGTAGAGTGTAGAGAATAGACCATGGTTACTTGGAATGGTTAGGGTTAAGCATGAAGACAAGAATGGTTACAAAGTCAAAGCTTCATGAAGCTTCAACTAGAAACAAAGAAAGCCACCATTCTCTCCAAAATCTTTTCCAAAAAAATGAATAAATAAATAAATGAATAAGCAAAACCCTAATCATCTTTTTAACCATGGTTTGATTCTTTACACTTAACCAATTAAACATACATCATCAAACATGATACAAACATATGCACAAAAGTATATCACATATACAACTTGCACATCAAGTGAGAAAATCCATTTAAAGTGAACCAATACTAGTTAATGCAAAGTAATATATCAAATATATAATTATACATTAAATCATTAAATCAACACTTGATTTAACGATCCGGTCATATCGCGTATAACCGACTAGTATCCTATGTATCGATTTATCGAATCAATGATTCGATAACTAGGTCATATCGTATACAACCATTCGAAACATTCATCGCGAGAATGAAATGCGGTATCGCATACACGCATTATTCTCGGTCCCGCACATATCTCATATGCGCTCCTATTTCGTTTCGCTTGAGCCAGGAAACCTCTGTGTAGGACTCTAAAGACTCGTCAATACGCCGGCAGCAGATGATGATCATATCAATCACCCACAAGCCGCAAGCGGTCTGCTAAACGTAACGGCCATCCGGGTATTGAGCGATCAGAAGATCGACAAGCTAGCCCGCTCACACTCCTGTGAATCCAACCAGTAACACTTACCGTACAGTCCGGTCTGTTCGTCTGATATGTCGCATATCAAGTCTAGGGGTGGTAAACGTCAGACCCCAATAACCGATAAGTCGTGCTGATGTGAGGCTCATAACGGGTCGAGAAACTACTGGTAACACTTACCAGCAAATCTCTGATCAGCCCTGGCCAGGGACTTCCCTGTTACGGCCAATCGAGCACAGCGCAACATCAACCCCCAATACCGGGAGAGACGAAACCCCTCCTATCGCTCACTGCCTCCATGTGACTCGGGACTGTACCCAAAGACCACCGTTTTGCACGCCCTCATGAACGTGGTAAGGTGGAGATCAAAGCACAGTGGGAATCACACAAGACTCTATGACGATCTCGGGTCTACAGACTAACCTGTACAAGTGTCACCTGAGAACTGCCATCTGACATCAGGTATAATACCATCTGGGAGTTCTCGGCGAGTCCGTCCAGTGTACCCAGTCTCCACTGAGCACCCGTACACCATCTCTGATGTCAAACTCCAATGGATATGGGATCATCCATCGCCCATCTCATGGGTCGAGAAGCGTATACGCTAGTCTACACTGGTATATCGATGCCCCGTCTCGATACACCCACGACTAGGGACCTTGAAGGATGTACTTATGGACTACCATGTCCCCACTAGTATGATCTGCATCATAGTCCAGGTGGTCAAGTACACATCCTAAGGGCTTTATCAACATGTAACTATAAGACAGTTTAAAGAGACTAGTAAACATGTTAAGATAAAGAGCAACCAGATAGCATACTATCATATCGAGCAAGAAAGTCATCTCTATATATGTCTAAGCATCCAATATAATATACATCATCTGTACAATACTGGCCTCTAGGGCATACATATAACTAACAATCTCCCACTTGCACTAGGGCCAGCTGCTGTAGTATCGCATACCGAGCATCTCGAAGAGTCTCTCAAACTGTATCTGGGGAATGGCCTTCGTGAGTGGATCCACCGTGTTGTTCTTCGTGTCAACCCTCCTGACCTCGATCTCCCGGCGATCAACTATCTCCCGGATCAGGTGATACCGCCTCAGAATATGCCTGGATCGCTGATGGGACCTGGGTTCCTTGGCCAAAGCCACCGCTCCATTGTTATCGCAATACAAAGGTATTGGATGCTCAATGGATGGAACCACTCCAAGTTCAGTAATGAACTTCTTGATCCAGACAGCCTCTTTGGCAGCATCGTTGGCAGCGATGTATTCAGCCTCCATCGTCGAGTCTGCCACGGTTTCCTGCTTGGAACTCTTCCAGCTAACCGCCCCTCCGTAAAGGGTAAAGACAAATCCCGACTGCGACTTAGAGTCGTCCTTATCACTCTGGAAGCTCGAATCGGTAAAGGACTCCATTTGGAGTTCTCCGTTACCATACACCAAGAGCATCTCTTTAGTCCTTCACAAGTACTTGAGAATGCTCTTCACAGCTGTCCAGTGACTCTCTCTAGGATCAGCTTGATACCTGCTCACTACACTTAGTGAGTATGCTACATCGGGTCTGGTACATAGCATCGCATACATGATAGAGCCTACAGCCGAAGCATAGGGTATCCCTTGCATGCGAGCTCTTTCCAAATCAGAGAGACATCTCTTTGGAGAGAGTGACTCCAGAGATCGTGGGCAAGTTCCCATGCTTGGATTCTTCCATACTAAACCTCTTTAGTATGGTGTCAATGTACCTGGATTGGGACAATCCCAATATCCGTTTGGATCTATCTCTATAGATCCTCATTCCCAATATGCAGGAGGCATCACCAAGATCTTTCATTGAGAATCTTTGTGATAAGAAGAGCTTGACCGATTGCAGCATAGGAATATCATTTCCTATCAAGAGTATGTCGTCCACGTACAATACGAGGAAGACAACCTTACTCTCTGCCACTTTCTTGTAGATACAAGGTTCATCTGGATTTTTTACGAAATCAAACTCTTTGATAACGACGTCAAAGCAGATGTTCCAACTCCGCGATGCTTGCTTTAATCCATAAATGGATTTAAGCAGCTTGCACACCTTGCCGCTGCTCCCACTATCTACGAAGCCCTCTGGCTGAGTCATGTACACGCACTCTTCTAAATCACCGTTTAGAAAGGCGGTCTTAACATCCATTTGCCAGATTTCGTAGTCATGATATGCAGCGATGGCAAGCATGATCCGGATGGATTTAAGCATAGCCACTGGAGAAAAGGTTTCGTCATAGTCCACACCTGGCCTTTGACGAAAACCTTTTGCAACAAGTCTAGCTTTGAAAGTCTCCACCTTCCCATCTACACCAAGTTTCTTCTTGAAGATCCACTTGCTCCCAATGGGTTTTACCCCTTCAGGAGCAACTTCCAAAGTCCATACTTTGTTGGTGTACATGGATTCCATCTCGGACCGCATAGCATCCAGCCATTTCACTGAGTCCCTACTCGTGATGGCCTGCTCGAAGCTAGTTGGGTCATCATCCTCCATGATGCAATATTCGCTTCCACCATCAATGAGAAAACCGTAGTATCTCTCAGGTGGACGAGAAACCCTGCTAGATCGGCGGAGAGGCTGGGGTTCGTCGGGTACTACTGAATCCTCTGGTTCTACTAAATCTTCAGTTATAGTTTGTGTTGCTGGAACCTCTTCCAGTTCTACCTCAATGCCACTAATCTGTTTCATAAGAAAACCTTTTTCTAAGAAAGTGGCATGTCGAGAAACAAACACCTTTTGTTCCTCGGGGTGGTAGAAGATATACCCTTGTGAATTTTTGGGATATCCTACAAACTTACATAAGACTGATCTTGCCTCGAGTTTGTCCGGATTTTGTCTTTTGACATAGGCTGGACAACCCCATATCTTAACATACTTAAGAGATGGTCTCTTCCCTTTCCATATCTCATATGGAGTGGTAGGCACTGATTTGGTAGGAACCATATTCAATAGGTGTATGGCTGTCTCAAGCGCATACCCCCAGAAGGAAATAGGTAACTCAGCTGTACTCATCATTAAACGCACCATATCTAATAGGGTGCGATTCCTTCGTTCCGATACACCGTTGTGCTGTGGTGTATAAGGTGGAGTAAGCTGAGAGAGAATCCCATTCTCTTTTAGATAATCTTGGAACTCATTGCTCAAGTATTCTCCTCCTCGATCAGATCGAAGGATCTTAATACTTTTGCCCGTTTGGTTCTCTACTTCTTACTTATATTCTCTGAATTTCTCAAAAGCTTCAGACTTGTGTTTCAATAGGAACACATGCCCGTATCTAGAGAGATCGTCAGTGAATGTAATGAAGTAGGAAGAACCGTTCCTGGCATGGGTAGACATGGGACCGCATACATCACTATGTACCAGTCCTAAGAGTTCAGTAACTCTTTCTCCGTGTCCACTAAACGGAGCTTTGGTCATTTTTCCTTTGTGACATGAATGGCAAGTATCATAAGATGATAATTCGAACGGATTCAAATAACCATCCTTATGTAACTTAGCCAGTCGTGTCGCATTGATGTGACCAAGTCTACAATGCCACAAGTAGGATTCGTTCATTTCTGAACTTTTCCTCTTGTGTGTGTTTTGTATATTGAGGACTGTATTTTGATTTAGAATGAATATGCCATTATGTAACGAGCCTGATGCAATCAACTTTTGATCTAGGAATATGTTCATAACATTATCCTGTACTACAAAATTATATCCTTCTTTACTCAATAAAGAAACTGATATAATGTTGCACATCATGTTCGGTATATAATAGCACTTATTCAGAATCATTGTATCACCACTTGGTAATACTAGGTGATATTCGCCAACTGCTTTGGCTGCAACATTTGCACCGTTCCCTACTTGAACGGAATGATCACCTTTACCCAGTTCTCTACCTTTCCGTAGCCCATGTAACTGCTTACATATGTGGGATCCTGATCCGGTATCTAATACCCAGGACGTAGGGTGAACTGAAAAACAGTTCTCAATAACTAACACACCCGAAGAAGATACATCAACATGCATGTTCTTTTGGGCGGCTTGAGAATCTAGATATTCTCCTATTCCCTGTTCAGTCTTATAACTCTTATAAGAAAGAACGGGTCCAACGTTCCCCTGCACAATATAACATGCGGGTTCGGTCAATACATCCATATTATTATCTTTATTAGGGCATGACATGGTCGCTACCTGGAGAGAGAGAGAAGAAAACACTTTAGCGTATGCTCTTGCAAGATCAGATTGGTTATTATCTTATCTAATCAAGATGGCTCCCACTGGTTTTTATCAAATCTTCTTTCAAACCCTAAAAGGAAAGACTAGCCGGGATTAATTACACACTACAAGTTCTCCAATCTTTCAGTCAGGCCAGTGTCGGTACTTTGAGGGAGGTCCCCCGTGTTTTCGCACGAACCTAATTAATGTAAACCTCGTTTTCCCAGAGGCGTAACCCCGTTGACACCTTTCTAGACACCTACTTGATTAGCTAATTGCAATGTGTAAAACTCTCCTAAGAGTAACTCTTACTCGCAGTGGGTATCGGGATCCAACTATCTCATAGAAGGTATGCAATCTCATTGCAAATTTCAACACTTGAAATTCCCAATAATATTTTACCCCTAGTGTTCTATGACCTTGACGAATGCCAAACAACCCATAGTCCACTAGTCAAGTTCAACCCGTACATTTCTTGATTGAATTAAACCTACCCGCACGACCCTTGACGAATGCCAAACAACGCCGTACGAATACCCTAATCCAATCTGCATCATATGCATAAGCAGATAAATACTAGTTAGCTACCGTACACTACGCCTTGACAAATGCCAAACTACCGTAGCACGAATACTAAGTAGTACTTATCTAAAATGACGGAGGGCTACGCAAGTTTTCAGAAAACCTATTGCGTAATGAACTTGATATCGTTGTAGGATCAAATGAAGTTTTGAAATGGAGTGATTTTGAGGCTTTTTTAGTTTTGCTAAAGGGGTCACTCCCGGTGAAGGGATCGTCGGCCCTTTCCTCGTCGAATGAGGTGCGGGATATATCATATATATCACTATGCAAAGCAGAAACTATAGAAGCAATCAAAAGCAGACCGAGTATGTAGCATCTGCCAGTTATTGCTAAAGGAGTCACTCCCGATGAAGGGATCTCGGTCCTTTCCTCATCGAATAAGGTGCAGGGTATATCATATATACCGCTATGCAAAGCAAGAACTGTAGCTACTTATTTTATTTTAAAATTTGATTCTACAACATCATTTGGTTTCTTTTATTTCATTAATCACGTTAATGAAGTCCCATCATTTAAGTCACCTAAACATCACAGATAAATACGACGTACACTTATGCCATCCGCATTCGCCTGGATGTCCCCTCGTGCACCGTTAGGTTAGGTAACTAACGACAGAGCAGGGCAGGGCTAGTGTGGATGCAAAACATAAGTAACGACTATATAATATATCATATATACTATATACTGTATCTATCACAGAACATCACATGATCACATCACAGATATCGCAGCAGAAAATACATATGAAACATTGGATATACTAGGACGTCCGTGTTTTCAATACGAGCCAGTATAAAACACGGATTCCACGGTCGTGATGAATAGCCAATCCCACACCCCTAGACCCCTACGAGAGCGGCAAGCAACCCTACCAATTCTAGGGTTAGGAGACCCGGACTCGACTCCTCGAGATGGTCTCCCATTGGACCCTAGAACCCGGTTACCTGTGCTCCCCTCCTTGGGTCTATCCTAGTGCAGAAAAGTAAATAATATACAAAGGGTGACATCTTCCGCAACCTGGAAGTGCCCCAATAAAAGAATATTACATACAAGTTTTTACATGAATGAAAAAGAAAAACACTCATCTCACATAAAACCCCCGGCTATTCAAACACGACAATCCAATATAACATATCCAGCAACACATAACATCACATGTCATCAACGTAAGTAAATATGCGCATCCCAATTGTCATTGACATATAGCAACGAAACCGGCGATATCACATATTACACTTACGGTCACAGAAAAGAAAGTGTAAAACTACAACAGTTGGAATCCGCAACCTCTTTAGATATCACATGCCTAATCAAATGAAATACTTAGACATCACATGCCTAACAGTTATAAACCCCGCATTTTAGTCTCATTATCGAAAACTCTTTTCAATATCAAATGAAACTAAACCGCTAGATTTATAACATTCATTCAGTTATCTCATAACTGTTTGTGAATTCCAATTATTGTATCCCATTCCGGATAAATAGAAAATATTAAACTTTCCGATCGAACATTCGAACACCCAAGTTTTCCCGAAACCGTTCAACACATGAAATAGGTTCAAAGACATTCACTTCATGCCTCAGTACCAACGGTCCATCCGTAGAAGGGTCAAGCCAACGCCTCACATGTGGCACGCCGTACTGCCCCAAACCCGAAGGTTCAAAGGGCAGTTCAAGACGGTTACATAATCGAGTTAAGGTTTGTTGTCTTCTAGAGGGACCATCGCATTACTTGCACTACTTAGAACGTCCTTAAACCACAGAAAAATCCAACACTTGGAAATTTTCCGGCAGGGGAAAAGTTGGGTATTTATATCCGGTCGAACCTTTTAACATATTCTAAAATATCCGGAAAGCCACATAGACAAGGTTTGATAATCCGATCGAATCGTCGATTCCCAATACAACCCCAGAACACTCAACGCTTGAGTCAAATTAAAAATTCCCATAAAATTCAGCATAAAAAAATAGGAATTGCTGTGCAAAAATGGACAGATGATGTCATCAGATGGCCGCGGAACCGCCGCAGAAGCCAGGCTTCTGCCGCGGTTCCGCCGCGCCCTTAGCAGATCATGGGATAAATTTTGCATCGTAATTCTTATAATTCCCTGCTGAATTTTTTAAGCATTTTTAATATGGAAAAATCCCAGATTTTAGAAAAAGTCCAGAGAGCATATCGGGAATTAGGGTTTCGATTCGATCGGGTTTCAAACGTCGTCTAGACTTCGCCTAAGGCTCTAGCTAGTCTCTGATACCACTGTAGGGTTCCTAGGCACGCTAATGAGGTCTCACAAGGTATCAACCATGCCAATTTCAAATTTTACGGGTGCCGAGAAACCCTAATACGGATCGTTGACTAGAAGTTTAGGCGAAAAACGAAACTAGTTAACAATTTAACTAAAAGAGAGAGGCTACAACCTTTGTAGATCCGGTTCTCCACTTTCTTAGCTCCACGTAGGCATCCTCTCGCTGTCCATCTCGAATCCCGGACTCAATCGTCGGCTTGATCGGAGAAATGGGCGGGCTAGGTCGTCGGCTTCGTGCCGAAGATGATCTACGTCGAGGCATCACAAGTTCAAGCTCCAACTCCATCAAGTTGTGAAACTTGTGAAGAAAACACCCTATACTACTTGGAAAGAGGTAGAGGGTGAAGAAATAGGAGGTAGGTTCACTTTAGAATTGGATTTCTCACACTTTAGCTCAAGTTGCCATTAATGGACTTAAGCTTTTTCTTTGAAGATGAAGAAGAAGATGAAGCTAGAATATGATAAGTCTTGAAGAAAAATAGAAAAGAAAATAGATACTTATCATATACTAACTATGGTAGAGTGTAGAGAATAGACCATGGTTACTTGGAATGGTTAGGGTTAAGCATGAAGACAAGAATGGTTACAAAGTCAAAGCTTCATGAAGCTTCAACTAGAAACAAAGAAAGCCACCATTCTCTCCAAAATCTTTTCCAAATAAATGAATAAATAAATAAATGAATAAGGAAAACCCTAATTATCTTTTTAACCATGGTTTGATTCTTTACACTTAACCAATTAAACATGCATCATCAAACATGATACAAATATGTGCACAAAAGTATATCACATATACAACTTGCACATCAAGTGAGAAAATCCATTTAAAGTGAACCAATACTAGTTAATGCAAAATAATATATCAAATATATAATTATACATTAAATCATTAAATCAACACTTGATTTAACGATCCGGTCATATCGCATATAACCGACTAGTATCCTATGTATCGATTTATCGAATCAATGATTCGATAACTAGGTCATATCGTATACAACCATTCGAAACATTCATCGCAAGAATGAAATGCGGTATCGCATACACGCATTATTCTCGGTCCCGCACATATCTCATATGCGCTCCTATTTCGTTTCGCTTGAGCCAGGAAACCTCTGTGTAGGACTCTAAAGACTCGTCAATACGCCGGCAGCAGATGATGATCATATCAATCACCCACAAACCGCAAGCGGTCTGCTAAACGTAACGGCCATCCGGGTATTGAGCGATCAGAAGATCGACGAGCTAGCCCGCTCACACTCCTGTGAATCCAACCAGTAACACTTACCGTACAGTCCGGTCTGTTCGTCTGATATGTCGCATATCAAGTCTAAGGGTGGTAAACGTCAGACCTTAATAACCGATAAGTCGTGCTGATGTGAGGCTCATAACGGGTCGAGAAACTACTGGTAACACTTACCAGCAAATCTCTGATCAGCCCTGGCCAGGGACTTCCCTGTTACGGCCAATCGAGCACAGCGCAACATCAACCCCCAATACCGGGAGAGACGAAACCCCTCCTATCGCTCACTGCCTCCATGTGACTCGGGACTGTACCCAAAGACCACCGTTTTGCACACCCTCAAGGACGTGGTAAGGTGGAGATCAAAGCACAGTGGGAATCACACAAGACTCTATGACGATCTCGGGTCTACAGACTAATCTGTACAAGTGTCACCTGAGAACTGCCATCTGACGTGAGGTATAATACCATCTGGGAGTTCTCGGCGAGTCCGTCCAGTGTACCCAGTCTCCACTGAGCACCCGTACACCATCTCTGATGTCAAACACCAATGGATATGGGATCATCCATCGCCCATCTCATGGGTTGAGAAGCGTATATGCTAGTCTACACTGGTATATCGATGCCCCGTCTCGATACACCCACGACTAGGGACCTTGAAGGATGTACTTTTGGACTACCATGTCCCCACTAGTATGATCTGCATCATAGTCCAGGTAGTCAAGTACACATCCTAAGGGCTTTATCAACATATAACTATAAGACAGTTTAAAGAGACTAGTAAACATGTTAAGATAAAGAGCAACCAGATAGCATACTATCATATCGAGCAAGAAAGTCATCTCTATATATGTCCAAGCATCCAATATAATATACATCATCTGTACAATACTGGCCTCTAGGGCATACATACAACTAACAATAACATGAACGCTGGTGAAATTTGAGGACATTCTAAGATTTTTTTTGGCCGGCCACAAACCCTCCCCCCCCCATCTCGGCCAAATCCGAGCAGAACCCCCTGAAATTTTGTCTATGTTCTAGTATATGGGTTTTGGTGTTTCAGGTGTTGTTTATTTTTGCTAATTTTGCATGTGATGTAATCTTACACTATAAGCAATTCGGAGTATTTTGTATTCGTAGTTTTAACAATTGTTTCGGGTTATTCGCATGTTGTCTAGACGAAATTAGAAAGTTCGATCGAATGTCAAAAACCAATTTTTCCAAGTTTAACGTATTCGGAAAAATATGCAAGTGATTCTGTGGACCCTCTAGATGAGCGAAACCTTAACTCGATTATGTGAACATCAGAACCGCCACTAAACCCTAGGGTTTGTAGTAGTTCAGCGTTGTCACATGTGAGGCGTTGGTTTGACCCTTCTATGGCTGGTTCATAGGTACTGTGGTATCTTCTGGATATTATTGAACTGTGCTCAAGTGTTGAGCTGTCGGGAAATTGTGGGACTTTGATGAATCGATCGAAAAGTTTAACGTCGTCCGGATATTATGTGATGGGATACAATATTTGGAATCCACAAATGTAGTTATGAGATAACTAATTTGAATGTTATAAATCTAGCAATTTAGTCTCATTTGATCGGTTGCCACGGGATTTTGATGTGATCAAAAGTCCGTCGCAATCACGTAGAGTATGCGGATACTCGCCGGATAACATTATTAGACAGCCACGCCCCATAGCCCCGACCAAGTGACCGTAGGAGAACCCCATCGCCAAAAGCATCCATTCGGGTGCTCGCGGCAGCGGTGTTCCGCCTTAGTGCACTTCGTCGACGGCATCGGGGGGTGCGGCCGTCTACTAAAGTTTCCGACGAGCATTCGATCAAGATGTCGGGAATCTTGCTGAATTGCCCGACTAGATATTGAAAAGTGTTTTCGAGATCGAGACTAAAATGCAGGGTTTATAATTGTTAGGCATGCAATGTCTAAAGAATTCATTTGGTTAGGCATGTGATGTCTAAGGTGGTTGCGTATTCCAACTGTTGTGGTTTTTCACATTCTTTTCTGCGACCGTAAGTGTAATATGTGGTGTATCGCCAGTTTCGTTGCTATATGTCGACGACAATTGGGATACGCATATTTACTTACGTTGATGACATGTGATGTTATGTGTTGCTGTGATATATTATATTGGATCGTCGTGTTTTGAATAGCCGGGGGTTTTATGTGAGATGAGAGTTTTTCATTTTCATTCATGCAAAATTCATTGTATGTAATATTCTTTTATTAGGGCACTTCCGGGTTGAGGATGATGTCATAATTGTATATTATTTACTTTTCCGCATTAGGATAGACCCAAGGCGGGGAGCACAAGTAACCGGGTTCTAGGGTCCAATGGGAGACCATCTCGAGGAGTCGAGACCGGGTCTCCTAACTCTAGAATTGGTAGGGTTGCATGCCGCTCTCGTAGGGATCTAGAGATGTGGGTTTGGCTATTCATCACGACCGTGGAATCCGTGTTTTATACAGGCTTAAAATAAAACGCGGAAATCCTAGTATATCCGTATTTTATACTGTTCCGCTCTGCCGTTAGTTACCTAACTTAACGGTGCACGAGGGGACATCGAGGCGAATGCGGATGGCATAAGCGTACGTTGTATTTATCTGTGATGTTTAGGTAACTTAAAATGATGGGACTTCATTAATGAGATTAATGAAATAAAAGAAACCTAAAGATGTTGTGGAATCGAATTTTCAAAAACAGGTAGCTCTAGTTCTTTCTTTGCAAAGCGGTATTCCTTGTAGAATATCCAGCACCTTATTCGATAAGGAAAGAGCCGAGATCCCTTCACCGGGAGTGACCTCTTTAGCAATAACTGGCAGATGCTACAACCCTCGGTTTTGTCTTTTGATTGCTTTTATAGTTTTTACTTTGCATAGTGGTATTGTGAATATCCTGCACCTCATTCGATGAGGAAAGAGCCAACGATCCCTTCACCGGGAGTGAGCTCTTTAGCAAAACTAGTAAAAGCCTCAAAAACACTCCATTTTAAATCATTTGATTCTACAACGATATCAAGTTCATTACGCAAAAGGTTTTCTTAAAAACCTGTCGTGGCCCTCCGTCGTTTCAGATAATTAATATTTAGTATTCGTGCTGCGTTTGTTGACCTCTGTCAAGGCGTAGTGTGCGGTAGCTGATTAGTGCTTATCTGCATAAGCATATGATGCGATTGGATTAGGGTAGTCGTGCGATCTTGTTGACCTCTGTCAAGGGTCGTGCGGGTGGGTTTATTTCAATTAAGAAATGACGGGTTGAACTTGACTAGCAGCCTATAGTTTGTTGACCTCTGTCAAGGTCATAGGACGCTTGGGGGAAAACATTATCGAGAATTTCAAGTGTTGAAATTTGCAATGAGATTGCATATCTTCTATGAGATAGTTGGATCTCGATACCAACTGCGAGTGAGAGTTACTCCTGGGAGAGTTTTACACATTACAATTAGCCGATCAAGTAGGTGTCTAGAAAGGTATCAACGGGGTTACGTCCCTGAGAAAACGAGGTTTATTTTAATTAGGTCCGTGCGAAAGCAGGGGGAACCTCCCTCAAAGTACCGGCACTGGCCTGGCTGAATGATTGGCGAACTTGTAGGGTGTAATTAATCCCGGCTAATCTTTCCTTTTAGAGTTTGAATGAAGATTTGACTAAAACAGTGGGAGCCATCCTGATTAGATATATTAATAACCAATCTAATTTTGCAAGAGCATACGCTGAGTATTTTCTTCTCTCTCTCTCTCTCCAGGTAGCGACCATGTCACGCCATAATCAAAATAATAATACGGATGTATTAACCGAACCTGCTTATTATACTGAGCTAGGGAACGTTTGTCCCGCTCCAACTTATAATTGTTATAAGACCGAGCAGGATATAGAGGAATACCAGGATTCCCGTACCGCCCAAACGAAGAAAGTGCATACTGATGCATCATCTTCGGGTATGTTCATTACCGAGAACTGTTTCTCAGTTTCATTTACGTCCTGGGTATGAGATACCGGATCAGGATCCCACATATGTAATCTGTTACATGGGCTACAGATAGGTAGAGAACTAAGAATGGGTGATAAGTTTTAAGAGTTGGAAAAGGTGCAAGTGTTGCAGCCAAGTATGTTGGCAGTTATCACCCTGTATTACAAAATACATTGATTCCGAACGAATGTTATTAGATACCGAACCTGATATACAATATCATATCAGTCTCTTTATTTAGTAAAGAAGGATATAATTTTGTATTGTTGGATAATGTTTTGAACATTTTCCTATATCAAGAGTTGATCGGTTCAGGCACATTATCTAAAAGAATATACGTTCTAAATCAAACCACAGTTCTTAACGTACAGAACACACACAAGAGAAAGAGTTCAGATATGAACGAATCCTTCTTGAGGCATTGTAGACTAGGTCATATCAATGCAACCCGAATAGCTAAGTTACATTAAGATGCATATTTAAATCAGTTTGAACTTACATCCTGTGAAACTTGTCAGTCATGTCACAAAGATAAGATGACAATAGCTCCATTTATTAGAAACAGAGAAAGAGTTAGTGAACTCTTGGGATTGATACATGATGATGTATGTAGGTCTCCTGTCTACACATGCCAGGACCAGTTCTTTGCACTTCATTACATTCACTGATAATCTCTCAAGATTCGCAAATGTGTTCATGTTGAAACACAAGTCTGAAGCTTTTGAGAAATTCAATGAATATAAGTTAGAAGTAGAGAACAAAAACGGGTATAAGTATTATGTCCTTTGATTTGATCAGGGAGGAGAATACTTGAGCACGGAATTCCTGGACTATTCTAAAGGAGAATGAGATTCTCTCTCGGCATTACTCCTCCGTATACACCACAGCACGTCGGTGTATCGGGGCAGAGCAATCGCACCATATGTGATAAGGTGTGCTCTATGATGAGTACTACTGAGTAGCCTATTTCCTTTTGGGGGTTATGCACTTGAGAAGCTGCATACCTATTGAATAGAGTTCCAATCAAATCAGGTGCCGGCCACTCCATATGCGATATGGTATGGGAAGAGCCCATCTCTTAAGGATGTTAAGATTTGGGGTTGTCCGGCCTATGTGAAGAGCAAAATCCGGACAAGCTCAAGGCAAGGTTAGTTCTGTAGAAGTTTGATAGATATCCCAAGCATTCGCAAGGGAATATCTTCTACCCCGCTGAGGAACAAAAAGTGTTTTGTTTTCTCAACATGCCACATTTTGGAAAGGGAATTTTTTGTGAAGAAATTAGTGGTTATGAGGTAGAACTGGAAAGAGTTCCAGCTATACAAACTACAGCTGATGATTTGGTAGAACCAAAGGATTCAATAGCTTCCAATGAACATCAGCCTCTCCGCCGATCTGGTAGGGTTCCTCACCCACCTGAGAGATACTTCGATTTTCTCTATGACAGTGGGAGCAAGGATTGCATCATGAGATGATGACCCAACTAGTTTCGAGCAGGCCATCAGGAGTGGGGACTCTGTGAGAATGGCTGGATGCTAAGCGATCTGAGATGGAATCTGTGTACGCCAACAAAGTATAGACTTTGGTTGCTTTATCTGAAGGGTTAAATCCCCATCAGGAGCAAGTATATCTTGAGAAGATTACTTGGTGTACATGGAAAAGTTGAGACTTTCAAAGCTAGACTTGTTGTAAAAGGTTCTCGTCATTGACCAGGTATGGATTATGATGAAACCTTTTCTCCAGTGGCTATGCTTAAGTCCATCCGGATCCTACTTGCCATTGCTACATACCATGACTACGATATCTGGCGGTTGGGTGTCATGACTGCTTTTCTAAATAGTGATTTAGAAAAGAGCGCCTATAAGTACACAGCCAGAGGGCTTCTTATACAGTGGGAGCAGCGGAAACGTGTGCAAGTTGCTTTATGAATTAAAGCAGGCATCGCGAAGTTGGAATGTCTGTTTTGATGTGGAAGTCAAAGAGTTTGACTTCATCAAAATAGTAGATGAACCTTGTATATACAAAAAGGTAGTATGGAGTATGGTGATGATCCTCGTATAGTACATGGCTGACATACTCTTGATAGGAAAGGAGTTTCCTATGCTACACTCGGTCAATCTTCTCTTATCACAAGGATTCTCCATAAAGGATTAAGGTGATACATCCTAAAATCCTGGGTTTTGGATCTATGAGATAGATCTAAGTGGATGTTAGGATTCTCACTAGGTGTAGTGAGTTGGTATCAATCGATCCTGGGGAGAATCACTGGATAGCTTCCAGGATGGTAAGGTCAACTGGATGTTAGTCACAGGCATTGTCTTTACCCTTAGTGAAGGGACGGTATGTTGGAAGAGTTCCAAGCTAGATACCGTGGCATACTAGACGATAAAGGCTGGATACATCGCTGCCAAGGATACTACCAAAGAAGTAATCTGGATGTATATAAGTTCATGAGATGAACTTCGTTCCTACCATTGTGTGACAATGGAGTTGTGGCTTAAGCCTAGGAACCCCCGTCCCATCAGTGATCTAGACATATTCTTAGGCAGTATTACCTTATCAAGGAAATGGATGATCTCCAGGGAGATCAAGGATAGGAGAGTAGACACAGAGGACAACATGGCGGATCCACTCACAAAAGGCATATTCCCATAAGAGACTTTTATGGGATGGTTAAGTATGCGATACTTTAACCACTGCTGATTGTTGGGTATGAGATACTACAACAGATGGCCCTAGTGCAATTGGGAGATTGTTAGTGATATGTATGCCCTAGAGGCCATTACTGTACATACGATGTATATTGTAGTGGATGCTTGGACATATATATAGAGGACTTTCTTGCTCGACATGATAGTATGCTATCTTGTTGCTCTTTAACTTAACATGTACACTGATTGTCTCTATGTTACATGTTTATAAAGCCCTTAGGATGAGTACTTGACTACCAGGATTGTGATGCAGATCATACTAGTGGGGACAGTGTAGTCGCTAAGTAGTGGGTGTATCGAGACATGGCATCGATATACCAGAGTAGACTAGCGTATAGCTTCTCGACCTATATAGATGGGCGATGGATGATCCCATATCCATTGGTGTTTGACATCAGAGACAGTATACGGGTGCTCAGTGGAGACTGGGTACACTGAACGGACTCGCCGAGAACTCCTAGTTGGTATTATACCTAACGTCAGATGGCAGTTCTCTGGTGACACTGGTACAGGCTAGTCTGTAGACCCGAGATCGTCATAGAGTCTTGTGTGATCCCTACTGTTCTTTGATTTCCACCTTACCACGTTCAAGAGAACGTGCAAAACGGTAGCTTTTGGGTACAGTCCCGAATCACATGGAGGCAATGAGCGATAGGAGGGGTTTCGTCTCTCCCAGTATTGGGGGTTGATGTTGCGCTGTGCTCGATTGGCTATTACAGGAAGTCCTTGGCCAAGGCCGCTTCAGAGATATACTGGTAAGTGTTATCAGTAGTTTCTCGACCCGTTATGAGCCTCATATCGACACGACTTATCGAGTTACTAGGGTCTGACGTTTACCACCCCTAGACTAGATATGCGACATATAAGACGAAGAGACCGGACTGTACGGTAGTGTTACTGATTGGATTCGCAGGAGTACGAGCAGGCTTGTTTGTTGATCTTATGATCGTTCAATACCCGGGTGGCCGTTACGTTTAGCAGACCGCTTGCGGCTTCTCGGTGTTTGATATGATCATCACCTACTGCCGGCGTATTGACGAGTCGTTAGAGTCCTACACAGAGGTTTCCTGGCTCAAGCGAAACGGAGTAGGAGCACATATATGATATGTGCGGGACCGAGATTAATACGATATATGATACCATATTCTATTCTCACGATTTGTGACATCGGTCGGTTATATGTGATATAGCCGGGTTATCGGATCAAGTGTTGATTCGATAAGTTGTTACATAAGATATTAGTCGGTTACATGTGATATAACCGGATTATTAAATCAAGTGTTGATTTAATAATTTAATGTATAATTATATATTTGATATATTATATTACATTAACTAGTATTAGCTCACTTAAGATTTCTTTTCTCACTAGATTGTGCACATTGTATATATGTGATATATGCAAGTGTACATGTTTGTTTCATGCTAGGTTACACATGCAACATGTATGTATGAGACTTATACCATGCTAGGGTTAAGTTAGGGTTTTATTTATTTTAATCTAATTCAAAAGAGTGAAAATTTGCGATGGTTGAGCTTGGACAAAGCTTATGGATAATCTTTGACAAAGTCAACTCTTTTGTCTAGTTTAGGATATTTATTTAACCCAACCCTTAACCTTAGTGCATGGTTTATTCTTTACAATGGTTAGGCATGATATTGTTTGACCATGGTTGCATTTCTAACCTGATAATTAATTCATATGATGAGTTCATTCTTTTTCTTCTTCTTCATCAAAGCTTTCTAGCTTCAATGGAGATATGAGAAAAAATGTGAGAAAATGAAATCTAAAGTGAGCAAACTTCCTACTTCATCATCCTCTACTACTTGCCATTTAGTATAGGGTATTTGCTTCACTAATTCCATAATTAGTGAAGAGATAGGTTGGGTTAGTGTCTCCTCGACGTAGATCATTTTCGGACTCGAAGTCTTCTAGCAAGCTTGATCCGTGCATCTTGTGGAGCCTCTCTAGAGTCCAGAGTTTCACGATCGCAGCGAAGGGACTACTACATGGAGCTATTGAAGTGAAGGACCGGTCTACAAAGGTTGTATTCCTTGCTCTCTTTTACTTGCAAAGTGCTTGCATTTCTATTCCGGCGATTTCTAGTAGACGATTCTAGGTTTAGGGTTAGCTAGAACGGAAATTTTTTTAATTTGGCATGGACGATGCCTCCCGAAACCTTGCTGCCGTCCTAGGTAACCCTGCACATTTATGGATTAAAGCAGGCATCATGGAGCTGGAACATCTGTTTTGATAAAACAGTCAAGGAATTTGACTTCATCATGAACAAGGATGAGCCGTGTATATATAAGAAGATTGTAAGACGAACTATCGTAAACCTAGTCTTGTACGTGGATGACATTCTTTTGATAGGAAATAATATTCATATGCTACAATCGGTCAAGCTGTTCTTATCACAAAGGTTCTCCATGAAGGACCTAGGTGATGCCTCGTACATTCTGGGGATCAAGATCTACAGAGATAGATCCTAGAGATTATTGGGACTTTTGCAGTCCATGTACATGGAGACCGTACTAATGAAATTTAGTATGGAAGATTCCAAGCGCGGTAACATACCCGCATTGCACGGAATCACCCTCTCAAAAAAGATGTCTCCCAAGACTGATGAGGAGAGGGTTCGCATGAGCACCATACCCTACGCTTCAGCGATAGGATCTATAATATATGCAATGCTATGTACAAGATCAGATGTAGCTTACACGGTTAGCGTGGTGAGCCGGTATCAGTCAGACCCTGGTGAGAACCACTGGACAGCAGTGAAGAACATTCTCAAGTACCTGAGAAGGACTAAGGAGATGTTCTTGCTTTACGATAATAGAGACCTGCAGGTCGAGTCCTTTACCGATTCAAGCTTCCAGAGTGACAAGGATGACAGCAAGTCTGTCTCGGGTTTTGTGTTTACCCTCAATGGAGGGTCGGTGTGTTGGAAGAGCTCCAAACAGTACACCGTCGCAGACTCGACGATGGAGGCTGAATACATTGCTGCCAGCGATGCCGCAAAAGAAGCCGTCTGGATTAAGAAGTTCATTACTGAACTTGAGGTGGTTCCGTCCATTGTTAATCCGATACCTTTGTATTATGATAACAATGAGGCTATAGCTTTAACGAAGGAACCATAGTCCCATCAAAAATCCAAACACGTCTTGAGGCGATATCACCTGATCAGGGAGATCGTTGATCGCCAGAAGATCGAGGTGCGGAGAGTGGACACAAAAGACAACACGGCGGATCCATTCACCAAGGTCCTCCCTCAAACGCAGTTCGAGCGACTTTTTGAGATGTTGGGTATGCGATACGCCAACAGCTGGCCCTGGAGCAGACGTTGGGTACTCGGTACGCCAATATATAGCCTTAGTGCAAGTAGGAGATTATTGGATATGTATGCCCTAGAGGCCATTATTGTATATGTATACATGTGGATGCTAGGACATATATATGTATATGACAATCTTTCTCGATATGATAGTATACTATCTGTTTTGTCTTTATCTTAACATGTGCATATACTTTACTTACGTATCATTTATACATGTTGATAAAGCCCATAGGATCTTGCTTGACTACCAGCGTTATGATGGCGATCATACTTGTGGGAGATGGATAGTCCATAAGCACATCCTTAAAAGTCCCAAGTCGTAGGAGTATCGAGATCGGGCATTGATACTCCAGAGTAGACTTGTGTATACGTTTCTAGACCCCGACAAGGGGCGATGGTTGGTCCCACAACCATTGGTGTGATCACTTAAGATTGTATACAGGTGCTCACTGGGGGTGGGTACACTGGACAGACTCACCGAGAACTTCTAGATGGTACTCAACATATCGTCAGATGGAAGTTCTGAGGTGACATGAGTACATGTTATTCTTTAGACCCGAGATCGTCATTTCTCTCATGTGAGTTCCTACTATGCTTTGATCACTACCCTACCATGGCTCTACTGAGTCGTGCAAACAGGTTTTGGTTGGGTAAAGTCCCGAGCCATATGGAGGCAGTGAGTGATTGTTGGGGATTCGTCTCTCCCTGTATAGGGAGTCGATATCGCACTATGTTCGATTGGTCAGGACCATAAGACCTTGGCCAAGGCAGTTGGGATTTACTGATAGATTGATCAGTAGTTTTCCGGATTGGTCCTGAGCTGAATCAGCACGAATTATCGGCTTATTAGGGTCTGACTGTCACGACCCGAAAAGTACGGAACATGACCGGCACTTAAATTACGAAACGTCTCGAGGCGTACGTTATCTAAGTAAGCCGAAACCCAGAAATCAAAACCAAAGAAACAGTAGAATGAAGGAAAAACCAATTTAAAGCAAGTAGTTTTAACAACAAAGGCCGAAGTATGAATTTTTAAAATCTCAAGTATTTTCTGAAAATTTTGGCAGAGTCTCCTTTGTAAATACTGGCCCCAAACGGCATACAACATAAATAGTATACGAAATAAATAAAAAGGCATCCCCAAGCGGGAGCTAGCTCTTCGTCAATCGACGGTCACAACCACGCAAGCAATATAATATACAACGCCGAAGGGCGAGGATCAAAACTAAAAAAAAAACAAAATCAGCATGAAAACCATAATAATACAACGCGCGACTCTAAGGTCAAAAGAATAACAAGTCTCGTCTTCTATCTCTATCAAATATACAATCTGGTTGATGGAGTTTCTAGATACAACTGAAATAATAAATAAACAATGGTGGTCCTGATGCAAAAGAACCCACCTACCAAAGCAATCACCCGGAAGGAACAGTGTGCCAGCAAAGCCGCAATGAAACCTGTACGGCCAAAACCTGCAAGGAACTGTGGCACAACGAGGGTGAGTTTCTAACTCGTGAGTAAAAAACATCTACGAGTAGAAATCTCATGCATAAGGCTATCCTAGGTCATATCAGGTAATATCCTCAAATAATATCCTGATCCATCTACATATAAGTGCAATACCACATGCTCGTGCCAGTGCCTCAGATAACAACATATCAGATATATAAGATGTATGAATGCATTACGAATGGAAACAGAATATATCATGAGTGAGACAACTGTTTCTTTAATCAATGAGATTTCTATATGTATATCAATTAAGTATCATCAATGAAAGCAACAGAGAAATCAGTGTCAGCATCGACACAAAACATAAGTCTCAGTATCTCAATATCAAATCTCAATATCTCAAATCTCAGATCTTAAATATCAATATCTCAGGCATCCGTATCACCTGCGGGATCGGCCCGCGGGCTCCGGCAAAACGGATCAGCCTGTATCCATCTCATGACTCCGGCCGGAATCCTCCAGATAACCAACGAGTCCAAATAATATCACCGGTAGGTAGTGCTCCCCTGCCAGGCTCATCGAATACAACTCGAGCTTCTTGCCCCGGGGTACCATACCGGGCCCACCATGTACCCGAGACAGTTCATCCAACTCCTCAAATCGGGTCTCGAAATCCAACAGCAATCATGAAAAATCATGGTGGACGACTCATACATCATGAGAAAACCGCAAATTTGCATTTTAAAATGATGATACTAAGATTTTATTAAATTCTTGCGGTTTTCCCCCAAATCCAGAAATCTCATGTAAATCCGAAATCATCAAAATCATGATACCAATAAACAGTGAATACCAGCATAAATCTCCATAATACTGCATAACCAATGAATATATGAATGCACCTAATATCATGCAATGAATGCAATATTTAAACTAGCATATGGAAGCTATAACATATTGCGACTATAAGTTATCAAGCTATGTCAATGACAAGGTATTTTCTAAAGTGTACGTGACATGGCAATTACCGATGATGATGTGTGTGAGCCGGCAAGTAAGTGTATATGGAACATACGCATCATCGGTAATGGTGCTGGTGTCCTGACAGCATGGTTCATAATCACTAAGTACACAATAAACATGCAATGAAACGATAACAACATGATAAATGGCAATGAATAGTAATTGCAACAATAATATGCGGAACATGAATGATAATGTAACAATAAGAATCTACATCGCTACATCTGTGTTATACTGTTTTTCCGTTTGAAATAGTACGAATCGTGGTGTTTTGAAAATAAGGGCTGCGGTGTTTTTAAGAAAATATACGTCTTTTGAAATATCTGTAGTATCCCTAGACATGTCTTTAAAATCCTCACGATTCGTTAGTTTTGGAAATAGGTATGACTCGGTCCAGTCTAACATTTACTAGGCAACTACAGATTTAACTAACAACCAATCGGAAGGGGTATGGAAACTACATAAATCTGAGCTGATATATATATGTGTGTGTATAATAGTCGGTGATCCCGCCTCAATAGTATCCCATACGATACCCTATATAATATGACATCCTCGAGTCAAGAGTGCGGATCTATCATCAAATATATAACTCGTACGGTAAATCCGTCGTACGGCCGCCCAAATATGGGTACGGGTCAAATATCACATTTATCTCATTATTCGTCTGGTATCATTTCCATCATATATCATGATCTGGGGGTAATGATCTAAGTCTATGTTGGAGTTAGTGCCCTCAGAGTCGATTATTGGATCACAGGCACGTGATTGCAATGATTGAGGGAGGACCTATCCCGGTAGGACAGTCTTACTCGAGATGATAGTATGCTATCTGGTTTACCTTTATCATCGTGTACTGCTTTAGGTGACCTGACAGGTCGCTATTGCACGTTGATAGAGCCCTAGGATTCATGCTTGACTGCCAGCAGTATGAGGGCGACCATATAAGTGAGAGCTGGAGTCTACAAGCACATCCTTAAAAGGTCCCTAGCCGTGGGAGTTTCGAGACAGGGCATCGATACTCCAGAGTAGACTAGTGTATACAGTCGAGACCCCGACGAGGGGCGGTGGCCGGTCTCACAAGCCACTGGTGTCAGTTGGATCACCTAAGATGTATACAGGTGCTCATTGGGTTATGAGTACACCGGACAGGACTCGCCGGGAACATGCTAGTTGGTCTTATACCTGACGTCAGATAGCAGCTCCCAGGTGACATGTGTACAGGTTAGTTCATCGACCTGGGGATCGTCATTTATCTCGTGTGAGTTCCCACTGTGCTTTGATTACTACCCTACCACGACTCAAAGGAGTCGTGCAAACAGGTTTTAGTTGGGTACAGTCCCGAGCCACATGGAGGCAGTGAGCGGATCTTCGGGGGTTCGTCTCTCCCGGTATTGGGGGTGAGGTCGCGCTGTGTCTAGGAGAGCCATTACACAAAGTCCTTGGCCAAGGCAGGAGATTTACTGGTAGGTATTCCAGTAGTATCTCAGGGTGTTCTGGGCTACACTCCGACACGACTTGTACCGCTTTTGGGGGTCTGACTTTTACCCACCCCCTAGGCCCGACATGCGATGCTCATAGACGAACGGACCGGACTGTACGGATATTGTCACTGACAGGCTCAGTAGGGTGTCAGGATGAGCTCGCTCATCGACGTCCCTTTTGGTCAATAGCTGGTGGACCGTTACGTATTGGCTTATACCTCTGACGTGCTAGTGGTTAAATCCACAGCCATTGTATTGACGAGTCTTTAGAGTCCACCACACTTTCAGTTACTCAAGCTTTCGGGCGAAACGCTGTAGAGGCCGTATGGAGATATGGCAGGGTCCGATCAGATACGTGCGGTATTGCACGGATCAGGATCGGACGGTTTGTACTAGTAGCCGTATAGGTATATGGCAGGGTTCGATCAGATACGTGCGGTATTGCACGGATCAGGATCGAACGGATATTACTAGCCGGCTTTGGTTTAATCCGGTCCTAGTTTAGTACAGTGTAGATTTTGTCTCTTTGCATTTGTATCCGGACGGAATACAGATGCGGGTGTGTATGCTCAGTATCGGGGTTTTCCTGTAATTTATTACGGGACCAGTTTTCTGGAGTTGCCAGTTTGCATTCCGTTCCGGCCGGTTTTCCTTTGTTCTTTCCCGGCCGGACTTTTCCGATGGAGGGGGTTATTTGCAATTGTGCAAATAACATTTTGTGGAGGGGTTTATTGCAATTGTTTTGATTATGATAGCATCATTATCTTTTGCTCCATCACTTGCATTAATGAGGGTATGGGTTTGATTAATGCTTGAAGCATGGTTGATGTTTCTTTGTCTCTTGATGTGGTCACCTCTTCTATTCTCCTACACTCACCTCCCTTATTGCTTCATATTCTTTCCTCCTCCATTTCTAAGTTCATAAGTTTTTTCCATGGTTGAGTGAGAAGAAGATGAGAGCTTCATCTTTGAGAGAGTAGCATTCTTGATCTCATTTTCGATGCTAGAAAAATGCAAGCACCATTTTTCTTCTTGATTCCTCCATCATCTTTCAAAGGCAACAAACCCCAAAGTGAGACATGCACTCTACACTTCACTTCCTACAGCAAATCTTGGACGCGTCGATTCGCCAGCTTCGCGCCCGAGTTGCCTCGGTATTGAGGTGGGAGCCCGTAAAAGCTACAGGCGATGTGGTACCCTTTCCGACGAGGAGGAGACGGACGGAGATCCCGCGAGGAGATCGGAGTGGAGATGAAGACCGGAGGACTCGGATCAGTCGGTACATCTCTTCCCTTTCTTGTTAGTAGCTTAGACTTGTTAATGGTTACGATCCGGAGTTTAGTGCGCGGTGGTGCCGGTTTGCAAAGTCCGCAAAATTATAGTTTATCACCGCTTCCGCATTCCGGCGTCGGATTGACGGCCGGGGCGCCGCCGTGCACTTACAGTGGTATCAGAGCCTCGCCATTAACTTCGTCTAGCTTTGTTTAATGTGTTTTACGTTTCCGATCGAACAAAATCCCGAAACCGCATTTTTCATGCACATCAGTTTCTGTCGAATTTTTTTTGAGTCCAAAAATTTTTCAGGTTGTCTCAGAGTGATGTGCAGGGAATTAGAAGCATACTGTAAAAATTTTGTACCATGAACTCACCATTCCACCGCGGAAGGGCGGCCAAAACCCTACGTTGGCCGCGCTTCCGCCGCAATGTTTACTGTTCATGCCTCCAAAACTTTGCAGAATGTTCCTGAGTTGAAAATGTGCTTTCTGGAAGGTTAAAGTTGGGCCAATTTTTTCTGTGAGTGCTACAGTTTTCTTTGGGGCCCACTTGTTAATTGTTTGATCAATCGGAAAATTTTAAACACATTTTTCACAGTATTTACATTATATCTGCGACCGTGAATGTCACTCGATCGGTAAATCCGGTCTAACTGCTATAGCCCGGTTAGACGGATTTGCGAACGTGACTTTCACGTTGATGTTATATGTTTATGCTGTGATGTTGCGGATCGGTCGTGGGGATAGCCTGGATGCAATGCTAGTACAGTTTTGTTGTATTATGTACATTTGATATTGCGGGGCGAGCGTCCGACTTGTGGACTGCCGTCACTGCCAGTTTGTATTATTCTTTTGGGGCACGACCTGGTTGCGGTCGATGTACCCGGTGTATGTATATTTTACTTTCTGTACTAGGGTTACCCCGCGGAGGGGTGCACGGATAGCCGGGTTCTGGAGGGCAACAAGCCCGCATCTCATGGCATTGGGACGGAGGGGGCTTCAGTCTGGAATTGGTGGGCTATTCGCCGCACTCGTAGGGGGTACAGGTTGACCCAGGAGGGGTGCCCAAGTTGCTGGATTCCGTGAAGTGCTGGGTGGTCCATTCACGGTGATGAAGGGGGCTGCCTCGCTTCAGGTTTTGGCGGGTGACTTGCCGCGCCCGTAGGGGTCTAGGATTTCATTGCACAGGCTATCCACACGACCAGGGGAACGTCGGGTTTCAGTAGTGGCTCTGTGAAACCCGGGGATCCCAGATATCTGTATTGTTCTGTGATGCTGTACATTTCTGTGATGTTGCATTTATTTCACGCCTTGAGCGAAATACTATATATTGGTATATATATTAGTAGATGTTGTATATGTTTTTCATCCGCGCTAGTCCAGTCCCCGCTCTGCCGTTAGTTAGCTAACCTAACGGGTGATGACGGGACCCAGTGGCGAATGCGGATGGCATATACGTACGTCAGTATATTTTCGTTCTTTGTGGTGTGATCAATTGATGGGATTGCGTTGATTCGGATCAATGCAAGTTAAACAAACCTATTCTGATGTTGTTGGAACACTTTTCAAAAAGCTGTTATTGCAAGGACGTTCACTTTTGTTTTGCATCGTGGTATTCATTTGGAATATCCTGCTCCTCAGTCGACGAGGCAAGGGCCGAGATCCCTTCACCGGGAGTGACCCCTTGGACAGAAGTTTGCGTCAGGGCATTAACTTCACTATAGCCGATTACTTTTGCTTTGCATCGTGGTATTCAGTTGGAATATCCTGCACCTCATTCTACGGGGAAAGAGCCGAGATCCCTTCACCGGGAGTGACCTCTTTAGTAAAGGTTTTCGTCACTATATTTTCTAAAAAGCTATCCGTTCCTTCAACGATATCAAGTTCATTACGTTAAAGGTTTTCGCCAGAAACCATTCGTAGCCCTCCGTCGTTTCATATGGATAGTCAATAGTATTCAAGCTGTGTATGTTGGCCAAAGTCAAGGCACAGTGTTTGGTAGCTGTTGGGTATTCATATGCAGCATAGATAGATGCGTTGGTTTGGGACAGTCGTACTGCCATTTTGGCCAAAGTCAAGGGTATGTACGGGTGGGTTCAAATTAACCTGAAGAATGACGGGTTGAACTTGACATGTGACTTATGATATGTTGGCCAAAGTCAAGGTCATAAGAGCATGGGGTAAAAATCCACATCGGGAGTTTCAAAAGAACTGAAACTTGCCAGATATGCGCATACCTTCTGGAGTGTGATACTGTGAGCGGATTCCGTCACGTTATCATGCGATGAGAGTTGGATCCCGATTCCCACTGATGAGTTGGTTTACTCCTCGGGTGACCCCGACTAATTCTTCTTTCAGGTTTGGAGGAGAATTTGAGGTACAGTGGGAGGTTTCCTGATTAGATAAAGTGATAACCATTCTGATCTAGGATAGAGTGCACGCTGAGTGTTTCTTTTCTCTCTCTCTCTGGCAGCGACCATTGACCCGACCCTAAGACTATGACTCAGTGACCAAGTTGACCGAACCTACTTAACACTGGCTTTTGGATTGTCAGAGTTGCAGACCTCATTGCCACTCCTACTTTTACCCTTTTCTCCAGGACACCCCGTATTACTGCGAACGTCCACTTCCATTGGACAAAACCATCGTATGGTTAGATACGAACTCGAAGGGATTCGAGGATGGTTTCCGGTTCTGGAGAAAACGGATAGGATTATTCAGTTGTCTTTTCCCTTTTACCTTTTCTCAAGTTATGAGTACTCCTTGGTTTAGGAGATAGTACACCTATTATGCAGATTGGATAGTCTTCTTCCAAACCTTAGGCTGGTGCCGACCGGTAGGGAATGAAGAAAACCAATTAGCCTAAACGGTGTGCAGAAGGTATTAGGATTAAGACAAAGCAAGGGATTAGAAAGAGGGCAAAGTAAATTGCGACTGATATTCACGACCAAACCAAGTATCTCTTCGCCAATCCTAAATCACCTTTGTATTTCTCCAGGACACTCCGTATCACTACGAAGATCCACAGTTTATTTGGATACTCCATCGTATGGTTATATACGAACTCGAAAGGAACCTGTTCCAGTTCGGGGATGGATTCTGGTTCAGGAGAAATAGGAATAAGGTTTATTCGGTTGTCTTTTATCTTCACCTTCTCCCGCATTGCGAGTGTTCCTAGGATTAGGACAGTACACCCATTATGCTTATTGGATAGTCTTCTTCCAAACCATAGGCTGGTGCCGAACGGTTGGGAAGGAAGAAAACCATTTGGCCTAAAGGGGTGTACAGAAGGTAATGACTAAAGACATATGAAGGGATTTGGAGAGGTGGCAAAGAATTATACGGTTATAGTTGTGAATCTGGATAATGGTAGAGGCATTACTAGGAATACCAGGATACCCCATCGAAACATTTCAATGTTTCAGTTCACTGTGTACTGTTAAAAGAAAACTGATTTCCCGATTAGACACTTGCTCCAGGGTATGTATTTACCAGGTTTGATTCTCACATCTGTATGGTTTTACAGATGATGAGTGGGAGTAAATTATTGGGAATTAGGTGACCATCCTCATTATATCGGGATTCTTTGTAATTGGTGATATTTGAGGAAGCCACCTGGGTTGTTTGCCGGTCGGAAAATATTTGGTTTTGAATATCCGCTGTTGTGCACCAATTTCAAATTGTTATATCTGTACGTCTATTTTCATAGAGTGAGATATACCTTTTGATATTATGTCGATGACATTTACCTATATCAGTGGATGGTTAGGTAAGGAGCATTAAACAGCGGTGTAATTCTTCTTAACCATAAGTACAGTTTTCAACCTACGACACACAGTGAAAGAGTTGTTAGACTCAGCGGACTCATACAGAGTATTGTATATTGTCCAGTGTCCATTAGGACAGAGGGGTTGGTCCTCATACTATATTCTGTTTACTTTTGACTTCTCTAGTTCTTAGACATGTGTTTCGTAGAAACACAGGGTCTAAGTTTTGAGGAATTATAGGTATTTGAATAGAGTAGAGAACCAGGTATAGCAAGTATCGGGATTCTTCAAGGCGATCGAAGATGTAGATACTTGTGTATGGTATTCAGTTGATAGTAATGATAATGAGAACTTGTTTCTCTTTCAGGTTACTCATAATTGGAAGCATTCCTAAGTTGAGTAACGCTGATCGGCCTCTTTCATTCAGTAAACATGCACTGGAGACAGCTGCATGATTTGAATCTGGTTCAATTAAATCAGTGCCTCTGTTCCTATATTGGATATAGAGCAGTTCATATCTTAACGTTGTTAAGGTACGGGGAGTTTTCCGGCTTATGATTAAAACCAGACTCTGGATAACACAAGGCACGTTTCTGTAATGGCTGTTTGTGGGTTGACCCAGGCGATGACGAGGGTTGATTTTCTACCATCTGGGAGATCAATAGAATTATTGTTCTAGACTCGCCACAGTTTTATTAAAAATGGATTTTTTCAAAAACAGTAGTGGGAGTATGGTAGAACTGGAAGTAATTCCAGAACCGCAAACAATTACTGAAGATTTGATAAGGAACCTAAAGATTCAATCTGATTTGACATTCCATTGGCCACTCCGCAGATAAGGTGGGTAACTTCAGGCACCCGAGAGGTACTCCGGTAGCCTCAAGGACGGTGACAGGGAAGTTCTTGTTTACCCACACTTGCCATTGTTGTTGTTCCAGGCTGCGAGACCCGGCAGGAGGATGAATATAGCGTCGTTCTAAACTAGCTTTAGAAGTGCACGTCTGTATGACTCTACCAGAGGGTTGTCGTAGTCAGTGGGAGCAGCGGAAGCATTGGTGGACATCAGGCTTATGTCTATTTATAGACTAAAACAGATGTAGCGGAGATAGATCATCTATTTCTAATGTGACAGTCATAGGTTTGACGTCATCAGAATAGGGGATGGATCTGTTAAGAAGGTAGTAGGAAGTGATATTCCTTTACTACGATCGGTTATACTTTGGTCGTCACACAGTGGTTTCTCCACATAGGACTTGGACATTATATCAGACATACTGGTTACTAGATCTATGGTTTTAGATCTAGATTTGGGTGGTTTCCCAATCAGGGTACTTTGACAGCATTCTAAGAGTATTTAGAATGGACGACTCCTGGCATGGTGGTGTACCTGCAGGTAATGGAGTCACCCTCTCTAAAGGTGTCTTACAGACTAAAGGGGGGAGGGATGCGCATGATTGGCAGATCACTTGCTTAGGCAATTGAGTCAATCATGAGATGTCAAGTACCACACCAGATGTTGTTCTTGCATTATATGCAATAAGTTGATATTGATCCAATCCTGGAGAAACAGTAGGAAGCAGTTTTAGAATATAAGTGGATGTTCTAGGGATATGATAACGACAGCCTCATTCGAGAGACAGTTATCATTCCAGGCTTCCAAGGTGACATGGACGACAAGGAGGTTGTCAGAGTTTTAGTTTTCCTTCTGACGAGGGGCAGTATTTTGGACAGGTGGTCCAAGGCAATACTGAGGGTGGCATGGCGCAGGATACTGATTAAGTTCAGTTGACGATACAGTCTAAGAAGTTTGGATTTGGAGTTCATTTATGAGCTAGGTCCCTCAGACATCCAGACATTCTAAGACAGGTATTGCTCATTTCGGGAGATGGCTTTCTCCGCGAACTTGAGATATAGAGAGACATAGAAAGAAACACCAGAGCGGATCCACTCACTGAGGCTATTCCTCGAACGCAATAGTTTCGCAAACGATCTTTGTGAGACTGACAAGTAGAGGAGTTGGGTGTTCGGTATCACACGTGCTGTGAGTATGCGGCATCGCAATAATTAGCCTTGAGTGCAAGTGGGAGATTGTTGGAGATAGTGCCCTCAGAGTCGATTATTGGATCACAGGCACGTGATTGCAATGATTGAGGGAGGACCTATCCCGGTAGGACAGTCTTACTCGAGATGATAGTATGCTATCTGGTTTACCTTTATCATCGTGTACTGCTTTAGGTGACCTGACAGGTCGCTATTGCACGTTGATAGAGCCCTAGGATTCATGCTTGACTGCCAGCAGTATGAGGGCGATCATATAAGTGAGAGCTGGAGTCTACAAGCACATCATTAAAAGGTCCCTAGTCGTGGGAGTTTCGAGACGGGGCATCGATACTCCAGAGTAGACTAGTGTATACAGTCGAGACCCCGACGAGGGGCGGTGGCCGGTCTCACAAGCCACTGGTGTCAGTTGGATCACCTAAGATGTATACAGGTGCTCATTGGGTTATGAGTACACCGGACAGGACTCGCCGGGAACATGCTAGTTGGTCTTATACCTGACGTCAGATAGCAGCTCCCAGGTGACATGTGTACAGGTTAGTTCATCGACCTGGGGATCGTCATTTGTCTCGTGTGAGTTCCCACTGTGCTTTGATTACTACCCTACCACGACTCAAAGGAGTCGTGCAAACAGGTTTTAGTTGGGTACAGTCCCGAGCCACATGGAGGCAGTGAGCGGATCTTCGGGGGTTCGTCTCTCCCGGTATTGGGGGTGAGGTCGCACTGTGTCTAGGAGAGCCATTACACAAAGTCCTTGGCCAAGGCAGGAGATTTACTGGTAGGTATTCCAGTAGTATCTCAGGGTGTTCTGGGCTACACTCCGACATGACTTGTACCGCTTTTGGGGGTCTGACTTTTACCCACCCCCTAGGCCCGACATGCGATGCTCATAGACGAACGGACCGGACTGTACGGATATTGTCACTGACAGGCTCAGTAGGGTGTCAGGATGAGCTCGCTCATCGACGTCCCTTTTGGTCAATAGCTGGTGGACCGTTACGTATTGGCTTATACCTCTGACGTGCTAGTGGTTAAATCCACAGCCATTGTATTGACGAGTCTTTAGAGTCCACCACACTTTCAGTTACTCAAGCTTTCGGGCGAAACGCTGTAGAGGCCGTATGGAGATATGGCAGGGTCCGATCAGATACGTGCGGTATTGCACGGATCAGGATCGGACGGTTTGTACTAGTAGCCGTATAGGTATATGGCAGGGTTCGATCAGATACGTGCGGTATTGCACGGATCAGGATCGAACGGATATTACTAGCCGGCTTTGGTTTAAGCCGGTCCTAGTTTAGTACAGTGTAGATTTTGTCTCTTTGCATTTGTATCCGGACGGAATACAGATGCGGGTGTGTATGCTCAGTATCGGGGTTTTCCTGTAATTTATTACGGGACCAGTTTTCTGGAGTTGCCAGTTTGCATTCCGTTCCGGCCGGTTTTCCTTTGTTCTTTCCCGGCCGGACTTTTCCGATGGAGGGGGTTATTTGCAATTGTGCAAATAATATTTTGTGGAGGGGTTTATTGCAATTGTTTTGATTATGATAGCATCATTATCTTTTGCTCCATCACTTGCATTAATGAGGGTATGGGTTTGATTAATGCTTGAAGCATGGTTGATGTTTCTTTGTCTCTTGATGTCGTCACCTCTTCTATTCTCCTACACTCACCTCCCTTATTGCTTCATATTCTTTCTTCCTCCATTTCTAAGTTCATAAGTTTTTTCCATGGTTGAGTGAGAAGAAGATGAGAGCTTCATCTTTGAGAGAGTAGCATTCTTGATCTCATTTTCGATGCTAGAAAAATGCAAGCACCATTTTTCTTCTTGATTCCTCCATCATCTTTCAAAGGCAACAAACCCCAAAGTGAGACATGCACTCTACACTTCACTTCCTACAGCAAATCTTGGACGCGTCGATTCGCCAACTTCGCGCCCGAGTTGCCTCGGTATTGAGGTGGGAGCCCGTAAAAGCTACAGGCGATGTGGTACCCTTTCCGACGAGGAGGAGACGGACGGAGATCCCGCGAGGAGATCGGAGTAGAGATGAAGACCGGAGGACTCGGATCAGTCGGTACATCTCTTCCCTTTCTTGTTAGTAGCTTATACTTGTTAATGGTTACGATCCGGAGTTTAGTGCGCGGTGGTGCCGGTTTGCAAAGTCCGCAAAATTATAGTTTATCACCGCTTCCGCATTCCGGCGTCGGATTGACGGCCGGGGCGCCGCCGTGCACTTACAGTCTAGTACAATACTGATACCATCTATGTAATGCATGCGTGTGTATGAAAACACCACGCCTAAAGAACCTGCTAAAATATCATGTCGTATCTCAATTACGAACCATATCATATCACCGATCTCATGGCCCCAAGCCCAATCTCATCGACTCATCTCCAATCCCAAGTACTTATCCTCAAAATCCATGTATATGTATATATATATATATATATCCCCAATCCGCACAAGTAAAATAAATGTATGCATGTGTGTGGGTACGTGTGGGTAAAAACCTATTATAGGGTTCGCGACTAAGAAGCTAAACCAAGCTACTTTTAACTATCCTAAACTAAACCATAAACACAAAACCAAATCTCGATAATCATCCTCATATCATAAAACACCTACATAAACATATATATCATAAACTATACTACGGACTGCGGGGGTGCTATACGCCATCCACCCAACTTCCCTCGTAAATATAATCTACTCACCTCGACCTTCGCTTGCCGATGCCGATGTCTCCACGCGCTTGCTTTTCGTCTCGAAGTCTTCATGAGGGTACCTACATATCATAACGCACCGCATCGCATTAAAATCCGACTCATGACCAAATCGACACACGAATCTCACATAGGTCAAAATCTATGGTTCGCTCTCACAAATCAACCCAAAACCCTCGACATCGGCGTACAAAATCGAGAAAAACACAAACGCACCATTCGTGGTTTCACAACCCACAAAATATATATATATAATAGGGTTTACATCATCAAAACTTCAAATTCGCTTTAAAAGCTATTTTCCCGAAACTCTAGTAAGCAAAAATTTAACCGGTTTAGTACAAAACTTGATGTTTAAACAAATCTCGCGGCCGCCATGTTCACTAATTAGCTTAATTAGGCCACATAAACATTTAATAGATTTTATCACACTAATTTGTATTAAACCAACATTTTTAGTTTGCACATTAATCCAATTTTAACCATTTCGAAGCTACAATACACAAATCCACAACTAGACTAGGTTTTGCATGTTCTAAAGTGTTAAACTACACATTATATTGCTAATGATGTGATGAAAACCCTAACCATATTTTAATCTCACATTTTTAATTAAATCTAAAAACCTAGTTTGCAATTTAAGCAATTTGGACAAATTTAAATGTAGCAATTTAGCAATTAAGCAACTAGATTGGGTTTTCCAAATCTTAAGAGGTTCAACTACACATTCAATCTTAAACAAGAGATAAAAACCCTAATTGAATTCAAACCCTATTCTTGAATTTTCCAAACCCTCACTTTAAATTCTCAACTTGAAATTAGAAACCCAAATAACATTTAACTACTTTAGCTTTATGCAAAATACCAACAAATTAACCATTTGGATAAGATTTATACCTCCAAGACTTGTAGATCTACGTGCATCTTAGCCTCCAAAATTAGCTTCTATGCCCCAAGATCCATGCTTGAATGGTCAAGGAATAATGGGTAATGAATGGATTTGGAGTTTAATGATGTTTTAGCTTGATTTTTGAGGCAAAAAGATGAATTTTTTGAAGAGAAAAGAGAGGAGAAAATGGGGGGCTGCTATAGGGAGTGACTCGGCCAGAACTTTGAGGGGGAAGAAAGAGAGGGTGTGGGGAGTTTGACCAAGTCAGAACCCATACTTCAATTATATAAACCCATACCCCTTTTGTTTAATTGCTTTCTTTCTTCCCTTTTTCATTTCTTTTGTTTAATTGAAGTAGGGAAAGTTTTGTGGAAAAGGGGCTGCTCAAGGTGGGCTCAGCCAAGCCATGGGGAATGGGGGGTGAGTGTAAGTGAGTGAGTGGGTGCACACACAAGAAGATAAATACCAAACCACAATTTCTATTTAATTTATTTTCACAATTTAAGCATTTTTCTTCGGTATTATCTAAAACCATTTGACAATTTCATTTTATTTCAAAAACAATATTTTACATGTTAGTTTAATGTGTCATGATGCACAAAATTTGTATCAACCCATTCCAATTTGTAATTATCCCTAATTAAATGTATTAGTGACGGCTTAAAATAATATTAAAATAATTAATTTCAGAAAAAATTTCAGTAAATTAGAAATTTTACAAGTGGCTCAATAAACACCAAATACTAGCAATTACATAGCTAGAATATGTATATTTAATTTTATATTAAAAGATATTTATATCTTGAATTTTACGGAAAACACCCGTTATTTTACCGATTTTCCGAAATTTCACCTGAAGGATTTTCAAAACGTTACAATCTCCCCCCTTAAAGAAATTCGGTCCCCGAATTTAAATTAAACTCCCCTTAAATACTAAAACATTTAAGAAAAACCATCAAGTCGTCGGGGCTCCGAAATCAAAAATACATAAAACACGTCGTAGTGCAATACTTGCGCAAGAAAAACATATATATAAACCAAAATCAAAACTCCGTCAAGCATCCCGCAGTCATCGGAGTTATAGGGAAGACATCAATGTCAAGATCTAATACGAAAACCAACATGATATACATCATTAAAACATCTGGAAGCAATGCATGCCAAACCTTTTTCAAATCTCCGTGCGATGTTCGCAACACTGCACAGTGGCGGACGTCTATTGTAAGAAGATAACTATATATATATATATATATATATATATATATATATATATATAGTTATCTTCTTATATATACTTTGTTTAATATGCACGTCCCGCCGTTTTGAAAGCAATTTTAGAAGGGTTTCCTTTATAAAATGTTTCGTGTCATCTCGGACACGTAGGTAAATACTAAGACTATAGCTCCTCTTTGGAAATCCCTTCGATAACTATCAATGCATGCAAAAATAAACTCAGGTATTGTCCTCTGACTAGTCCTGCTCAGTACTAAACCAAATAGCAAGTATCATAAAATATACTGCTCCCAAAAGAAATCAATCCCAAAAATATATGAATGCCACGTGCGTCTGGTGCGCACGGAAATCGAAATCCATGAATGTGCCATACATGTGCACATAAACAAAAATCTGAGTGCAACGGGTGTGCATGAAAACACCTGTCAAGGGCAACGTATGTGCCTGACAGCAAAACCAGGTGCATCTGATATGCACGAAGAATCTCGATTTAGTGCATCTAGTGTGCACCTAAATCGCATCAAGCACCTTAAGTATGCGCAAAATCCAAATCAAGTGCACAATGTGCACGAAAACGAATATCGAATATCATAATCGAAATCGACGGTATACAACACATTTCAATCAAAATCCCAATCAGGTATACCGTGGTATAAAATCTCACCATCCTGTGCATCGGCATGCACAAAAGCAAATCAAATACTAAAAGTGCATGAAAACTATGCCGAAAGCATAAATCAAATCATATGCTTGCCCTAGGCATGAAATCAAATATCATGAAACTCGGTCATCAAACTCAATCATGCAATAAATCACCCAAAAATACTAAAATCCAAAGTGATGGATACGTGATAGTCAATCACAAAATCACAAATCATAAATACTGTCGTCAATGTCCTTCCTTCAAGGTCGAGAAGGTGTCGGTGCACCCAATGCTAGCAGAGCAAGATATCTACTTGCCTCCTGATCATGGCCTGTCGCCTAGTGCCCTTAGGCTCTCGTCTCTCACTGCAGATTGCTAAGTACATAGCTCCTCGGCTCAACGGTCCAATATAGAAATGATAACGCAGCAGTCCGCTCTGACACATCCTCTAAAGATCTCTGGCCAACTATCATGGTTACTCATAACATGTCTCGTCGACGATGCCGAACTCTGGCCTACTGGGTGTGCGTCATATGACCGCTCCTGGGTCCAGGTTTTCTCGTTCAGTATTTCCAGAAAGGTCCTGTCGAAGTCTCTCCTAAGTCTCGTTTCTGCCGAACTGCCCGGAATTTATCATCCTCTTACTATATCTGGTTCTTGTTCCGGAACGGCTGCATACTCATCACGACTCCTCCTGAAAGATATATCCATAGTCAACACTTCTGCATGCGTATCACATCTGTGATGTCGGCGGAGTGGAACGTCGTCTCATCAAGATCTCGTACGAATCTCTTACTCCACTTTTCTCTACTGTTGACTGCTTTGGACTCGTCTCATCGTAGCTGCATGGACTGCGCTCCAACGGCTATACTCGTATCTGTAGTCTCCCAAGCAATGCAGCTCACCACATAGCATCCGAATGAATTCGAACCATTCGATCGACTCGTCAAAACCTCATAATCCCCCAAGAGCTCAACATTTTGGGTACAGTTTAATAGTATCGAGTACATACCACAGCATCGGTGGACCAGCCGTAGAAGGGCAAACCCAAGCCTCACTAATGGCACCGCGGAACCGCCGCAAACCCTAAGGTTCAAAGGCTTTCACACGGTCATTATATCGAGTTAGGGTTTCATTCTTCTAGAGGGTCCATAGAATTGCTTGCATGTCTTTCCGAATACTTTAAACTTGGAATATGGGTTTCTGATATTCGATCGCCTCTATCGACTCTCAACGTACCTGCGTGAAGTCGTCTCTAACTGGAATCAATCTATCCGCTGACCTCGCATCGGGATAGGCAATGAATCACATGTCCTAGTCTTTCATCCTTGGTGACTAGCGATCTTCTATCATATCTCGAAGTATAACTCGTGCGGCATTAGCTCCAAACATCTGGGGCGATATCTCCTCATTCGCAGCAACAACTGGCTCATTCGTCCGCACGCTAAACAGTGCCTCAATCATCAAGAATCCTAGTGTAATGACGGTCGTCACATTCTGGCTGGCCTCTATCAGTGGCCCCATCCTCTAGTTCTGATCTGCACGTCCGAGAGATCTCGTAAAAGCGACCCATCAAACGCTCATAGCACGAAAACACAATAAAACGACGCATCTATGCAAACCGTATGTCCCTGGAATCACGCCCTGGTCAGTCCTCGTTCGTGACAAGCTCGTGCTGACCGTAACTCTAGCCGTAGCTCCCTCTGCCCATACCATCGTGATAACAAAACCATAAACTGGTACTGATGAGGCTAGATCATAGGAATGAATATAATGTTGTGCAAAGAAATGTACATCCTAAGGATTCTTAAGTGGAGTATCGTATCGTAAATATGCCGCGGAATATACGTACGGTACGTCACTCTACTCAAGCTACCTACTCTATCAACAAAGGGTCGTTCTACACTCTGAAGGTAAAACATAACGCTCTAATACCAACTTTGTCACGACCCGAAAAGTACGGAATATGACCGGTACTTAAATTACGAAACGTCTCGAGGCGTACGTAATCTAAGTAAGCCGAAACCAAGAAATCAAAACCAAAGAAACGGTAGAGTGAAGGAAAAACCAATTTAAAGCAAGTAGTTTTAACAACAAAAGCCGAAGTATGTATTTTTAAAATCTCAAGTATTTTCTGAAAATTTCGGCAGAGTCTCCTTTGTAAATACTGGCCCCAAACGGCATACAACATAAATAGTATACGAAATAAATAAAAAGGCATCCCCAAGTGGGAGCTAGCTCTTCGTCAATCGACGGCCACAACCACGCAAGCAATATAATATACAACGCCGAAGGGCGAGGATCAAAACTCAAAAGAAAACCCAAAATCAGTATGAAAACCATAATAATACAACGCGCGACTCTGAGGTCGAAAGAATACCAAGTCTGGTATTCTATCTCTATCAAATATACAATCTGGTTGATGGAGTTTCTAGATACAACTGAAATAATAAATAAACAATGGGGATCCTGATGTAAAAGAACCCACCTACCAAAGCAATCACCCGGAAGGAACAGTGTGCCAGCAAAGCCGCAACGAAACCTGTACGGCCAAAACCTGCAAGGAACTGTGGCACAACGGGGGTGAGTTGCCAACTCGTGAGTAGAAAACATCTACGAGTAGAAATCTCATGCACAACGCTATCCTAGGTCAAATCAGGTAATATCCTGATCCATCTACATATAAGTGCAATCCCACGTGCTCGTGCCAGTGCCTCAGATAGCAACATATCAGATATATATGATGTATGAATGCATTACGAATAGAAAAAGAATATATCATGAGTGAGACAACTGTTTTCTTTAATCAATGAGATTTCTATTTGTATATCAATCAAGTATCATCAATGAAAGCAACAGAGAAATCAGTGTCAGCATCGACACAAAACATAAGTCTCAGTATCTCAATATCAAATCTCAATATCTTAAATCTCAGATCTTAAATATCAATATCTCAGGCATCCGTATCATCTGCGGGATCGGCCCGCGGACTCCGGCAGAACGGATCAGCCTGTATCCATCTCATGACTCCGGCCGGTATCCTCCGGACAACCGACAAGTCTAAATAATATCACCGGTAGGTAGTGCTTCCCTGCCAGGCTCATCGAATACAATTCGAGCTTCTTGCCCCGGGGTACCATACCGGGCTCACCATGTACCCGAGACGGTTTATCCAACTACTCGAATCGGGTCTCGAAATTCAACAGCAATCATGAAAAATCATGGTGGACGACTCATACATCATGAGAAAACCGCAAATTTGCATTTTAAAATGATGAAACTAAGCTTTTATTAAATTCTTGCAGTTTTCCCCCAAATCCAGAAATCTCATGTAAATCCGAAATCATCAAAATCATGATACCAATAAACAGTGAATACCGGCATAAATCTCCATAATACTGCATAACCAATGAATATATGAATGCACCTAATATCATGCAATGAATGCAATATTTAAACTAGCATATGGAAGCTATAACATATTGCGACTATCAGTTATCAAGCTATGTCAATGAAAAGGTATTTTCTAAAGTGTACGTGATATGACAATTACCGATGATGATGTGTGTGAGCCGGCAAGTAAGTGTATATGGAACATACGCATCATCGGTAATGGTGCTGGTGTCCTGACAGCATGGTTCATAATCACTAAGTACACAATAAACATGCAATGAGACGATAACAACATGATAAATGGCAATGAATAGTAATTGCAACAATAATATGCGGAACATGAATGATAATGTAACAATAAGAATCTACATCGCTACACCTGTGTTATACTGTTTTTCCGTTTGAAATAGTACGAATCGTGGTGTTTTGAAAATAAGGGCTACGGTGTTTTTAAGAAAATGTACGTCTTTTGAAATATCTGTAGTATCGCTTGACATGTCTTTAAAATCCTCACGATTCGTTAGTTTTGGAAATAGGTATGACTCGGTCCAGTCTAACATCTACTAGGCAACTACAGGTCTAACTAACAACCAATCGGAAGGGGTATGGAAACTACATAAATCTGAGCCGATATATATATGTGTATAATAGTCAGTGATCCCGCCTCAATAGTATCCCATATGATACCCTATATAATATGACATTCTCGAGTCAAGAGTGCGGATCTATCATCAAATATATAGCTCGTACGATAAATCCGTCGTACGGCCTCCCAAATCTGAGTACGGGTCAAATATCACATTTATCTCATTATTCGTCTGGTATCCTTTCCATCATATATCATGATCTGGGGGTACTGATCTAAGTCTAGTACAATACTGATACCATCTATGTAATGCATGCGTGTGTATGAAAACACCACGCCTAAAGAACCCGCTAAAATGTCATGTCGTATCTCAATTACGAATCATATCATATCACCGATCTCATGGCCCCAAGCCCAATCTCATCGACTCATCTCCAATCCTAAGTACTTATCCTCAAAATACAAGTATAAGTGTGTGTGTGTGTGTGTGTGTGTGTGTGTGTATACATATCCCCAATCCGCACAAGTAAAATAAATGTATGCATGTGTGTGGGTACGTGTGGGTAAAAACCTATTCTAGGGTTCGCGACTAAGAAGCTAAACTAAGCTATTTTTAACTATCCTAAACTAAACCATAAACACTAAACCAAATCTTGATAATCATCCTCGTATCATAAAACACCTACATAAAATATATATCATAAACTATACTACGGACTGCGGGGGTGCTATACGCCATCCACCCGACTTCCCCCGTAGATATAATCTACTCACCTCGACCTTCGCTTGCCGATGCCGATGTCGCCACGCGCTTGCTTTTTGTCTCGAAGTTTTTGTGAGGGTACCTACATATCATAACGCACCTCATCTCATTAAAGTCCGACTCATGACCAAATCGACACACGAATCTCACATAGGTCAAAACCTATAGTTTGCTCTCACAAATCAACCCAAAACCCTTGATATCGGCGTACAAACGCCGAGTGATCGAGAAAAACACAGACGCACCATTCGTGGTTTCACAACCCATAAAATATATATATATATATATATATATATATAATAGGGTTTACCTCATCAAAACTTCAAATTCGCTTTAAAAGCTATTTTTCCCGAAACTCTAGTAAGCAAAAATTTAACCGTTTTAGTACAAAACTTGATGTTTAAACAAATCTAGCGGCCGCCATGTTCACTAATTAGCTTAATTAGGCCACATAAACATTTACTAGATTTTATCACACTAATTTGTATTAAACCAACATTTTTAGTTTGCACATTAATCCAATTTTAACCATTTCGAAGCAACAATACACAAATCCACAACTAGACTAGGTTTTGCATGCTCTAAAATGTTAAACTATACAATATATTGCTAATGATGTGATAAAAACCCAAACCATATTTTAATCTCACATTTTGAATTAAATCTAAAAACCTAGTTTGCGATTTAAGCAATTTGGACAAATTTAAATGTAGCAATTTAGCAATTAAGCAACTAGATTGTGTTTTCCAAATCTTAAGAGGTTCAACTACACATTGTAATCTTAAATAAGAGATAAAAACCCTAATTGAATTCAAACCCTATTCTTGAATTTTCCAAACCCTCACTTTAAATTCTCAACTTGAAATTAGAAACCCAAATAACATTTAACTACTTTAGCTTTATGCAAAATACCAACAAATTAACCATTTGGATAAGATTTATACCTCCAAGACTTGTAGATCTACATGCATCGTAGCCTCCCAAATTAGCTCCTATGCCCCAAGATCCATGCTTGAATGGTCAAGGAATAATGGGTAAGGAATGGATTTGGAGTTTAATGATGTTTTAGCTCGATTTTTGAGGCAAAAAGATGAATTTTTTGAAGAGAAAAGAGAGGAGAAAATGGGGGGCTGCTATGGGGAGTGGCTCAGCCAGAACTTTGAGGGGGAGGAGAGAGAGGGTGTGGGGAGTTTGACCAAGTCAAGAACCCATACTTCAATTATATAAACCCATACCCCTTTTGTTTATTTGCTTTCTTTCTTCCCTTTTTCATTTCTTTTGTTTAATTGAAGTAGGGAAAGTTTTGTGGAAAAGGGGCTGCTCAAGGTGGGCTCGGCCAAGCCATGGGGAATGGGAAGGTGTGAGTGTAAGTGAGTGAGTGGGTGCACACACAAGAAGATAAATACCAAACCACAATTTCTATTTAATTTATTTTCACAATTTAAGCCTTTTTCTTCGATATTTTCTAAAACCATTTGACAATTTCATTTCATTTCAAAAACAATATTTTACATATTAGTTTAATGTGTCATGATGCACAAAATTTGTATCAACCCATTCCAATTTGTAATTATCCCTAATTAAATGTATTAGTGACGGCTTAAAATAATATTAAAATAATTAATTTCGGAAAAAAATTCAGTAAATTAGAAATTTTACAAGTGGCTCAATAAACACCAAATACTAGCAATTACATAGCTAGAATATGTATATTTAATTTTATATTAAAAGATATTTATATCTTGATTTTTATGGAAAACACTCGTTATTTTACCGATTTTCCGAAATTTCACCTAAACGATTTTCAAAACGTTATACTGACGTTTACCACCCCCTAGACCCGGTATGCGATATTCTCTGACGAAGAGACCAGACTGTACGGAGATTATCATGGATAGGCTCAGTAGGGATCCGGATGAGTTTGCTCGTCGACTTTCCTTTTAGACAAGTACTCGGGTAGCCGTTATGTACAACTAGTGCCGCTGACGCGCTTGTGATTATGGATTTATCCAGTAACTCACTGCCGGCGTACTGTCGAGTCTTTAAAGTCCCACACAGAGGATTTCCCTGGTTCAGGTGAAATGATGTAGTAGACGTATTGGATACGTGCAGGGTTCCGATTGATTGATGGTACTATGTACCCGGACTTTCGATCGGATAGTTGATAATACTAACCGGCTAGGGTTTTGAGCCAGATTATTAAATCAGGTATTTATTTAATAATTTACATATATATATATATATATATATATATATTTCGATATGTATATTCTAGTATTATGTTCCTTGTGTTATTCTATCTCTTTGGTATTCGTGTTTGTATGCGAATGCAGGTATGTATATACAGTAGACTGTAATCCGTATTTTATACGGAAAAAATTCTAGAAGGTGGACACTGTTAGTTATATGTATGCCCTAGAGGCCATTACTGTACATTGGATGTATATTGTAGTAGATGCTGGGACATATATAGGTAGGACTTTCTTGCTCGACATGATAGTACGCTATCTGGTTGCTCTTTATCTTAACATGTATACTTTCTGTCTCTCTGTTACATGTTGATAAAGCCCTTAGGATGTGTACTCGACTTCTAGGACTATGATGCAGATCATACTAGTGGGGCCTGGGTAGTCCATGAGTACATCCTTCAATGCTCCTAGTCGTGGGAATATCGAGACGGGGCATCGATATTCCAGAGTAGACTAGCGTATATCTTCTCGACCCATGTGATGGGCGATGGATGATCCCATATCCATTGGTGTTTGACATCAGAGATGGTATGCGGGTGCTCAGTGGAGACTGGGTACACTGAACGGACTCGCCGAGAACTCCCAGATGGTATTATACCTCACGTCAGATGGCAGTTCTCTGGTGACACTGGTACAGCTTAGTCTGTTGACCCGAGATCGTCATAGAGTCTTGTGTGTCTCCCACTGTGCTTTGATTTCCACCCTACCACGGCTCTACTGAGGCATGCAAACAGGTGGTTTTTGGGTACAGTCCCGATTCACATGGAGGCAATGAGCGATAGGAGGGGATTCGTCTCTCCCGGTATTGGGGGTTGATGTTGTGCTATGCACGACTGGCCATAACTGGAAATCCCTGGCCAGGGTTGCAGTGATCTACTTGTAAGTGTTATCAGTAGTTTCATGCTATGTTATGGACCTTATATCGGCATGACTTATCGAGCTACTGGGGTCTGACGTTTACCACCCCTAGGCGAGATATGCGACATATCAGACGAACAGACCGGACTGTACGGTAAGTGTTACTGGTTGGATTCACAGGAGTGTGAGCGGGCTTGCTCGTCGATCTTATGATCGCTCAATACCCGGGTGGCCGTTACGTTTAGCAGACCGCTTGCGGCTTGTGGGTGTTTGATATGATCATCACCTGCTGCCTGCGTATTGACGAGTCTTTAGAGTCCTACACAGAGGTTTCCTGGCTCAAGCAAAACGAAATAGGAGCGCATATGAGATATGTGCGGGACCGAGAATAATGCGTGTATGTGATACCGTATTCTATTCTCGCGATGAATGTATCGATTGGTTGTATGCGATATAACCTAGTTATCGAATCGAGGATTGATTCGATAAGTCGATACATTGGATATTAGTCGGTCATATGCGATATGACCGGATCGTTAAATCAAGTGTTGATTTAATGATTTAATAATAATTATATATTAGATATATTACTTTACATTAACTAGTATTTGTTTACTTAAAATGGATTTTCTCACTTGATGTGCACATTGTATATGTGATATATTTTTGTGCACTTGATGATACATGCAAATTTGGATATGTGTATGCTTTAAACCTTGTTTAGGTTAATGGTTAGGGTTTAGTAATCTTTTCTTAATTACTTATTCATTTTAGTTATCTTTTGGCAAAAATGAAATGGTGGCAAAATTTGTTCTTTACTTGTGCTTCATGAAGCTTCTTAGCTTTATCTACCATTTTGTTTTTTCCTTAACCTAACCATTCACCTAACCCTAGTTTATTCTCTACACTTAACCATGGTTGCTATATGATAAGATCACTTGATTTATTATAATTAATCAATTGATTTTAATATACATATCATATTCTTTTTCTTCTTCTTCTTCTTCTTCAAGAAGAAAGAAGCTTGCTAGCTTCAATGGTGACTTGAGATAAAGAGTGAGAAATCCAATTCTAAAGTGAACCCACTTCCTATTTCTTCATCCTCTACCACTTGCCATGTAGTATAGGGTGTTTTCTTCACAAGTTTCATGACTTGGTGAAGTTGGAGCTTGATCTTGAGTTACCTCGACGTAGATCATCTTCGGTATCAAAGTCGACGACCTAGCCCGATCATTTCTCCGACGAAACCATCGCCAGAGTCCAGGATCCGATGATCGCAGCGGAGGGACGTCATCACGGAGCTAAGGAGGTGGAGGACCGGATCTACAAAGGTTGTAGCCCCTTTCACTTTGCAGTAAAGTTGTTTACTAGGTTGTAGTTTCGCCTTTGCCTCTAGATAACGATCTAGTTTAGGGTTTCTCGGAATTTTGAATTGGCCATGTTTGATCACTTGTAGAACCTCATGGGTGTGCCTAGAAACCCAACAGTGGTATCAGAGCCTAGCTAGAGCCTTAGGCGATGCGTAGACGAAATTAGAAACCCGATCGAACCCCGAAACCCTAGCTTTAACCCTTCTCTATACATTTTTTGAAATCGGGGATTTTTGAGAATTAAAAATATGCAGAAAAATCATCAGGCTTTTTTAAGAATTACTGTGAAGCACGTGCGCATAACTCGACCAAATGGCCGCGGAACCGCGGCAAAAGCATGGCATTTGCGGCGGTTCCGCGGCCGTATAGGAGCTTCTTGTAATTTTCTTTGCACAGTAATTCCTATCTTTTAGTACTGTATTTTCTGGGAATTTTTAATTTGCACTCAAGAGTTGAGTTTCCTGGGTTGCATTGGGAGTTCGTAGATTCGATCGGATTGTCTAATTTTGTCAGTGTGTTTTTCCAGGTAATTTTAGAATATGTTGAAAAGTTCGACCGGATATAAATACCCACTTTTTCCCCTGCCGGGAAATTTCCAATCGTTGGATTTTTCCGTAGTTTAATGACGTTCTAAGTAGTGCAAGTAACGTGATGGTCCCTCTAGAAGACAACAAACCTTAACTCGATTATGTGACCGTCTTGAACTGCCCTTTGAACCTTAGGGTTTGGGGCAGTACGGCATGCCACATGTGAGGCGTTGGCTTGACCCTTCTACGGCTGGACCGTTGGTACTGAGGTACGAAGTGAATGTTTTTAAACTTATTTCATGTGTTGAGCTGTTTCAGGAAAACTTGGGTGTTCGATTGTTCGATCGGAAAGTTTAACATTTTCTATTTATCCGGAATGTGATACAATATTTGGAATCCACAAGTAGTTATGAGATAACTGAATGAATGTTATAAACATAGCAGTTTAGTCTCACTTGATCGGTTGCCACAGAATTTTGATATGATCAAAAGTCCGTCGCAATCACGTAGCGTACGCGGATACTCGCCGGGTAAACTTAATAGACAGCCTCACCCCATAGCCCCGACCAAGTGACTGTAGGAGAACCCCGTCGCCGAAAGCATCCGTTCGGGTGCTCGCGGCAGCGATGTTCCGCCTTGGTGCACTTCGTCGACGGCGTCGGGGGTGCGGCCGCCTACTAAAGTTTGCGACGAGCATTCGATCAAGATGTCGGGAATCTTGTTGAATTGCCCGACTTGATATTGAAAAGAGCTTTCGATAATAAGACTAAAATGCGGGGTTTATAATTGTTAGGCATGCGATGTCTAAGTATTTCATTTGATTAGGCATGCGATGTCTAAAGAGTTTGCGGATTCCAACTGTTGTAGTTTTACACTTTCTTTTCTGTGACCGTAAGTGTAATATGTGATATCGCCGGTTTTGTTGCTATATGTCAACGACAATTGGGATGCGCATATTTACTTACGTTGATGACATGTGATGTTATGTGTTGCTGGATATGTTATATTGGATCGTCGTGTTTGAATAGCCGGGGGTTTTTATGTGAGATGAGTATTTTTCATTTTCATTCATGTAAAAACTTGTATGTAATATTCTTTTATTGGGGCACTTCCAGGTTGCGGAAGATGTCACCATTTGTATATTATTTACTTTTCCGCATTAGGATAGACCCAAGGAGGGGAGCACAGTAACCGGGTTCTAGGGTCCAGTTGGAGACCATCTCGAGGAGTCGAGTTCGGGTCTCCTAACCCTAGAATTGGTAGGGTTGCTTGCCGCTCTCGTAGGGGTCTAGGGGTGTGGGATTGGATATTCATCACGACCGTGGAATCCATGTTTTATACTGGCTCGTATTAAAAACACGGACGTCCTAGTATATCCATTATTTCATATGATATTTTCTGCTGCGTTATCTGTGATGTGATCATGTGATTTGTTCAGATAGATATGGTATATAGTATATATGATATATTATATAGACGTTGCTTATGTTTTACACCCGCACTAGCCCTGCCTCGCTCTGACGTTAGTTACCTAACCTAACGGTGCAGACGGGACATCGAGGCGAATGCGGATGGCATAAGCGTACGTTATATTTATCTGTGATGTTTAGGTGGACTTAAATGATGGAATATTCATTAATGAGATTAATGAAAGAAAATAAACCTAATTAATGTTGTGGAATCGAATTTCAAAAATAAAACAGGTAGCTACAGTTCTTGCTTTGCATCGCGGTGTTCATTATAGAGCATCCTACACCTTATTCGATGAGGAAAGGACCGAGATCCCTTCACCGGGAGTGACTCCTTTAGCAATAACTGGAAGATGCTACAACCCTCGGTTTGTCTTTTGATTGCTTCTATAGTTTCTGCTTTGCACATTGATATATATGATATATCCCGCACCTCATTCGACGAGGAAAGGGCCGACGATCCCTTCACCGGGAGTGACCCCTTTAGCAAAACTAGAAAAGCCTCAAAAACACTCCATTTAAAAACCGTTTGATTCCGTAACGAGATCAAGTTCAAAGCGTTAAAGGTTTTCTTAAAAACCATTCGCAACCCTCCGTCATTTTAGGAAGTAGAGTACTTAGTATTCGTGATGTGTTTGTTGACCATAGTCAAGGCACAGTGTACGATAGCTAAGTGATGTCTTCCTACACCGCATATGATGCGATTAGTTAGGACAGTCGCGTGACTTTGTTTACCTTAGTTAAGGGTCATGTAAGTGGGTCTAACTAATCACGAAATCACGGGTAGAACTTGACTAGTACTTATGATTTGTTGACCATAGTTAAGGTCATAGGTGCTAGGGGTAAAAACCTTTATCGGGAGTTTCAAGTGTTGAAATTTGCAATGAGATTGCATACCTTCTATATGATAGTTGGATCCCGATACCCGCTGCGAGTAATTGTTCTCCTGGGAGAGTTTTACACATTACAATTAGCCGATCAAGTAGGTGTCTAGAAAGGTGTCAACGGGGTTACGCCTCTGGGAAAACGAGGTTTACTTTAATTAGGTCCGTGCGAAAGCACGGGGAACCTCCCTCAAAGTACCGACACTGGCCTGGCTGAAAGATTGGCGAACTTGTAGCATGTAATTAATCCCGGCTAGTCTTTCCTTTTAGGGTTTGAAGGAAGATTTGATAAAAACAGTGGGAGCCATCCTGATTAGATAAAATAAAAACCAATCTGATCTTGCAAGAGCATACGCTGATTGTTTTCTTCTCTCTCTCTCCAGGTAGCGACCATATCACGCCTTAATCAAGATAATAATACGGATTATTGACCGAACCCGCTTGTTATACTGAGCTGGGGAACGTTGGTCCCGCTCCAACTTATAATTGTTATAAGACCGAGCAGGAAATAGGGGAATACCAAGATTCCCATGCCGCCCAAACGAAGAAAGTGCATATGATGCATCTTCTTCAGGTATGTTCGTTACAAAGAACTGTTTCTCAATATCCTCTGCATCCTGGGTATTTGATACCGGATCAGGCTCCCAGATATGTAATCTGTTACATAGGGCTACAGAAAGGCAGAGAACTGAGAACGGGTGATGAGTTTCATGAGACAGAAAACGGGGCAAGTATTGCAGCCAAGTCTGTTGGTCACTGTCACCCTGTATTACCGGTACATTGATTCTGAACGAATGTTATTAGATACCGAACCTGATATACAAAATCATATCAGTCTCTTTATTAGTAAAGAAATGATAAAATTTTGTATTGTTGGATAATATTTTGAACATTTCCTATTTCAAAAAGTTGATCGTTTCAGGCATGTTATCTAAAAGCATTGACGTTCTAAATCAAACTACAGTTCCTAGTATACGGAACACACACAAGAGGAAGAGTTCAGAAATGAACGAATCCTTCTTGAGGCATTGTAGACTAGGTCATATCAATGCGACCCGACTGGCTGAAGTTACATTTAGATGCATATTTAAATCAGTTTGAATTTACATCTTGTGAAACTTGCCATTCATGTCACAAAGATTAGATGACCATAGCTCTGTTTATTGGAAACAGAGAAAGAGTTAGTAAACTCTTGGGACTGATATATGATGATGTATGTAAACTCCCATGTCTACACATGCCAGGACCGGTTCTTTGTACTTCATTATATTCTCTGATAATCTCTCAAGATTCAGTCATATGTTCCTGTTGAAACATAAGTCCGAAGCTTTTGAGGTATTCACAGAATATAAGTTGGAAGTAGAGAACCAAAATACGGGTATAAGTATTATGTCCTATGATAAGATCAGGGAGGAGAATACTTGTGCATGGAATTCTTGGACTATTCTAAAGGAAAATGAGATTCTCTCTCAGTATTACTCCTCTGAATACACCACAGCACAACGGTGTATCAGGGCAGAGCAATCGCACCGTATTAGATATGGTGTGCTATATGATGAGTACTACTGAGTTACCTATTTCCTTTTGGGGTTGTGCACTTAAGAAGCAGCATACCTATTGAATTGGGTTCGAATCAAATCAGTGCCTACCACTCCATATGAGATATGGTATGGGAAGAGCCTATCTCTTAAGTAAGTTAAGATTTGGGATTGTCCAGCCTATGTCAAAAGCAAAATCCGGACAAGATCGAGGCAAGGTCAGTTCTGTAGAACTGGAAAGGTTCCAGCTATACAAAACTGCAGCTGATGATTTGACAGAACCAAAAGATTCAATAGTCCCCGATGAACCTCAGCCTCTCTGCCGATCTGGTAGGGTTCCTCACCTGCCTGAGAGATACTTCGGTTTCTCGATGACAGTGGGAGCAAGGATTGCATCATGAGATGATGACCCAACTAGTTTCGAGCAGGCCATCGAGAGTGGGGACTCTGTAAGAATGGCTGGATGCTTAGCGATCTGAGATGGAATCCATGTACACCAACAAAGTATGGACTTTGGTTGCTATATCTGAAGGGTTAAATCCCCATCAGGAGCAAGTATATCTTGAGAAGATTACTTGGTGTAGATGGAAAAGTTGAGACTTTCAAAGCTGGACTTGTTAAAGGTTTTTGTCATCGACCAGGCGTGGATAATGATGAAACCTTTTATAGTGCCTATGCTTAAGTCCATCCGAATCCTACTTGCCATTGCTACATACCATGACTACGATATCTGGTGGTTGGGTGCTATGACTGCTTTTCTAAAATGATGATTTAGAAGAGAACGTCTATAAGAACACAGCCAGAGGGCTTCGTAAACAATGGGAGCAGCGGAAACGTGTGCAAGTTGCTTTACATAATAAAGCAGGCATCGCGGAGTTGGAACGTCTGTTTTGATATGATAGTCAAAGTGTTTGACTTCATCAAAATGGTAGATGAACCTTGTATATACAAAAAGGGTAGTAGGGAGTATGGTGGTGATCCTCATAGAGTATGTGGATGGCATACTCTTGATAGGAAAAGGGTTTCCTATGCTACGCTCGATCAATCTCCTCTTGTCACAAGGATTCTCCCAATAGGATAAAGGTGATACCTCCTAAATCCTGGGTTTTGGATCTATGAGATAGATCTAAATGGATGTTAGGATTCTCACTAACTATAGTGAGATAGTATCAGTTGATCCTGGGGAGAATCACTGGAAACGTTCCAGGGTGATAAGGACGACTGAGTGTCAGTCGCAGGCATTGTCTTTACCCTCAGTAAAGGGACGGTATGTTGGAAGAGTTCCAAGCTAGATACCGTGGCAAACTAGACGATAAAGGATGGTAACATCGCTATTAAAGATACTACCAAAGAGGCAGTTTGGGTGTATATTGGTTCATAAGATGAACTAGGTTACAGCCATTGTATGACAATGGAAGTGTGGCTTTGGCCAAGGAACCCTGATCCCATCAGTGACCCAGACATATTTTGAGGCAGCATCACCTGATCATGGAGATAGTTGATCTCCAGGGTGATCGAGGTTAGGAGAGTAGACTCAGAGGACAACATGGCGGATCCACTCACAAAGGCCTATTCCCAAAGAGAGACTTTTAAGGGATGGTTGAGTATGTAATACTGCAACCACTGCTACAGATGGCCCTAGTGCAAGTGGGAGATTGTTAGTTATATGTAAGCCCTAGAGGCCATTACTGTACATTGGATGTATATTGTAGTGGATGCTGGGACATATATAAGTAGGACTTTCTTACTCGACATGATAGTACGCTATCTGGTTGCTCTTTATCTTAACATGTATACTTTCTGTCTCTCTGTTACATGTTGATAAAGCCCTTAGGATGTGTACTCGACTTCCAGGACTATGATGTAGATCATACTAGTGGGGCCTGGGTAGTCCATGAGTACATCCTTCAATGTTCCTAGTCGTGGGAATATCGAGACGGGGCATCGATATTTCAGAGTAGACTAGCGTATATCTTCTCGACCCATGTGATGGGCGATGGATGATCCCATATCCATTGGTGTTTGACATCAGAGATGGTATGCGGGTGCTCAGTGGAGACTGGATACACTGAACGGACTCACCGAGAACTCCCAGATGGTATTATACCTCACGTCAGATGGCAGTTCTCTGGTGACACTGGTACAGCTTAGTCTGTTGACCCGAGATCGTCATAGAGTCTTGTGTGTCTCCCATTATGCTTTGATTTCCACCCTACCATGGCTCTACTGAGTCATGAAAACAGGTGGTTTTTTGGTACAGTCCCGATTCACATGGAGGCAATGAGCGATAGGAGGGGATTCGTCTCTCCCGGTATTAGGGGTTGATGTTGCGCTATGCACGACTGGCCATAACTGGAAATCCCTGGCCAGGGTTGCAGTGATCTACTGGTAAATGTTATCAGTAGTTTCATGCTATGTTATGGACCTTATATCGGCATGACTTATAGAGCTACCGGGGTCTGACGTTTACCACCCCTAGGCGAGATATGCGACATATCAGTCGAACAGACCGGACTGTAAAGTAAGTGTTACTGGTTGGATTCACAGGAGTGTGAGCGGGCTTGCTCATCGATCTTCTGATCGCTCAATACCTGGGTGGCCGTTATGTTTAGCAGACCGCTTGCGGCTTGTGGGTGTTTGATATGATCATCACCTGCTGCCGGCGTATTGACGAGTCTATAGAGTCCTACATAGAGGTTTCCTAGCTCAAGCAAAACGAAATAGGAGCGCATATGAGATATGTGCGGGACCGAGAATAATGCGTGTATGTGATACCGTATTCTATTCTCACGATGAATGTATCGATTGGTTGTATGCGATATAACCTAGTTATCGAATCGAGGATTGATTCGATAAGTCGATACATTGGATATTAGTCGGTCATATGCGATATGACCGGATCGTTAAATCAAGTGTTGATTTAATGATTTAATGCATAATTATATATTAGATATATTACTTTACATTAACTAGTATTTGTTCACTTAAAATGGATTTTCTCACTTGATGTGCACATTGTACATGTGATATATTTTTGTGCACTTGATGATACATGCAAACTTGGATATGTGTATGCTTTAAACCTTGTTTAGGTTAATGGTTAGGGTTTAGTAATCTTTTCTTAATTACTTATTCATTTTAGTTATCTTTTGGCAAAAATGAAATGGTGGCAAAATTTGTTCTTTACTTGAGCTTCATGAAGCTTCTTAGCTTTATCTACCATTTTGTTTTTTCCTTAACCTAACCATTCACCTAACCCTAGTTTATTCTCTACACTTAACCATGGTTGCTATATGATAAGATCACTTGATTTATTATAATTAATCAATTGATTTTAATATACATATCATATTCTTTTTCTTCTTCTTCTTCTTTTTCAAGAAGAAAGAAGCTTGCTAGCTTCAATGGTGACTTGAGATAAAGAGTGAGAAATCCAATTCTAAAGTGAACCCACTTCCTATTTCTTCATCTTCTACCACTTGCCATGTAGTATAGGGTGTTTTCTTCACAAGTTTCATGACTTGGTGAAGTTGGAGCTTGATCTTGAGTTACCTCGACGTAGATCATCTTCGGCATCGAAGTCGACGACCTAGCCCGATCATTTCTCCGATGAAACCATCGCCAGAGTCCGGGATCCGATGATCGCAGTGGAGGGACGTCATCGCGGAGCTAAGGAGGTGGAGGACCGGATCTACAAAGGTTGTAGTCACTTTCCTTTTTAGTTAAAGTTGTTAACTTGCTTGCATCGCCTTACCTCTAGTTAACGATCTAGCATTAGGGTTTCTTTGGCATATGAAAATTTTGAATTGGCCATATTTGATCACTTGTAGAACCTCATGGGTGTGCCTAGGAACCCTACAGACACCTCATTATTGGCTATTTCCTTTTATCTTTAAATGGATAATGAGGTGTAAAGTGAGGTGGGGAGAGTATGGTGAGAGCCATGTCTCAATAGTGTTGACAAATGAATTTTCAATTCATTTGTGCTCACTATTGAAACATGGTTGGAAATTGTTTATTGTAAAAATGTTTTTACAAAACCATTGTGAGTATTTTTCTCTCACATGCATACTTCATTATTCCAAGCTCTCACCATTTTGCTTCACCCTCCTCCCTTCTCTTGAGTTCCTCCACCTTCATGATCTACCTCCTCTCTACACTCTCATGTGTTGAGAAACAAGAGAGGAGGTGAGATAGTGAGATAGTTGTAAGTGCTTGGCGGCGCCCCGGCCGTCGATCCGACGCCGGAATGCGGAAGCGGTGATTTACTTTAACTTTTCAAACCGGCACCACCGCGCACTATAAACCCAGATCGGGCCATTAAACTAGTTTTAGCTAAACTAGAGAAGAGGGAAGAGAGATATACCGAGCGATCCGTGTCCTTCGATCTTCTTATCGTCGTCCCGATCTCCCGCGGAATCTCCGGTCTCCACCTCGTCGTCGGAAGGGCACCACGTCGCCGGCTTCTTTTACGGGCTCCCACCTCTGGTCCGAGGCAACTCGGGCACGAAGTTGGCGAGTCGACGTGCCCAAGATTTGCTGTAGAATGTAGTGTGGAACTTGTGTCTCATTGGGGTTGTGGAGGTTGCCATATGGTGGAGGAAATGATATAAGCTTTTGGAGATGGTGTTATGGGATTTTTCCAAAGCCAAAAGAGAACAAAATCCCACATTTCAAATTTGGACAGCCCCCCATAAGCTTGGCCGGCCATGGCATGGTGGGAGTGAGAGGAGAAAGTGTATCAATCAAAAAGAATAAGAGTCTCACAAGAATAATGCAAGAGAGAGAGATCAAATGATATCCTGAAAGAAAATGATCGCAAACACAAACCCACACTCCACCAACCTCATCATCTCATCACAAAGTCAAGCCATCATGAAAGAAGAAGTCAAATGGTCAAGGGATGGTGCAACCATCATGATCCAACAATATGCAAAGAACACCCTCCACAAATGCTTAGTTGCACAAATGCAAATAAGCCCTCCTCCACCAAACATCAGCCAATGAAAGATACAAAGAAATATGGCCGAAACGGAAAGCAAACTGGCAACTCCAGAAAACTGGTCCCGCAATAAATTACAGGAAAACCCCGATACTGTGTATACACACCTGCATCTGTATTCCGACCGAATACAAATGCAATGAGACAAAATCTACACTGTACTATACTAGGATCCGGCTTAAACCAAAGCTGGCTAGTATTATCCGTCCGATCCTGATCCGTGCAATACCGCACGTATCTGATCAAACCCTGCCATATCTCCATACGGCCTCTTCATCGTTTCGCCCAAAAACTTGAGCAACTGTCTATGGGGGACTCTAAAGACTCGGCAATACTATGGCTGTGGATTTAACCACTAGCACGTCAGAGGTATTAGCCATACGTGACGGGATACCAGCTATTGACCAAAAGAGACGTCGATGAGCGAACTCATCCTGACACCCTACTGAGCCTGTCAGTGACAATATCCGTATAGTCCGGTCCGTTCGTCTATGAGCATCGCATGGCGGGCCTAGAGGGTTGGTAAAAGTCAGACCGCCAAAAGCGGTACAAGTCGTGTCAGAGATCAGCCCAGAACACCCTGAGATACTACTGGAATACCTACCAGTAAATCTCCTGCCTTGGCCAAGGACTTTTCATGTTCTGGCTCTCCTAGACACAGCACGACCTCACCCCCAATACCGGGAGAGACAAACCCCTGCAGATCCGCTCACTGCCTCCATGTGGCTCGGGACTGTACCCAACTAAAACCTGTTTGCACGTCTCCTTTGAGCGTGGTAGGGTAGTAATCAAAGTACAGTGGGAACTCACATGAGACAAATGACGATCCTCATGTCGATGAACTAACCTGTACACATGTCACCAGGGAACTGCTATCTGACGTCAGGTATAAGACCAACTAGCATGTTCCCGGCGAGTCCTGTCCGGTGTACTCATAACCCAATGAGCACCTGTATATATTTTAGGTGAACCAACTGACACCAGTGGCTTGTGAGACCGGCCACCGCCCCTCGTCGGGGTCTCGACTGTATACACTAGTCTACTCTGAAGTATCGATACCCTGTCTCGAAACTCCTACGACTAGAGACCTTTTAAGGATGTGCTTATAGACCCCAGCTCCCACGTATATGATCGCACTCATACTGCTGGTAGTCAAGCATGAATCCTAGGGGCTCTATCAACGTGTAATAGCGACCTATCAGGTCACCTAAAGCAGTACACGATGATAAAGATAAACCAGATAGCATACTATCATCTTGAGTAAGACTGTCCTACCGGGATAGGTCCTTCCTCAATCATTGCAATCACGTTCCTGTGATCAAATAATTAACTCTGAGGCCACTATCTCCAACAATCTCCCACTTGCACTCAAGGCTAATTATTGCGATGTCGCATACTCATAGCCCGTGTGATACCGAACACCCAACTCCTCTACTAGTCAGTCTCACAAAGCTCGTTTGCGAAACTATTGCGTTCGAGGAATAGCCTCAGTGAGTGGATCCGCCTTGATGTTTCTTTCTATGTCTCTCTATATCTCAAGTTCGCGGAGAAAGCCATCTCTCGAAATGAGCAATACTTGTCTTAGAATGTGTCTGAATGTCTGATGGGACCTAGCTCATAAATGAACTCCAAATCCAAACTTCTTAGACTGTATCGTCAACTGAACTTAATCAGTATCTTGCGCCATGCCTCCCTCAGTATTGCCTTGGACCACCTGTCCAAAATACTTCCCCTCGTCAGAAGGAAAAACTATAACTCTGACAACCTCCTTGTCATCCAGGTCACCTTGGAAGCCTGGAATGATAACTGTCTCCCGAATGAGGCTGTCGTTATCATATCCCTAGAACATCCACTTATGTTCTAAAACTGCTTCCGACTGTTTCTCCAGGATTGGATCAATGTCAACTTACTGCATCTAGTGCAAAAACAACATCTGGTGTGGTACTTGACATCTCATGATTGACTCAATTGCCTAAGCAAGTGATCTGCCAATCATGCACATCCCTCCCCTTTTTAGTCTGTAAGACACCTTTAGAGAGGGTGACTCCATCACCTGCAGGTACACTACCGTGCCAGGAGTCGTCCATTCTAAATACTCTTAGAATGCTGTCTAAGTACCCTTAATTGGGAAACCACCCAAATCTAGATCTAAAACCATAGATCTAGTAACCAGAATTTTGATATGAAATCCATTTCCTTTGTGGAGAAACAACTGTGTGACGACCAAAGTATAACCGATCGTAGTATAGGAATATCACTTCCTGCTCTGTGTATGTCATCCAAATACCATGACATCACACCCTACTACCTTCTCAACAGATCCATCCCCTATTCTGATGAAGTCAAACCTATGACTGTCACATCAGAAATTGATGATCTATCTCCGCTATATCTGCTTTAGTCTATAAATAGACATAAGCCACTTGTCCACCATGCTTCCGCTGCTCCCACTGACCACGACAACCCTCTGGCAGAGTCATATAGACGTACACTTCTAAAGCCAGTTTAGAACGACGCTATACTCATCCTCCTGCCGGGTCTCACAGTCTGGAACAACAGCAATGGCAAGTTTGGGTAAACAAGAACTTCCCTGTCACCGTCCTTGAGGCTACCGGAGTACCTCTCGGGTGCCTGAAGTTACCCACCTTATCTTCGGAGTGGCCAATGGAATGTCAAACTAGATTGAATCTTTAGGTTCCTATCAAATCTTCAGTAATCGTTTGTGGTTCTGGAATCACTTCCAGTTCTACCATACTCCCACTACTGTTTTCAGAAAAAAAAAATCCATTTTATTTAAAACTGTGGCGAGTCTAGAACAATATCACCATTGATCTTCCAGATGGTAGAAAGTCAACCCTCGTCATAGCCTGGGTCAACCCACAAACAGCCATTACAAAAACGTGCCTTGAGTTATCCAGAGTCTGGTTTTAAGCATAGGCCGGACAACTCCCCGTACCTTAACATCGTTAAGATATGAACTGTTCTATATCCAATATAGAACCAAAGGCACTGATTTAATTGAACCAGATTCAAATCATGCAGCTGTCTCCAGTGCATGTCAACTAAATGGAAAGAGACCGATCAGCGTTACTCAATTTAGGAATACTTCCACTTATGAGCAACCTGAAAGAGAAGCAAGTTCTCTTAATCATTACTATCAACTGAACACCATACACAAGTATCTACATCTTCGATCACTTTGAAGAATCCCGATACTTGCAATACCTGGTTCTATACTTTATTCATATACCTATAACTTCTAAAAATTCAGACCCTATGTTTCCGCGTGTTGGGGATAGTGCCCTCAGAGTCAATTATTAGGTCACAGGTACGTGATTGTAATGATTGAGGGAGGACCTATCCCGGTAGGACAGTCTTACTCGAGATGATAGTATGCTATCTGGTTTACCTTTATCATCGTGTACTGCTTTAAGTGACCTGACACGTCGCTATTACACGTTGATAGAGCCCCTAGGATTCTTGCTTGACCACCAGCAGTATGAGGGCGATCATATAAGTGGGAGCTGGGGTCTATAAGCATATCCTTAAAAGGTCCCTAGTCGTGGGAGTTTCGAGACTGGGCATCGATACTCCATTAGTAGACTAGTGTATACAGTCGAGACCCCGACGAGGGGCGGTGGCCGGTCCCACAAGCCACTGGTGTCAGTTGGATCACCTAAGATGTATACAGGTGCTCATTGGGTTATGAGTACACCGGACAGGACTCGCCGGGAATATGCTAGTTGGTCATATACCAGACGTCAGATGGCAGTTCCCTGGTGACATGTGTGCAGGTTAGTTCATCGACCTGGGGATCGTCATTTGTCTCGTGTGAGTTCCCACTGTACTTTGATTACTACCCTACCACGGCTCAAAGGAGTCGTGCAAACAGGTTTTAGTTGGGTACAGTCCCGAGCCACATGGAGGCAGTGAGCGTATCTTCAGGGGTTCGTCTCTCCCGGTATTGGGGGTGAGGTCGTGCTGTGTCTAGGAGAGCCATTACACAAAGTCCTTGGCCAAGGCAAGGAGATTTACTGGTAGGTATTCCAGTAGTATCTCAGGGTGTTCTGGGCTACACTCCGACACGACTTGTACCGCTTTTGGGGGTCTGACTTTTACCAACCCCCTAGGCCCGCCATGCGATGCTCATAGACGAACGGACCGGACTGCACGGATATTGTCACTGACAGGCTCAATTGGGTGTCGGGGTGAGCTTCCTCATCGACGTCCCATTTGGTCAGTACCTGGTAGCCCGTCACGTATTGGCTTATACCTCTGACGTGCTAGTGGTTAAATCCACAACCGAGGTGTTGACGAGTCTTTAGAGTCCCCCACATTCAGTTACTCAGCTTTCGGGCGAAAGGTTGTAGAGGCCGTATGGAGATATGGCAGGGTCCGATCAGATACGTGCGGTATTGCACGGATCAGGATCGGACAGTCTGTACTATAGGCCGTATGGTGATATGGCAGGGTTCGATCAGATACGTGCGGTATTGCACAGATCAGGATCGAACGGATATTACTAGCCGGCTTTGGTATAAGCCGGATCCTAGTATAGTACAGTGTAGATTTTGTCTCATTGCATTTGTATTTCGGTCGAAATACAGATGCGGGTGTGTATGCACAGTATCGGGGTTTTCCTGTGATTTATTACGGGACCAGTTTTCTGGAGTTGCCAGTTTGCTTTCCGTTTCGGCCAATTTCCTTTGTTCCGTTCATTGGCCGAAGTTTGGTGGAGGAGGGCTTATTTGCATTGTTGCAAATAAGCTTTAGTGGAGGGGGTCTTTGCTTATTTCCTTGTATCATGATGGCTCACCATACCTTGACCTTTTTGACTTGATCCTTCATGATGGCTTGACTTTGTTAGCATCATGGTTGTTGATGATGGTTGTGTGGAGTGTTGGCATTGCTTTGTGATCATGGTTGATTATCATAACCATTCCTTTCTCTCTCTCTTTGGATTATGGTTGTGGTTTGATCTTTTGTTTTTTGATATCACTCCCTCACTCTCATTCACTCCCTCCATCCTCTCTTGTGGCCGGCCACTATGTGCAAGGGTTGTCCAAAAATTGTGTGGGTGTATTTTTGGTTCATATCATGCTCCAAAATACCCACTAGCTCCTCCACATTGTTCTTGTTTCATCCCTCCACCATATGGCACCTCCATGAACCCCAAAAGAGACAATAGCTCACTACACATTCTACAGCGAATCTTGGGCACGTCGAGTAGCCGGCTTCGTGCCCGAGTTGCCTCGGCATTGAGGTGGGAGCCCGTAAACAAAGTAGGCGATGTGGTGCACTTCCGGCGACGAGGAGGAGACGGGACATTCCGCAGGAGATCGGGACCATGACGAGAAGACCGGAGGACTTGGATCGTCGGTATATCTCTAACCCATCTTGTTAAGTAGCTTAGACTAGTTAATGGTTCGATCCGGGTTATAGTGCGCGGTGGTGCCGGTTTGCTAAGTCCGCAAAAATTTAAGTTATTCACCGCTTCCGCATTCCGGCGTCGGATTGACGGCCGGGGCGCCGCCGTGCACTTACAGTGGTATCAGAGCCTCGCCATTAACTTAGTCTAGCTTGGTGTAGTGTGTTTTTCTGTTTCGATCGATCGAATGTTCCAAAACTACATTTTTGTTAGCATCAGTTTTCTGTTGGAATTTTTTGGTGTCGAAAAATTTTTCAGGTTGTAAAATATTGATGTACTGGAAAATCTAAGAGCTCTGTAAAAATTCGACGAAGTAACTCCACAGTGGGAGCGCGGAACCGCCGCGAAAACCCCCTTCCCGCCGCCCTTCCGCCGCACACTGTGGAGATCACTTCACCAATTTTTTACAGAGGCCTTCTGGGCTTAAAATATGGGTTTTGGAATATTAAAATTGGGCCCAGGATTTCTGTGAGTGCTACAGTTTTGATTGGGGGCCCACTTGTTAATTTTTGATCGATCGGATATTTTAAACACATTTTTCACAGTATTTACATTATATCTGCGACCGTGAATGTCACTTGATCGGTAAATCCGGTCTAACTGCTATAGCCCGGTTAGACGGATTTGCAAACGTGACTTTCACGTTGATGTTTTGTTTTTGCTGTGATGTTACGGATCGGTCGTGGGGGATAGCCTGGATGCAATGCTAGTACAGTTTTGTTGTATTATGTACATTTGATATTGCGGGGCGAGCGTCCGACATGTGGACTGCCGTCACTGCCTGTTTGTATTATTATTTTGGGGCACGACCTGGTTGCGGTCGATGTACCCGTTGTATGTATATTTTACTTTCTGTACTAGGATTGCCCCGCGGAGGGGTGCACGGACAGCCGGGTTCTGGAGGGCAACAAGCCCGCATCTCATGGCATTGAGACGGAGGGGGCTTCACTCTAGGATTGGTGGGCTATTCGCCGCACTCGTAGGGGGTACAGGTTGACCCAGGAGGGGTGCCCAAGTTACCGGATTCCGTGAAGTGCTGGGTGGTCCATTCACGTTGCTGAAGGGGGCTGCCTCGCTTCAGGTTTTGGCGGGTAACTTGCCGCGCCCGTAGGGGTCTAGGATTTCATTGCACAGGCTATCCACACGACCAGGGGAACATCGGGTTTCAGCAGTGGCTCTGTGAAACCCGGGGATC